>VZTA01026313.1:0-54337 GCA_013398855.1 Mohoua ochrocephala
CAAAAAATCATCATGACATCAGTGCAACAAGTTAAACTGGTCCTACAAAAGGCTGTAGGTGAGAAAATACTACACTTTAGCTCTGAACAGTAGTGTCACAGACCTAGGCTTCACAGTTTGGCCAGTTGCATGTAAAGCTTCTCTGGCTGAATACAAGTCTATTTTAGTGGAAAATTAGTCTTACTACACAGTGGAAGCATTAAGAAAAACAGAAAAGCAGTCATGTTTGTAGGAGGAGGAATAAACGCATAGGAACAATTTGAAATGCCTGTTTTGCTCCTGAAAACACATGAATTTCCTTTCCTCTCTTGGATTGAAATTGTCTAATTTGCGAAACAGTGAAAACTTACCAGTAACAAAAAGCTTTCTTCTTGTTTCTAAATGGAAAAATATTCATGAGGACTTTTAGTTGACACAGTTAAGGCTCTACAATGACTCCAGAAATTAAAGCTTCAGAAGAAAACATTGCTTGGCCAACAACCCATGGATTTAGGATCCCTCAATTGTCCCTCTAGCATATATCGTATCAGTTGCAATAAATTCAGGACACCAGGACACACCAGGCTTATGCCATCTGCACCAGTGATCATCACGCCTGAGTCTCTTTTTAGACGTTTTAACTTCATCCTTCGTAGTGTGACACAGCTGTCTCTAAAAAGCACCGAGGGAAGTGAAGCTATGTACAAGAGAGCTGCTACGTGTACTTCTGCTGACCTTTCAAGATGGACCAAAAATGAATATTTCAGAAGCATAGAGACAGGTAAAAAAAAAAAAAAAAACAGACAAGAACTTAACACACCAACTCCATGCTTCTGCCAGCAAGGCTCCATCTGCCCCTCTCAGAGGTCACCGTGCTGCACAAGCTTCTCAACAGCACCTCAACATTCTGTAGCAGGCTGTAGCAAACCAGGGAAAGCTGAAGAGTCAAGAGTGGCTTTCCTTGCTTCTTTTTCACATGTTGTGGATGCTAGTTTTTTTTTTCCCCAAGTTAATAAATGAGCAGACAAAGGCAAGGTAATACTGAAAGAGTTGACTGGCTGCTGAGCTCCTGTGGTATTTTAATACTGTGAAAACACTAATAAACTTACATAGCAAATATAAGAGAGCAGATAGGCTACTAGATGCCAACCCACTAGATGCTTAGGTGTCACAGTCATTTAAGAAGGGTTGGGGGAACCCTGGCAATAGATCTGAGCTTCTTCTGTCACTCTGACTTGATGCTGTAGAACAGCTGTACACAGCTACTAAACCCGGTCTCTGCTGTGGCCTCATGCCTGGCACCACACTGCTAACTCATTCTGGTTCACCCTGGCCTCCTCTGACTAGAAAACATGAAAATTGCCTTGAGTGAAAACAGTGGTACATCTGTTCTGGGATCTTTCACAAGTGCTGTAGTTTTTCCTGCCTCATTCTTGGGACTGTAAATCCCACTCCGGAACTATAGTTTCACAGCTACTCTGAGCTGCTCTACAAAGCTGCTTTGCCTTCCTCCTTCACTCTTAGTTGTCCTTTCCTGCCCCAGAACCAATGCTTGGATGGCCATTGGTGGTGGAGACAGGATCAAGGAATTTACTTACATGAAAAACACCATGCAAAAATAGTAATGACAAAGTTCATCTCTAACCTGGATTCCTTCCACTTCCTAAGTAGTTATTCAAATGTGTGCAGTCACACCGGAAGAGATGGAAGTAGCGGCTGTCTTGGGCTTCACTGAGGTGTAATCCTTCTGAAACTTCAGTCTCAGAGAGAGGTTTTACTGCCCCAAGCATTAAATAAAACTGATTTTGAGGTTTGCTTTATTTATAAAGTCATTTGCATGAAGACACTTTCCCAGATTTTCAGTATATTGGCACCAATCCCAATTTTCTGCACTAAGCTACTCAATTCTTCAAATAATTACTAATCTCATGTTCTCCCTAGTTACATATTTTGCAGGAAAGAGAGCCTGCACCTCCATATCCTAATCAGTGCTCAAGAGTATTAATCAGATGCTTTCCAACTGACTGATGAGTTATTTGCTCTTGCTTGGTTTTTTTTTTTGTTCTCCTAAAATGTCTACACATACTATACAATATTTTGAAATGTTGGTTCCCATGAGACTGGCAACAGCACTGGATTTGTAGGGTTTTAGTCAGATTAATCATATTAAATTGGCCAGCGCCATTAGTTATCCATTTGATTATGCTGTTAGTAAAATAAAAATAAAACAAAGTCCTTTATTATCAACACTCTAAAAATACTCTGCATTCTGCTCTGAAGATTTAGTGTCAACAATACATGCATTTAAAGGCAAACCGATTCCCTGCAAAAGCCAAAAGCAAATTTTCCATAGAAAGTCTACATCAGTGTTGTAAACCCGTCGACTATGATGTTAGATTATCATGTAAGCAGCTTAATGATATTTAAATTATGCAGCTCATGAGAAATCGCATGAAGAGCTTTTCTTCAAGCTGCCTTTTGTAAAAACATCCCAGATGAAAAGCAAGTATTTCCAGCACATTTGGTTTGCAGTGACCCCAAGATGACAGAATTCAGGATCTGGAGGATGGCTGAGACAGTGAGCAGCGGAGTTAGGACATCAGGACAGTAGAATTTGGCTTATTTGGGTGATTGCTAAGTAAAATTTCCCAGCAGGCAGTCATCAAGCAGAAAGAGATGAGGCTGAATTTTAAAGAAAACCAGGAACAATCCGCCATGTCATGCAAGAAGGCCAGAATTTCAGCAGCAGAACTGCCAGGCTAAGACAGAAGTCTCTCCATGAACTAAAACACAGAAGGGACCGTACAGGAGGAGGAAACAAGGCAACAGAACTGGCAAGGAAACCGGAAACAAGATTTACTGTTCAACTGGCTGGAAAGGAGAGGAAGTGGAGCTGCCCTCTATGTGAGAAAACAGCTGGCATACTTGGAGCTCTGCCTTGGGATGGATCAGAAGCCAAACAACAGTTTATGGATCAAGATTAGCAGCCAAACATTGTTTGGCCTTGCTGTAGTGGGTATCTACTATAGACATCCTGACCAGGAAGAAAATGCAGATGAGACTTTTCTTCCAACAACTGGAAGAAGTCTCACGTGCACAGGTCCTGTTCCTCATGGGAGACTAACCACTGCTGTATCTGCCAGAAGGATGATTCAGGAGGGCTCGGGTAAGCTAGAAGACTTCTTGAATGTACTGATGACAACTTCTTGGTAACTGAGAAGCTGACAAGAAAACATGATCTGATTTACCTTGTAGTTACAAGAAGAAAAAATTTGTCTGAGACAAGAAAGTCAGAGGCAGCCTTACCTGCAATGACTGTGAGATGGTAAACTCCGGGAATCTGAGAGGAGAGAAAAACGACAAAAAGCAGGATCACAGCCCTGGATTTCAGGAGAGCAGCTAAGGCTGCCTCTGACTTCAATGTCTCAAATTCTCTCTCAATCTCAATGAGATCCTTCCAACCTAAATGAGTCTTTGGTTCTGTGAAGCATAAAAATATTGCTTCAAATCCTGGTTGGACCTGACAGTAAAAAGAGACAGGGCAACAAGAAAGGCTTCTCTAGTTACATTAATTGTAAAAAGAGGAGGCATACAACATGGGTCAAAAGGTAATTAGGAGTTCACTGATAATAATTTCAAAACTGCTGCCTGCCCTGGTGAAAAATGTGTGTCCTCAGGGAGCTCCCTGGTGTTATGAAAAACAACAAACATTATACCCATCTCTGAGTCCAGCCAGGAAACTCAGAAATCAGCAGATGGGGAACTGATAGATTAAGCAGCAGCTGAATACAAGCCACAAAAGGCACTGCCATCATGTAAACTGTATACTAAGTGACACTGGCAGGGGTATGGGTAGCACAGAGGGAAATTATTACCATCCCATATTCTGTAATGGTTAGGCTGCACTTACAGCAGTGTCTCCCATTTCTTTCCTGATACTGAGAAGCTGAGAAGGATCCAGTGAAGAGCTATCAATGTGGCCAGGGCCTTGAGCACATAACCTGTCAGGAGAGACATGAGAACTTGCCTTGCCTTTGGTTGGCAGGAGCAAAAGCCAAACGCAAACCTCATGGCAGCCTTCAGTTTCCTGAAGGGAAGATTGCGGTAAAACCGCTCTCAGTAGTGGCAGATGAAATAATGAAGGGCAGCAACTGCTAATTGCACATAGGGAGGGTCAGAGTAGATATCAGAAAAGATTTCTCACCAAAAAGGTAGTGCAGCACTGGAAGAGTCTGCCCATAGATGTTGTGGAATTCCCATTCTTGAGGGTCTTCAAGATTTGCTAGAGAAAGCAGTATCTCAGCCTGAGGCAGGGTTGGTGACAGTCCTGCTTCCAACAGAAGATTGGACCAGAAATTCCCAGAGGATTTTGCAACCAGCATGTCAGTAGTCTTCTAGTACTATGACAGTGTCACTAAAAGCCTTAGTGTTATCCACTCCAAGCGCAAAATACCGCCGCTTTAACTGTCATTATAAAGGAGAAATGTCATGTTGTGCCTCTATCCCTGGTTTCCAAATGCAGCACGAAATGTGAGCATCATCCTGATCTATGATTTATGGGTTAGAATTCTGTAAAGCAGTCAGGGTGCCAGAAATATACAGGAAAAATACCTCTGGCCATGTAAGTCATCATAATCATGACCATTGTATAGAACACTATTCAATCATAAGCCTAATGAACAGTGAAACTAAGTTGTCCTGAGCATTTAGGAAAAAAAAAAAAAAGTAGTAGTTACAAACAAAGCAACCAACCAATTAAAAAAAACCAAAAAAACAAAAAAAAACCACCCAAATGAAAAATACCCACGCACACAAAAAAAAACCCAGTAAGGTATATGCAAGTCTAAAGATCTGGCAGCAGCTATATAATTACTGTTTCTATTCCAGGTAGAGCCACTGACTCATCGCATGTCACTTTGACCTCCATCTGCTTTGCTCGAAACTAAAGAAAATTGATATAGCAGAATGACAGCTGAGAACCAGGCAGGAGGAATCAAATAGATTTCCATCACCAGACCCATAGAAATAGAAATAACTCCTGCTCCTAAATGGGTAAAAAATAATTTTTTTATATATATATATATTAAGGCAGTAAAAAGAAAAAGTCAGCTGCTGTTTTTATAAAGTTAGCCCAACCTCATACTAAGATACATGCATCTTTCCTCCTAAATTGTTAAGCATCTTCTGGAGCCAAAGAGTGTAGGTATGGTTGGCTGTCTTTACTTCTGATTTCTTACTTTTAAGTTTGGCTTAAGATAAGGCCCTGCACAAAACAGAATTAAGGTTTATGGGGATTTTCTTTTACTTCACGTGATCAGCTAGTTCATCCTGTGACTCCAATTCATTTCTACATTGGTGATAATCACTTTCTTGTGTTTTCTTTGTGACCAATTCCTGTAAGATTTCTGGTACTGTTAGCGCTTATACAATAGGGTGCAAGGCAAAAGTCAACAAACCTCTCTGTTCCTAAGATTGCAATCAGTTGAGCTTTGCCTGCAGCACTGTGCACTGACACCACAAGGAATTCTTCTGAGCTCTTAGCCCCGTGTCATCCTCCTTATACATTCAGTGTACTTCATAATGGTCTCATAGTTCACCCCTGCTGAGCTAGATGGAAATTAAAAAGGAAAAAAATAATCAAGTGCTTCAGCAACAATCATTGTTAGAAAACAGGCTGCTTTCCAATTATCTTGCTTATAGGTAGCAAGGGAAGTGGAGTTTAATTAATTCTTCACTCTTCCACAATGTTTTCCCTTAATGGGAACTTGAAAGTACTGCACTCTCCCAACTATCTTTGGCTTAGTTTGCTTTAGTCCTCACATCACATTCCATGTGATAGACCCTCAGAGCTGATCTATGCCCAACTCATGAGTCAGTCCTCCAGCCAGTAAGGAGCCATCTCCATACAGTCCACACAAAAGCATGGGAAGTACAGTTTTCACCCAAATGCCCAGTCCTGCTCCTGTGTATTCATGCTTCATCTCGAAGTTGGATGAAATATTTTGGAATGTCAGTTAAAGCTTGAAATTTCTTTTCCTTGGAGCGCTTTCTCCACCTGTTTGCAGAGAGGATGAGGATGGCACTTCCTGAGCACAAGGTCACAGTCCTCAAATGTCATTCCACCATTCCCGTTCATGCCTGCATATGAACAGACAATATTTTGTAAAACTCAGAGGAGAAAGATGCTGAAATATTCTGGACTTCAGCACAAAGCACCATATAATACCTAGGATAACTTTCCATTGTAGTTGTCAATACTTGGTCTTGAGCATTAACTGGAGTCCTCAGACACAGGTAGACAGGTATGGGCCACCTGGACCAGTTAGGTTTCTTTGGGGGGTTTTATCAAAACATTAACACATGTTGGGCTACTTGGCAGTAAGAAACTTTTCTTTTCCTTTGTTTTCTCTTCAGTTCTCTTTCTGAAACCCCAAGTGCCCTCACTGGAGCCAAAGTATCAAGGACACTGTTATTTGCTGCCTGTAAAAATACACGAACACATTGAATATAGTTACTGTATATGCCACTACACTTTTATTTTATTACTCCAGCATTTATTACGTTGACATCTTACTTATGCGTATACATCTCCTGTGCCATATTTTTCCTGTTCTCCAACCCTCCCCTCATGCATCTGTATGACAGTATTACCCTCCATACAAAAAAAAAAAAAAAAAAGACCAGCAGCTTCAAAAGCAAAGTCAAATATCGTGGGAATAGATACCATTGCTTGTTTCCTACAGGTACTAAAAGCAAGTTCATTGATCTTTCCAGGAATATGAATTGTACCATGGACATGTTCTGATTCTTTTGTTGGCAATTAACATAGCCACTGAAGACAGACGTGGTGTTAAATTTGAACTGTGAAAAATGTTGTAGTGGTGTATCTCACTGCTATTGCAGACAGCAGGTTATGCAGCTGGAAGTTTGAAGTGCAAAATGAGAATGGTATAGTAGTTTTCCACCTTTCTTAAAGGAGCTTCCAGCATGCAGTGAGGATAACAGTAATGCGTCTGTAAGCCTACCTTACCTGCTGCCTTACTTTCCTGCTAAATTTTGGCAAGTCCACTTCTAATCAAAGTGTTCCGTGTTAGCATTTAGTAACATCATCTCTCTCCTTCCTATACAAAGAGCAAATGGCACATTCAAGCCTTTCAGGTTAGCAACGTTCAAATAAGAGGGAAAAAAAGCAGCAAAGGGCAAGGCAGTGGGTTATTGTTTTAAAGTATAAAAGTCCTTACTCTTCTCTCCAAGAGGTAAAACAGAACACACAAGATAAAATTGGGGTTTTACCCTCCTCTCTGTTAAATAATACAAAACCAATGGAACACAACTGTCATAACAACCTATTTAAATGTCAGAAGCATTTATTACTGCTTCTGCTAAGTATTATTACTAAAACACCGAACAAAATGCAACAAAATACATAGTTTACGGTTGCAACTGAGAAATGTTTTGCTTTTTGCTTTGCTTTTCCACTGATGATTGAAGACATTAGATGCAATTCTTATCCCATTGCAGTTCGGGGGACTTCTGCTTTGACTGCAAGGAGTGATATTGGATCCTAATACAGTAATGCCTTCCCTTCCAACGTTATTATCGGTCTAATCTTGTTCTTGGCTGTGCTTTGAGCAATAAAGAGCATCATCATTACAGCTGTATGGATTCCTGCTAGATCTTTGCTGCTTTCTGTAAGACACAACTGTGATGCCACATACATAATTGTGAAGTTATAAATGCCAACAAGTTTTATGAAACACTTTCCTGAAGAATTATCAGCACATCTGAACAACAAAAATGCAAGGCACTTTACTAGCAACTGGAACTACCAGCTGGATCAAACAAAATAAAAAACCCACAATCGTTTAAGTTGGAAAAGACCTCTGAGATCATCAAGTCCAACCTTTGACTAATCACCACCTTGTCAACTAGACCGAGGCACTAAGTGCCACATCTGGGATGGTGACCCCACCACCTCACTGTGCAGTCTTTTCTAATGTTTAACAACCCTTTCTGTGAAGAAATTCCTCCTGATGTCCAACCTGAACCTCCCTGGTACAGCTTGAGGCCATTTCTTCTTTCCATGTTGCTGGTTGCTTGGGGGAAAAGACTGACAACTTCCTTTCAGGTAGTTGCAGAGACAGATGAGGTCCCACCAAGGCTCCTTTTCTCCAGATTAAACAACCCCAGCTCTCTTAGCTGCTCCTCATATAACTTACACTCCAGACCCTCCACCAGCTCCATTGCCCTTCCCTGGACTCTCTCCAGCACCTCCATGTCTTTCTTGTAGTGAGGGGCTTAAAACTGAACACAGCACTTGAGGTGCAGCCTCACCAGTGCCGAGCACAGGGGGATGATGACTGTCCTGATCCTGCTGGCCACGCTATTCCTGATATAGGCCAGGATGCCATTGGCCTTCTTGGCCACCTGGGCACAGCTGGCTCATGTTCAGCTGCTGTCAGCCAGCACTCCCAGGTCCTTTTCTGCTGAGCCACTTTCCAACCACTCTGCCCCAGCCTGTAGCACTGCCTGGGGCTGTTTGACCAAAGCGTAGGACCTGGCACTTGGCCTAACAAGACCTTGCACAACTTTTTCTCCTACAGAAGTCTCACATCTACAAATGATTTGTAATTTTCTGATGGGAAACATGATTTCTGCAAAACTGAAGGTTGCCCTGTGAAAATTCTGATCCCATTAAAAATGCCAAACAACTTCTGTATGGAAAATAGAAGGCCTTTATCCTACTGTTCTGGAGTCAATGTAGCTTTCTGCTCCATTTTCCCTGTCAGAAGTGTAGTTCACAAGAACCATGGCCTCCTGTGAACCAGGCCAGTGAATACTGAATAATTTGATTACATGCTCCTTCTCCCCTCTTCCCACTACTTTGGATAGAAGAGGAGAAGAACTGGGTAACATATGCTGCATCAGTCTTCATTGAAAACAACAACAGGAGCTATGTCCTTAGAAAGGAAGGCAAGCACAATTAGCTCAGTACCCCCTAATTCCCTGGCTTCCTTGCTTAGCTGGACTGCAGACTTAATAAAGAGATGCAGCTCCTCTGACATTCTTATAAAAGAACATGAGTAGAACCAGTATATTCTTCCTCCTTAATTTCAGCTAATTTTTTTTCCCCTAATTTCTGTGCAGTATCTAGAATTGAGCACCAGGGGCAGGCAAGAACCAAAAACACCCCGCAAAGAAACAAGCAAAAAACTTCAACAAAAACCACACACACAAATTCCCAACATAAACCCAAAATTCCATACTCAAAACCCACATCACCATTTGTATCCTCTTACCATAAAACAGCTCTTTTGCAGGTGAGGATATAGATCTTCCCTTGGAGATCCAGGGTAGGGCAACTAACTTGCTGAACAGCTAGCAGCTGCTTCTGATACACTAGCACGCTTGCAACATAGGAATGAGTACGATTTTTTATGATTTGCAAATTTAGCATTCACCATTCTTTCAAAACTCTGCCCTTCCTATTCTTGTATCAGATAAACACGGAAAATACTCTTTCCCAATTAATAAGAGCTTGCAGTCGCAGCACGATTTACATATATTGCTTTTCTACATTTATGGCATTATTGCAGTCAATATTAATATTCTGATTATCACTCCATGTTTAATTTTAAATTGCAATTTCAGTTATGTTTGTCTTGATTAAGTTATAATGTAGCTGAATTTCACTGCATCTCATTTTCTATGAGGCTGCCAGATATTGGATTAGTGGATGGTTCTCAAGGATAAAATTTAATTTAAGGTTGTTTGGGTGTGCAGTGTGCATCCCACAATTACCAGTATACACTGCTGTCTATTAGAAATATGAAATTGGTGTGCTTCATAGATTCATTTTGCTGCACAGTGCCTTCATGTGCAAACTCATGTATAGAGCTAACATGTTTTTGACCTAGAATAGCTAAATATTCACAAAATATTATTTCATTTGCTAACTTTTGCTAATAACTGCATCTACAATATTCATTTTTAGCTGTTAAGACTTTCAGAGTGTGCTTTGATATTCAGTTATTACTTAAGTATATCACAATATGCTAAACTGCTTTTCAGTGCATGAAATAATAACAGAGCTTAGATTAAGGCCACCTTGGAAAAAAGGGAAATAACAAGGTCTTCTAGACCACCAGCCTGAACATTGCACATTAAAAGATTCCCTATTTTCTCCTTAAAATATGGAATTTGTGAAAGACAGAACAACTACCAGTACAGCAGACACGTGAACTCATCTTTTATTCCAACGGAATCCATTATTCAGCTAATAAACATGGTGAAGTACTAGTTCTGTGTCTCCTAGAAGGTTAGATTATAATATAGCAGTGTATTCCACATTCTATTCTACTGTGCTGAACTGGTAAATCACAGAGTAGAAATTACCAGCAAGTCCAAATTCTTCAGCTATTTTAATGTATCTCTTCTGGTTTCAGAGATCTACACAGGTTTAACAGGAAAGAAAAAAATCCATTATTGCCCTTTCATTATCTATACATATTGCACCAAAAAAAGAATAGGGAACAAAAAAAAATAGAAATAAAAAAAGAATTATTATTGTATGGTAACTCTTCAGTCTATTCCTTACTGGAAGTATAAATTGTTCGTCTAACTTCAAATACAATATGCTCCAGTGGTCCATTCATTTTCTTTACTCAGAAATTTATATTCCTCAAATGAACTGTGAGGCTTGGTGCCAGTATTTATCTATGAGGCTGCTTAAATTCAGATTACAAAATAACTTGCAATTTTGAGTAACATAGACTCATTTCTCTTACTCACATTTTCACAGAACGTCTCTTACCTAGGACTAGCATGTAAGTATTTGTCTTAGCAACCTCACCCACCTTATTAAAGCACTGATACAGATTTACTTGTAAGTTATAGTACACATCTCCATACACACATTTACAAATTCCAGGTTTGATACAAAGAAATAAGAAATTTGCACAATTACTAAGAAGGAGAAAAAAAATCTCATTCGAATGAATCAAAATTTGTCACATAAAAAATGGAAACTAGACCAGATACACATCAAAACAGCTTTGTCATTGGTGCTCAAACATTTACCACTCTAAAGGTTCACTATGCTCTGAAAATGAAAGGAGGCACTTTTGGAAAGCATCTACAGCACTATTAAATCTACTGAAATATCATGATTTTTTAGCAGAAGTACAGATTTTTTAATTATGGAAAGTACAGTTCAGCAAAAAAATGTTCGGTGTGTTTCTATAAAAAGTAAATTATTTTTAAAAACAAATCATTTGAAAGAACAGTTAGCTGCAGAAACAGATTCTCTTTTTTAATTTTACATTGGGCCCTGCTTTTTTAACTCATGAATAGAAATTCTTAAATATGAAAGTTAAACACAGTGTGATTTATTTTCATATCTAGACTGATGCTTGAGATCTTGGGAAGCTTTCATAAAAAGCTAAAAATTTCTGCAGCCAATTACCACTACAGATGTGACAGATTCAGAAATTATTCATATGCTCTAGAGCTTGAAAGCACAAAATCCCCAGCAAATTTTACAGGGTAGAAGACAAGTAGTCATTAAATCCCCACTTCACTCGCACCACTGTACACTATAAAAAATAATACAGAAACCTCCAAGATGTGGCTAGCCATATGGCTTGCCAGCATTTTATACTTCGCTGATGAGAAATAGGAAAAGTAAGGCTGTATTCCATTAAAAAACAATTAGGAAGTTTATAACTATAAAATTTGAGTTATTATAGTGCAGATATAATTTGCTTTTCATTAAAACAATCTTTAACTATGCTTTTTAAAATATGCACTTACCACCACAGGGACTCTCTCACGAACGTGACATCAGACTATTTTTCTTCTTAAAACATTCAGTGAGTAATACCCCCACGTACTGAGGAGTGGAAAAAAATAGATAATTTCCTCAGTTAAGAAACACTGAGATTCCTTTAGGATGAAGCTCAGGTTTTTTTTCCTCATTAACACTTGCTGGCTTGCCATGTACTTCTCCATAATACAGCGCAATTGCAGACCAGAGGATCGCTCTCTCTACCGTGGTGTTGCCAACAGCAGTATTTCATATAAAGCACAGCTGGATGAAACAAAATTTCTTAACAGACTATAATGCTAAAAATAGCAGCTCAACTTCTTCTAGTAGTCATAGCCAAGAGATAATTTCTTTTATTTCACTTGATCACATCCTTTAAGATCTCTTGTAGCTTACTGTGGCTATTTTTCTCTTGGTTGAGCTTTGAGAACCATCACATAGACACCACTCTCAATTGTTTGCTTTTTTGTAGGACAGCATAACAATTCTGCAAAAACAGCCTTAAGTCCTAGTGAAAATGTAAAGAAAAGCAAGAAGAAAGAAAGATAATTATGTAGAATTGGAATTTCTGTTCTATCTATGCTGCAGACTGCATAGGCTCTGCTGGATCAGGCAGAAGATGTAGAGGATACCAGGTGCAGCACTGAGGATTCAGATGTTACCAGTCATCTATGAAAGCTTTTCTGCTTAAAGAGGCTTGAAACAGGACAGGTTAGGACAGAGACACAACATATGAAACTGCACCAGAATAGTAGTGGAGGCTTTAGGGGTATTTGTGGTGTTGTGTGAGGGGGTTTGTTTTGTTTTTTCTTGTTTGGTTGATTTTTGGTTAGTTTTTTAATTTTCATTTTTTCTCATCCAGTTCCCAACTGGTGTTTGTATATGTGTAAGAGGAACTAAGGGCAAACTTCTCTTTAATGATGCTTCTAACCCACCTCTATTCAAGTTGTACATTCAAAAACTTGCCCCCTTGGTGTTCATGCTGCTCTGTACCACTGTTTAAATTAAATCACCTACTCAGCAAAGCACAGTAAATACCTCACTGCATTACTTTGTAGTTCCAGGCTTGAGCAGCATGGTCTGAAAAGCAAAGATGTCCTGACATCCTCCTAGGGACCCAGGCCAGCAAAAAAACCGAACAGACCTTCAGCATACAACCTCTTGTGTCTGTTGTGGGTAGCAACCATCTTTCAGGCCTGAAAAAGGGCCTATCTATGAAATCCTCGCAAATCTGGGGTCTGTGCTCACAGTGGATGTAATTGTCCTATTGTATATAACCACCGATCATCAATCATATTTCATCCATTAAAAAAAAAACTTACAGGCCTGGGGCGAGGAAGAACAGTATTTTTATGAACAACTTTCCCTAGTAAGCCTGTAGTTTATAGCTCTGTTGGATGCAGCATTTCAGGTGGAAAGTCTTTTTGAAAGGTAACAATTCTGCTTTGATTTCATGGCAATGATACAGTCTTAGGAAGCCGCTAAAGATGAAGAGCGCAAATTGTATCAGACAGCTTTTATGCTGTTTCTTCAAAAATTAGAGTCCAGGCTAGGATTTGTGACAATGACAGAGGCAAGGTTTTCTATCACATAAAAGAAAATCTTACTCCTGACCAATTTTTTCAGTAATAGCTATGATTTTGATGCACTTCTACCATAAAAAATGTGTGACAAAGTGACCTGTCACTTGAAAACAGGGTTGGAGGAGGAGATGAGGGAGAGAAAACTAATAGTCCACATACTGCTGTTCTAACCATCTTTTAAGAACTCCATGAGCTACAAAGTACATGGGCTTTTCCACTTGAAAAAAATTGACTACCTTTAAAAATCACCAATTTCCCAGAAAGACATATACAAGAGAGTAAATCAGACCATGAGCCTTTAGAACAATTTCTTTTCAGACAAAGTGAAAGCTGAAAGGCTGCATAAATGGTATTTCACTGAAGTTATAACATGATAGCTAAGAAAAGGTGTTGATTTTCTATACAGTAAAATCAAATTGGCAAGGACAGAAAGCACCACATTTCCCAGGCTGAGACGAGATTTGCCTGGCTATCTAAAGTCATTACATCTGGAAACTCCAGCAGAGGTGGAATGGGAAGTTATCCATTATGTTCTCAGGTTGTATTTGTTCTTTCTGAGGAGGGCTAGGCCTTTCTGGGTTGTGGGGGTATCTTTCAGGATGAAGGGAGGGAATATCAGAAGAATATCCTCAGTGCTATGCAATGCTGTTTGGCTGAGGTCAGCTAAACACTGCTCTTTTCACATTAAAAAAAAAAAATTAGAAACCAAGTTTGATCCACAGACTGGAGACCCAAATGTGTCATGTATTCCCTCTGGGCCAAGAGATTTTGAAAGCCTGGTGCAGTCACTGCCACTGGTGAGTAGGGTCAAGTTTGCCACTAATATGAACAAGCCAAGACCCATGATCATGCCTAATGGCAACACTGCCTTAATGACCCTTAAATTTCCTATTGCTACTGATACTCAAATACAAAAAGCCCTTCTTGTTTCTTCCCTAGGACTACACCCTGACCATGTACTTTCAGCAGTCCTGGAGGGATAAAAGGCTCTCTTATTCTGGAATACCTTTGAACTTGACTCTGGACAACAGAGTGGCTGACCAGCTCTGGGTGCCGGACACGTATTTCCAAAATGACAAGAAATCATTTGTCCATGGGGTGACAGTGAAAAACCGAATGATTCGACTCCATCCAGATGGGACAGTCCTTTATGGCCTACGGTATGTTGGGTGTTTTAATCAACTGTATGTCTGTGCTGGCAGAAGTGCAGGTAGAACAATGCCGCTTTCCTATCCTTTTTTCCTGGTTTCTCAGTGCCACTGTGTGAGTCACCACATACTCCATTTAGTCGACCACAGCACACACAAGGATTTTCCACAGAGCAGCAACACTACTTTTAATAGCTAGAGCCATAGCTAACAAAGCCTAATGCCTCTTTCTTTCAGCTCTTCTGAGTATGTTAAAATTATTTAAAAGTTCTTTATTATGGTTCTCACCTGGTAATCAATCACAGCTTAGACAAACACTTCCTTCCTTCTAAAATTTCTCCAGCAGCTCTTTAGGACAATGGGAAATTAAAATTTGGAGTCATTTGAAGAAATGTGACCGACATTTGGTGGGGAATACAAAGGAGATATTTGTAAATTTATAGAAATTATTTCATTATTATCTGTATGCCTGAGTATAGGTTCTCTTTAATCTGCCTTGGTTTATCACTGCTTCTTCACACCACAACTGCTTCTTCATACAGTGCAAACCACGTTCACCCCTGTAGATAAAAATATATCCTAAAGTTTGAACAAGCACGATCTAATGATAAGGTACCCAACTGTAAAATTAAAACTAAGCCAAGTTATTAGTTATGTTGAGATTGCTGCAGAGCCTGAGGAGGCCTTTATTATATTATTTTTGAAGTTAAGATAGCTTTGCTTGGAAATAATATTGCCTGCCTGGAACAACCTTTGATCATTGTTATCATTCAACAGTGAAAATAATGTTTGGAGAATATAAACCTGAAAGCATAGTTCAGTTAATCAGAAAAGAAGTCATAAAGCATAAAACCTAACTGAAATACCTCAAAATTGTACCTGAGATAGAACTAGAAAAAACCCCAAACTGCTGCAGCAATTCAAAATGAGAACAATATTTGGGAAAGTATAACAGAGCTTAGTGAAAATGGAATTTTAAAATGACCTCTTAGCCTATAAAAACATAACCTTTTAAAGCACAACACTAGCCATGCAAAGAAAGCCTTCTAACCCATCAGTTCAAGCTTCTCAAGAAACAAAAAAATGCCTTAAAAACTGTTATTTTAGCTAGTTGTGAGTTTACTTTTGAACTTGTCAGATTCCCAGGCACTGCATCAGTTGCTACCAACAGCCACACAGGCACTTCAATATTAATACAACCAGATCTGTTCTGGTACAGTAAAACTGCTACTTCAGTTGTGAAAAAGAAAATGAGGGACCCATGAGGAATTAGCTGTTAGACCAAAGGCTGTCATAATCATCTGCTAAACTTGAGCATTTGAAGAATACATCTTCCTCGTTGCCTTCAGACCTCCTACAGTTCCTTTCAATTAAACTGACTCCTGCAGGACAGTTTTTCGGAGAGGATTATTTGGTCTGGTCTGACAGATTTTCAAAATATTTCTCCTTTTCTTCTTTTTTTATTTTTCTCTTTTTTTTCCCCCCTTTTTCAAGGCCAGGAACTAAGTCTGTTTATATTCCAGAATTTGCACAGTGGCAAGAATGTGCATTAGAGCCAAGCACTCCCTCACAAGCAGTTGTGTACACACTATAAGCTACACCTTGAAACGATGCCATGGATGTGCTTCCACACACATGCTCTACGTCGGGTGTCAATAACAGCCTTCTGCAGAAACAGCAAAAGGAGCTGTGACACATCTGGTGAACCTGCTACAAGCCCTGCCACGTGTTTCAGCCACAAAACAGCAGCACAGCTGAGAAGCTGTGACCTTGCCTGAGCATAAATGCCCGTGCTCTTTCTCTCAGAGGTGCTGAGGCAAACCTTCATTGCAACAGCAAAGATGGTCACCTTCGCGTAACGAGGTCGTTAGTTCAGATGATTGAATAGCCATTCACATTTGAATTGTTAAGCAGCAGTTCTGCAACAGCTGCAGCTCTGCAAGTTAATCCTCATTCCATAGCTCACTGCTTGTGTGGGAAAAGAAAACAACAAAACAAAACAAGGCAGAAAATCCCACACTAATATAAAGGGCACTCTATATTCCAGTCAGCAGTCTGGTACTGTGCAATTTCCTTCTCCTCTCTCACCCGTGCTTCATGCCCTCAATGCACACTGCCACAGGAGCAAACTCCAACTCTCCCAGGTTTCCAGGCTTCCCCACCTCAGCCCAGAGAGGGCAGCAGGGTCTCAGGCTGCAGTATGGCCAAGTATTGCCAGATGGGCCTATATACACTGACGGTGTTGCCATCATCAACAACATGCAGAAAGAGATGCTGAGCTGTCAGGTCTTTTTCACAGCTCAAGCTGATGCACCATGTTTTCTCCAAGGACAAGGCAGCTGTTTAGACACATCTGGTGAACAGACTTAGGCCTGTAGTTGCCGGTGAAAACACATGTAGTATCCCCATCCCACAAGAAAGATCTAACCAAAGACAAAAACAACAAATGAGCAGAAGAAAAAATGAAGTTCAGATACATTAAAAAAATTTTCATACAACAGATGGCAGTTATTGCACTAAACTTGCATCTGGTTATGAGTGGTCACTTTCCTCATGGTAATAAATATGCTTCTGTCAGCCTATAGGTGACCTTTAGCTCATGTAAGCATCAAGTTTTTCCTATTCCAGATGACATATATGCCTCGTAAGAAAACAAAACATGAGAAAACACTGCAGAAAATGTTTTTAGGTAAAATTGAGCATTGCCTGTTAGAAATTTGAGCACGGTTCCAATCTAGTCTCGCAAGTAGAAAAGAAACTTTGCAGCATATTACCTTGATTTAGCTTCTGTGCAGTAGAGAGCATGAAGACAGTATCGCCAAACCTCTCACACAGGTTGTGACCTGCGAGTTTCATTTTCCTTGCTGAAGAGAGAGCATTGGCCTGGCATGACCTGAACAAGAAAGACAACACCAATTATGCTGCAACCAGAGTCTGAGTTCCTCACAAATTAGTCAGGGCCTTAAACCATATCTCAAAGATGATTTTAATGCTCCCTTTCGCTCATGCCTCCTGTTCCCCAAACAGCTTTTCTATTTTCAGTCCAAAGTTAATGTTTCCGTTCAGGCTCGGTTATGAAATTTTACTGGCTTCTTTAAACAGAAATTGGAACAATCATAACAGCTCCAAATAACCTGTTTGCTTGCACTCGTGTGCACAGCAGTTTGTCATTGATGCAATGTTCAGCCTCAGCAGAGCTGGGGAAGAATAAACCAAGGTTAACCATTTGGCTTTACAGATGAATAAACAAGGGAAACATGCACATGGTACACTGGACTGGTTTTAGATCATGTAACAAAGCATTATCACTTCAGTATGGCTCCATTATTGTATTATTTCTGTGATGAACTCAACATCCCTTTAGCTATTTTTTCCAGTAACTTTCAGCTGCTATGTCCCTGCAGTTTAAAGAACAATGTGTTCTATGAACTTGTGCAGACACAGAATATTCCTAAGCCTTCTGACGTCTAAAATTGTGCATTGTTGTTATGTCTCTTGCTTCAAAAGCCAGTTCTGTTAATTGTTCACAGTAGTAAAAAATGTGTAACGTTACTAACCAAGTAACTCTTTCATCCTTTCACCCAAGACCTACACACACATTTAACTCCGTGGTAATATTTCCACTGAATTCCATTTCAAATATGCCAGGGAAGTTGAGTGTCGCTGTTAATTATTATGTACCTGAAGACTGTGTTTCTTCAGTTTCTATCAAGTACTCCCACCAGCAGCTATTATAATTTTCTGTGGCATAGCCACCTGCTTCCTAAGAGAAAGGAAAAAATCCCTTTGGGTCGATGTGCAGACCTGCAGCACTGTGAGGCTGGCGTATGAGATGGTTCCAGCCTGGCCCCTGTACAGCTGGTAAAATACTGGATTATTCTTTTTTTTTTTTCTTCTCCATTTTTAACAAGGGATTGGATCCCATTAGCTCTAACCCTTCCGGCACTAGCAGTGTCTCTCATTTCTTTTAATGCCTGTTCAGGCAAGATTCTCTAGAAATCTCTCCCAAAGCTCTAGGTTCTTAAACCAAAACATACTGTTGCTTCTTTTGCTTCTCCTGTCTCCCCCTTTCCCAAGTAAGATGCTAGACATGTAATGTGTCTTTGAGATATTTAAGGAACCATTAATAATTTATTGTACTGAATTCTGTATTCAAATTCTTATGTCATGATGTCAGGAATGGAAGCTCTGATTTAAATCATCCTTTCCTAGTATTTTATGCCACCTCTTAATTCTTCTCAGATTTTCACTAGCAGAACAATGACACCTTGTTGCTTTGGAGACATCTGTTCTTTTATCATGACATCGCCTCACAATAAACAACAGCAGAATTTCATGTGGTGTATTGGAAGGAGGATATCCTTCAGAAGAGTTGGTTGTTAAGAAGTGAAACGTACCTTCAGCGACACCTTTACACAGATTTCTCTCCCTTCTGATGTTCAGACACATACCCACCTTTCATTAGAGCAATTCTTTGTTTCAAGGCAGGGGGACTGAGCATATCCTGACAAGATGTGAAGATCTGGTTTGGAGCATCTAAAAGTTTTGTCTTCACTGAGCCCACATATTTTTATACTGCTACAGCAGAGGATGCCACTTTACTAGGCATTGCTACAACTGCAAGAGGACAAGGGGAAGAATAATCTTTGTCTTCAACACAAGGATTTATTTCACCACTTCTTACACAAAGAAAGTTTTCTGTGATGCAAACACTGGCAGATAAATTCACCTACCTCCAACCAATTCACAAACGAGAATTGATCAATTTAACATTGGATTTACTAGCCACTTACTCACGCAATATCCATGGAAGCATATCCCAGAGGTGGAATGCAAGAAAAGCTGTATTTAAATGAGGAATGTTTAGTTTTTAGTATAATCTTGAAAGTAAATTTTAGTGGAAACTTGCCTTTTTACTACCTCAATTTTGGCAATATAGCTGAGAGTGTTACCAAGGAGGTTTGTGCTAGACAGACAGTTGTTTACATCTTTTATTGCAGTGAAATTTTAATAGTTTGTGGATTGCTTTGGCATTGCCATGATTTGAGACTATGGAGTTTTGGCTTTCCTTTAAACACCTTCATGGATTTCCTTAAGGAGTCAGGTATTGAGTCCTTTTGAGGACAACCCATCATGGCAACAAGTAGCCTATTTACACTGGTACTCAATAGATTGCCCTACTTGTGTTACTAAACAGTTCCAACCAAAAAAAAGACTGCAGTCATTCTAAATAATAAAAAGCCATGTCATCTATAAAGTGAAATAAAAAGCTACACTTTATTTTGTTACAGAAAAATACAGAGCAAATTATTAAGTAGTATTTTATTAGAGGATAATTTTGAAAATGCTACAAAATATTTCTTCCACGTATCAATGGAAAAAGATTTAGCAGTGAGCATTTTAAGACTCACAAGAAGCAATTTGGGATTCTTTTTATATTTTTAAACCCTAAAAGTTTGCAAGAACTTTGCAAATTTTATTCATCATGTCTTCCACTTCCCAAAACATTTCAGTCTTGGGGGGTTAGTTTTCAGGATTCATGGGCAAATGAAGACATTCCTCAATGTACAGCTATTAGGAAAGGGAAGGGATGGGGGGGGCAGTTCAGATCCATATATTGGATGCCTGTTCAGCCTGCAACAGGTCACACTGCATGTGCTGCAAACTTTTGTCCCAACAGACCTTTAAAAAAGCATGTGTGCCTGCTGGGCAGTCAGCACGACCCCTTATCACAGGCACTGCTCACTGCTAGGAGCATTCCTTTAACTCAAAAGATAAAAAGGGAGGAAAAGGACAGGGCAAATTGATTCTGAGGCAGAAGGATTGTCTTCTTTGTCCCTTCAGCTGCTTGCAGACTGTTTGAATTGTCTGTGTCACTCTGTCAATCCTATTGTCATCTCCTCTTCCTGGCCAGTTTTAAGGCCATGGCATGGCTGGTGCAAGATGATCACAGAATCATACAATAGTTTGGGTTGGAAAGGTCCTTTAAGATCATCAAGTCCAGCCATTAACCTCGCAATGCCACATCTACCACTAAACCATGTCCCTAAAGGCCATATCTACACATCTTTTAAATAACTCCATGCAATCTCATTACTACTTTACTCACACATTTATTATACAGAATGAAACATATCAGTCAACACAGGCTTTTATAATTCTTTAACATCATTTGATTAAGATTACCTGAGACAGATATCATTGTAGTACTATATAACTGAAAGCACACAGACAAAACTGAGGAAATCTAAGACAAAAGTGAATACAACACCTAAAACTCATGGGGCATCATTTATGTAGACCTTTAGCACTGCAGATAAATCAGAAAACCTCCAGCTGCTTATGGGCTTCTATGTGCAAACCAGAAGTACTTCTTCCAAAACACCAAGGTTTGAATCAGCATCAAAGACAAAATGGAGCTGTCAGGCTCACTAAGTTTAAGTGGCAAATTGGTAGTTAATAAATAGTACAAATGGAAAAGGAAGGCTGAAAACTCAAGAAAAAGAAGAAAGCTGGGGTCCTCTCTGGCCACCAGGCCAGGTGAGTCCCAGGTGTAACTCAGAGACAGCCTTGCTGTCTTCCTTTAGCACAAATAGCCTCGGAAACAGCCAGGGTGAATCCAATGGCTGTCCATCCCCATTAGAGGTGCCCTCCTCGCCCCTGAGGAGAGGACACACACAGACTGAATTCCCTCCAGTGGCACATGTAGCAAACTTCCCCCCTCGTGCCCCCAGGGTACAGCAGGCATGGCAGAAACACGCAGCTCTGCGGGGAGCGACTCTTCATAAACTCCATGTACTGAGTTGTCAAATAATTCCCTGTATTTGATTTAGAACCTTCTCCTCCAATTTCACCCAGCTTGGTTTTTATTCCATGTTACATATCATTTTTAATACATAACGTAGGGAACATTTAATGCATAGGGAAGATGAGGAAACCCTTCAGGTTGAATTGATCTCTATAGTGAGTGTATAAAAAAAACCCAGCAGAAACACACAAGTACTGAACATGGACTCAGCTTTAAATATATGAGCATTGGCTCTTGTAATCAGTAGTTGAAGTACAAAAGCAGTCTGGTGGAGTCACAACTGGCTCCACAGGCTTGAATTTCAGCACAAGCTTTAGATGCTGTAATTGATTGCAGCTATCAAGTACAGCACTTTGAAGAACTAAATAAGCATTTTGTAGCACAAAGCCCACTAAGCTTTTCTCAAAGACCACTTAATTCAAGCAGATTCTAGATCAAATTCAGATTACTGACATGATATGTCAACTATTTAAGCATATTCGTATTTTTAATATCTATTTAACCTCATTAATACTATTGAAAGAACAATTAAAAATGATTAGACAACATTTGACAAATGTTTAATTTTAAAGCTGAAAGACACTGCAGAGTATGGGTTACATGTTTTCTAGGCAGCACATCATCTCTTACCATCTTCGTATAAATAGATTTTGGATGATTTTCTTATCCTCTATTTTACAGACTGTGTTCTGCCTACTAAATCTGAGTAAGTCCTCCTTTTCTCCCGTATCAGAAGTGCAAATATCTTCCAATACTTTGAAATTATTACTCTTTCACTGTCAACCTGATCTGCATCAAAATTGCACTTCTAAATAAAATGGTCTTCAATATTTTTTTTCTATGTCTTACTTTTAAAAGAACTCCAGTTGCACCAAAGCTTATCTCTAGTGTGTATAAATAACACTATTATAGTTGGCTCAAACATGTTGGGAGACAAAAGTCAAGTGAAAAAAGAATTTAATGACAGAGAATAGCACTGAAGTACTTTTGATCAAGAGGTATTTCAAATAAATTTATATACAAGCTCTAAGAATCACTTCATCCAATAACAGTATAGCCAAGTTTTTACAACTAATTCCTTCTTCACTTGCTTTTAGGGGGTAGGCATCAAATGAGATAGAACTTTTGTGTATTTACTAGCTCAGCTTTCTCCTCTACACACTGCAGAAACTCAGATGCAGAGATATCTTATAATTGAGTAACCAGAAAGAAAATCCTCACAAGCTTTTCACAACTGAGCCACGTAACTCCTGCTGTTTGAGTGTGGCCAGTTAGATACACACCATTGAAGCAGCACAGACTTAATCTGCATACTCTGGAAGCTAGTGCTTAATTTTGCATAATGTCATAATATTTGCTTTTTCCCTGAAATACTACATTTTTTGCCACTTATACATTGCAAGGAACATCAAATGGACATATACAGTTACAACAGTTACTTGTATTTTTGAAAGAAAAAGTCAGAAACATTTTAAAAACCACTGCAATTTAACTTATATAGCTGGAATATATTGTTAGCAATACAGATTATTTAGTATATGTTTTCATATAAGGCTATATACAGGTACATAAAATAGATCTTTGCTTAGTCCCAATATGTTAACATATTTTAGTATATTTCATATCACCTTGCATTTGGTACATACCACATTATGTGTGTTTTCCAGGTCCTGAAGTTCATTAAAAAGCCATTTAATAAAAAATAATTCCCTCTAATGATAAAGGGACAGTAATTTAAAAGGGACAGTAATTAAATCTGTACTTTGCTGCAGATTTCCAACTTACTTACTATTAATTTTGAGCATGCTGAGAACAATTAATACTGAAGGACAAAATGTAAGTTTTTAGCTGCTTAAAATCAACCTCACTCTCATTTCATTTATACTGATGTTGGTTCATGACATCGGTGAAATAGTTGTTCAGCCAAAAATCAGAGGGGCATGGGATAAGGGATCAATCTGTACCATTTCTGTGCAATAATTATATCAGGCAGGTAAATTAAGGTCCTAGGGGAGACAGCAAGTATTTTGCCAGACCTGCTCCAAACTGAATGCACTTAGATACAAAAGAGGGAGGAGTCTTAATTTTGGTGTTCTCTCAAAGAGACAAGCACTTTCCTAATAAACACTACCTGGAAAGCTGCTGAAATCCTGAACAAATGCTGGTACAGCTTGTTTGCTAGCAACATAAAAGTGAAAAAGGAAAATGAATAAATGATGCTGGGTCGTGGGGGCTGCTCTTCCCAGAGACATCCCCTTGCTCACAAAGCCCAGAGCCATAAAGCCATGTCTGCTCTGTGCTGCGGCACACAGAAGGTTGGCTGGTACCGTATGAAGTGTTTAGGGATATTAGTGTGAAGAGCAACCCTGCACTGATTTAATTCACTATAGCAATCAAATGCAGTGTCTGCAAGTATTTCTATAATAAATTAAAATCCATATCTTGAGGACAGTGCAAAGATGCAAATAATAATGCGTTGAAAATGTTTTCAGGCGATGTATTTTCTCTTTAACCCTCACTCTTCTATAAATATCCCCACTTAAAAGGAGGATTAGTCTTTTTTCTCAAATAACATTGGCCTGGCTTAAAAGTAGCTGCAAGAGAATTCACGATCTAGATAACAGCCAAGCCCTTGAGTATAATAAAATGTAAAATATAAAATTAATTGCTCCATAAAATACAGTAGTACATTCCTGTATTTGGCACTACTTCTGTAGTATCAACATACATGATGTTCTAACTGCCAGGACAAAATGACCTCATTTTAAGAGGCAAAATGTGTGACAAATAAAATGTTTTAATTTATAAAGCCATTAATAAGGTAAGATTACCAAGTATTGTTACAGCATTGGTAATACAACCTCATCTTAAAATGCCAGTCTGATTTTATTGTCTTAGACTGGGAAATCAAGCTGAGCAGACAGGAGCAATTCAATTCAATTCAATTCATGTAGTTTTGGATTACAAATATAATTAGACATGATCTTTCAAGGAAATATCTAGAAATATCAGAAGTCCTGGAGTTACTCAGAGCCTAAAACAAGAGTTAAAGCATGGACAAAGCAACTTGAAAATCATTTAGCACTTAAAACCTATAGTAGGTTTTAAATGTATATGGGAGTGACCTACACAGGAGTCTGAGCTGACAGTAAACCATTCCTCAGTCTCTGGGTAAATCATCAGGCAGCAACATCAGCTGCAGCTCCCCCAGCCTGGGCACAGCGTTGTCTGCACCCCGAGTGGCTGGTTTCACCTTAGCTGAGGTACCTGCCCACAGACAGGTCAGAGTAACACAGCAGTCGGTCTCCAACCTCAGTACCAGCAACGTGACCCCCTGACAGAAACATTGGCTCCAATTCTTGAAATTCCATTACAAAAGCAAACAACAAACTCCCAGGTACAACAGCAACAGAAAACACACACACAAAATAAACCCCAGCCTACTAAATAAAACACAAGCACACAAATGAAAAAAACACACACAGGTCCTTTCTAGAGTCGGGTCAGTAGGAATATACACTCATTACACTTAGCTTCTCTTAGAAAAAAACAGTTAAAACCAATTCAAAACACACACAAATTATTTGTGCTTCCTTATTGCAAATCTCTATGTTTTCCACATGTGCAAAGTGTCCAATTCTTCATATTCACAAAAAAATGCCAAAGGCACATTTTTCCAAGCCACATGCATAACAATAGGCCCAGTCCAATGAGACACCAGTCATCCAAGAAGAAATATATATGCCCTCTTATACTACCATCGGTTGTATACATCAGGCAGAGAAGTTTATAGTCTGAGAAGATAAGTTACAGACAAAGAGTAAGCTGACATCTCCCATGTATCACGGCACAGGCAGAAGAAACCTGGGGAAGTTTAAACTCTTGGAACTTCTCAGGCCTAGGAAGTTTAACTGTCTGGTGCTGTGATGCATGCTGCTGATGTCTCTTTTAGAAGAGCCTCTCTAGCAACCTCTGAGAGCATGGTCACAGGAGACTGCAAATGCAGCATTTTTCACAGTATTTAGATAGATGGATTTGTAAACTATGTGAGACAGTGTGATCAAATGGCTATATTGGAAGCATAAATCTACTTCCAGTCCTGTTCCTATTATATTTGTGTAAATCAAGAACCTGGGAAGTAAATCTGGTGTGGAAAACTTAATATTTTGAGGTTTATTAGCAGACACCAGGTGTTTCAAACTTGTTCTCAGGTTTGTTGATGAGCCTTTTTACAAACAAAAGACCATATATCTTAAGGCTAGCTATTTTCTAGTAAAATGAGAGCTAATATTTAGTAGGTTTTTAAAGGTCTAACAGTTATCCAGTTAAATCACCCATTTATCTTCAATGCTGTGTTTTTTAGTTTTAATATCTCCTGGTCAAGGGACAGAAAGAAAAAGTTGCACGGATTTTATTGGTAAGGATTTAGTTCAAATAATGTCTAACCCATTTACTGTTATTTTCTTCTGTCAGAAAACATCTGTGGAATACACCTTTGGAGTCCAATTAAAAAATAATCTCAGTTTCTATTTTATTAGTCCTGAACTGTTCTGCAAGAAATATTTCCATACCTGAGTAAATGTTTCTGAGAAAATATTTCTGACAAATCTCTAGTCAAATTTTTTCATATGGAAAGAGGGGAGAGAAAAGATTGTCAGATTATTTCCTAAGATATATTCCATTGACCCACCTGGCATAATTTCAAACACAATTGGCTACTGGCTTACTTGTCTTGTTACAAGGTCTCCAATTGTTGAGTCTTTCACTGAAAGAAGTAAATGAAAAAGCTATAAAATTAGCACTTTTATTTTTTTGGTAGGATTCTAGAAAGGTATAGCAATATTTCATTTTTTTAAGTATTTCTTTACATGAGACTGATAATTCTGCTCTTAAAATGGTTTGATAATACAGGGTATACATTTAACCCATCTACAGAGAATTACTAAAGCGCATAAGGATTCCAAGATATCTCTCTGGGATATTAGAGTTAAGCCTAAACTGGCACAAGATCTGTATCAGCCAGATTTTTAAAAGACCTAAGGCAAAAATTTCAACTTTTCACCATCTACCTTTGGATGCAAGGAGAAGCAATTCCCACTGAAACACTTCAAGATGAGCCAAAAGAGTTCAGCAACTAAAACCTGCTTTAAGTAAAAGGCTTTAAAAAAAAAAAACAACTACTCTAAGGAGTAATTTAACTCAAATTCTAGAAAGTTTTAAAATACATGCTCTCATCCAAGTGTGGGCACCAAGTGTGTATTAAGGCTGCTACAGATTTTTGTGTTACCTGGGAGCCCCCTGCTGGGACTCTGTCGTGAGAAAACAGGAAAAGTGAAGGGTTTTGTTTTGAAGCTGTGTCACAGATGTTTCAGTAATATTTAATTATGTTGTATACGGTATATTAATGCAACCTTATTTAATTTCTCATAAGCAAATCACTGAAAAGGAGAACTCTGCATAGCAGATTCATGTGCTTAGTATTAGTTTAAATACTCAAAATACTTTGAAATGTTCCTTATTGTGGGAATTCATGACAATGATTCAAATGGACAGCCTATCTGCTAAATATAAGGGATCCAAACTGATGGATGATCTGTGTGGTTATCATTAAGATATAAACAGAATTGGGTTTATTCAGTTTGACTAACACATGTACCAAAAAAAAAAAAAAAAAAAGAAGGCAAGCCCAAAAACTCAGACATTTCAAGATCGCAAGAAAAGTAAAATACCAAAAATAATTGTTGTCTTTCATGGAAGAATATTATTTTCATTGCACCACTTGATTTAAGTGAAAAAATATAGAAAAGTTTTCAGGCACACAAGCTCCTCTTTAGGTCTGGCCAAACCAACAAATTTCAGGCTAAGTACGTGTTAGAACAATTGCTGTAACTCACAGATCATCAGTATTTTCTTTCCTGAAAAACTCATCTGAAGTATTTCCACCCATCCTGTGGTCACTACCTCCTCCATTCTGCCAACTTCAGAGCTCTGCGCAGTTAAACTGCCTGGGATATAAACCGCAGCCTCTTCCACAAGTATTCTGTACCCATATAATTTCACTCTTCTGGATGTGAATGATAACAGACGTAAAGCTTAGTTTCCAGATTAATCTTTGAGGATATTTTGTAGGTCTCCTATAAGCTGGAAGTGTTTTCTGAATGGCAATGGAAGTTTCTGTCTTTTGTGAGCATTGAGGTGATGGCTGTTTGATATATATGTATGAGCTTTCACTCACTAGTGATCTTTTATTCCATTTTTAATTCCTTTTTTCTGTTATTTCCTAATGGCAAAATGTCAGGCTTATGTTTAAGATGCCAGTGAAAATATCAAAGCATTTTCTTGAAAAAAAATCAAAGGCCTGCATGCTCACAAGATTATAAGTAAATCTGCCTGAACACTGCACAGCGCTGCTCAAGACTTTTTGCTTTCATGGGGAATAGCTCAATCTTCTGCTATACTCAGTCACCTGTAGGAAATTTTATCAGTATAAGCAAATTATTTGCTAAATTGAAGAGCTATTAGCATACTCAAAGAGACAGTCCTGGCCATAGCAAGAGGAGTTTAAAGATCAAAGGGAAAAACTTATCGCAGTTCTTCTCCCTATGCCAGGTATGCACTTACTTTGTGTAAAGGTAACAAGAAGTAAAATGTATATGTAAATATTTTCCCTTCCAAAGGAACTTTAAATTAGATGCAGGAAGAATGTATGAAACTAGTAGAAAATGCAATATATGAACTTGAAAATATAACATTTCCAAACCCAATTTTAAACCCTAAAGGTTTAAAATTCTCCTCTAAAGGTTTCAACTCCGTCCTTCAATACAAACATAAGGTGTCCATTGAAGGAAAAGAAATCATTCTGTGAAAGCACTGGACACTAAACCTTAGCGATAATATGTTATTTAGCTACTAGACATGCGAATAATAGCAAAAAATTATACAGGATGGAAAGTAGAAGGATGAGAGTTACAAAACCCTACAGGTTGACACAATGTCTTTCCTACTTTTCTCCAGTTTTATTAGTTTATCTTGATGAAAGAATGCCTATGTTATTTATTATGACTTGCATCATCAAAACAGTTCAGGGAAGAAGTTCTGAACTATGAAATTCAACAGAAAATGTGGCAGAGTAGTCAGGTATGCCTTACTGTATTTCCCTCTTGTCCTGTGAGAAAAAAAAAAACAACAAGTAAAATTACCCAACTACCTCTTGGGACTCAAGCCAGGCAACACAAAAAGGTTATGATGAAACAACACAAAGTGAGAATTAAACACCGTAAACAACCTGTTTTTATCTGAAAATTCTCCTTAACTATTCAGACAACATAAGCAGAAAAGTTTGTCTCTTTTATAAGCTTCAGTCTTAATTCAGTATTTTAACATTATGGTAAAGAGCATCTCTGTCATCTAAGGAGATTTTTACTTGGTCCATCCTCATGAACGTTGCATAAATAAAGGCAGAGTAGCATTAGAAAGAGTCTATTGTACTGGGCTCCTAAAGCCAAAGATGGAAGAAACAGGCACAACAACAGATACTGACTGTGAGGAATTACACATCAACTGCTTGTAGGAATCAAATGCAGACATGTTGCTAGGAGAGAACAAAAGCCTGCAGAGTCTGAGCCTGCAGAATATTGAAGATCACAGAATCACAGAATATTCTGAGTTGGAAGGGACCCACAATGATCATCAAAGTCCAACTCCTGGCCCTGCTCAGGACAGCCCCAAGAATCACACCATGTGCCTGAGAGCACTGTCCAAATGCTTCTTGAAGTCTTGCCAGGCTTGGTGCTCTGAGATAACTCAAGACAGGAGGAAAAAGGTGAAAAGAAGGCCTGATACAGGTCAACACCAAAGCCTGAGCCAGGAAACTCTCAAAAATACATAATTATCTGTCCTGATGCTTAAGGAGCTTAGGAAAACAAGCCTTGTCCTCATTCTACTCATGGCTTTGGTACATAAAACGTGCTCATTTTCTTTCTTTCTTTCATCAAGGCTTTGATCCTCTCAGCTGGAAGAGCCAATAGAAGAGCCATCCCCACATTGCTCACTTTTCACCATTACATGCAACCTTCCCCACTGTGCTCTCCCCACCATTCGAACACAGCTAACCTTCACTATTTTAGTGAAAAATCAAAGTGTTCTTCAGCCAGCCTTTCTCTGGCAGTACTCTAAATGCAGCTCTAATTAATGCGCGAAAAATTAATGTGTGAAAAAGTACCAAGAGATTCCATTCATACCTTTTGTTGGATTTCAGATATTAAAACCTGCTAAGTTGCTAAGTATTAAAAGGTGTGACTGTACTGCATAACAAGGCACAGAGTGGGCTACCTGAACTAATTTAAGTACTTAGCTGGACCACTTGCTCGCCTACTTTAACAGACCCACCTTTCTGGCTGTCCTGTATTCGTCCATCTGAAAAATATTCTGTCACAAGAGGAAATTAGAATGCCTAGTGGATTCTGAGTAGAACCAGGAAATCCTTTCATGAAACTTTAAAAACCAACGTACATGTTTTGAAATTGAAATTTTTTTAAAAAAGAAAAGCAAAAAAAAGCAAACAGACAAAATGAGGTCTTCCAAGTTATCACGGGGAAACATTTATACATGTATATTATCCATACAACATACACATTTCTCTATATTGTAAAATATATATTTTAATTCCCAAACAATATGTATTTATTTCCCGAAATCACACTGTTTATTACAAGTCTGCATGCTCCGTTTTTGAGGGATGTTCAGGTTGCAGAGGAGTAGTGACTGATGTTGTGCATTCAACATGCTACTCAACTATATATCAGTGTGCTGGATCACTGTGCACACAGCACTCAATGAATATAAAAGAGCACCAAGTATCATTGTGTAAAAGAGAAATTATATTTTTGATATAAAAAATATCTAAAACCAAATAAACCAGTATGAAGCATCAACATTGGAGTAAGTTATTCTTACCTCTCTAAATAGAAATAAAGTTAAACCAATAAATAAGCATATTCTACTCTAGCACCACTTACAATTTTTGTATCTTTTTCTTCCCCCTAAGACGTTTTTTGTATACAGAGCTGCTATCCACCTTGTAAAACAGCTACCACTACTGAAAGACAAGAACAGTGAAAATATTCCCCCCTCAAAACATCCAGTTACAAAGTATTCACCCCCTACCCATTCAAAGTTATCAATACTGCTTTAGTTAACAGACATTTTAGGATAAAAATATCTCGTTGGCACAAACAATGATTTTATTTTCAAAGTTGCGAGAAACTCAGATGAAATCTGCATATGACTCATCAGTGTTGGCAGTCAGGAAAAACTGAATGCTTTAAGTACAAATGAGCAACTCACACTCTGGGGCTCACTCTCTTCTCTATCTTATGCAGGCCCACATGAAGAGCTGGGTTAAAAGGACAAGCTCATATAAATAATTCACACAGAGAAGCCCACATATGTGTAAATATATATATATCTATCTTATCTCCTAAGCCATGCTGTGCTGGTTTAAGAAGGTCTCTCCCAGACCCCTCCGAGTTAACCATGACCATTTCCCTACTAGGCATTGCAGCTCTCTAATGGATGCTAATGAAAGCTGCTTTGGTGAACACTTCCTCATCTATTTCAGTCACTTGAAATAGCTACCACCTTACCCAATTTAACTTGCAATCAACAAAAACAGATTCACAAAGACAATTCAAGGTGTTGTCTCATCAGTAACTCTGCTGGTAGACAGTAATGGATTTGAGTTTCCATGGAAGGAGGAAATTAGAGGAGGGGAGTCTCTTCATGTAGTGCTGCTGCAATCTGGGAAAGGAAATATATCTGCTTAACAAGGACAAAGAATTTTTTTCAGCCAGCAGAAGAAATACTGACAGGAGATGTGCTTGTTGTCCAGAAAAGGGTAAACAACAATAGGGAAAAGTGCTGTGTAAGCCACTGGACAGTATTTTCCAAAGGCAAAGGGGTACACACCGTCCGTAAATCAATCCACGCTCCAAATTACAGTGTGACCTCTCAGAAAAACACGGTTCCCCAAAAAATTCCTATTTATTAATTTGCCCTACCACTCCCAAGACACACATTGATCAGGTTGTGAAAGAAATGTCATGAGGCAGTACTTGGAATAGTATGAATGATGACTCAAAGGTCCTTCACCTTCCACTGTATCTCAACTCCTATTTTCTAATTAAAATGAATGTCAGGGTACAATTTTTTATTTCTATAATGTTTAACCAACTCACTGGCACAATTCACAGTGAAAAATATGGCATAAGAACAACAAAAAAGATGCACTAGAATAACAGAAACACCCCACTGTGCCAGGTTTGTTTCAATGTTACAGTTAATTTATGCCCATTCAAAAAGTTCTGAGGATTAATAAGATGTTGCAACCAGAAATATCTTTGAAGTAATACATGCTTTAAACTGATTTACTCTCACAGAATCAGACTTGGGACAAATGCAATGAAAACGTGATTTCTTCTCTGATTTATCTTATTTGACCATTACAATCCATTGACAGGGCATGATCATCAATCAGTTTTCTACACAAAAATCACGTCATCATTCCTCCCAAGTCAAAGGTGTGCCAAAAAGCAGTCTAATGTCTTCGTTCACACTTTATACTGCCAGCAGAATCAATATTTTGGCAAAACCTAAAATCCTCTCGCTGAAGTCCTAGTGCAAGGTTTTCATTTCACTTTCAGTTCTCCAAAGGAATTAGTCACCACACATGGTAGATTAACTGCAGCAGCTCAGCTTCTTCAGATGCACTCAAGTTTCCTCACGTTATATGCATCAAGACGTAATTGCACTGCCAGCTTTGCTGACTGGAATTATTAGTTTTCATATTCAGCTACCTGTCTGGAACAAATGAGGTGCACTTACTGTCTGGACAGGATGGGAGAACATGAGTAAACAGTGAATACCAAAGACCTGAGGAAAACCCTCAGAAATCAGTCACACTTTGTATTAAGAATTGCCTGAGAGGTCTGTAAAGGCTTGATGATCTAAGAACCCTGTAAGTGACAAAAGCATATTTTAATGAGTTTAGGTCTTAGAGTCAGTTACAAACAAAGCAGTGTCATACCATAAAATGCTATTTACTGCTGCTATTGCACTCTTTCCTAGGTGATACACATCATTTATAGATGTCATAGGTGAGCTCACTGTAAAGAAGCATAGCCATATAAATAACTACAGGTTCAAGTGGAAGCCCTTTTTCCTTTGCTTCTGGGTTCTTTCTGCCTCTTACTTTTCTTTCTCTTCTCCAGAGGACCCCTATAGAAAATGCTGCCTTCCCCTTCCCTCTCTGGTGCACTCCCCTAGGAGCAAGGAGTGTAGTTTCAAATGATATTCAACATAAAGTCCTAAAAATCTTGAGTCAAAATTTTCTGCATTTCATTAGTTACTAATTTTCTCTTCTGTATAGCTAAAGAATGATGCAGGGCTCACTTACCACCAGCAAAAGTCCTAGCAGTTCATGTCTTAAACAGATGCTTAGCCTGATCAGGCATCTGTTTCCACAAAAAAACCCCAAAGCAAAACAAAACAAACAAAAAAGCCCCAAACAAACAAAACCAACCAAACCAAAACCAAACAAAGAAAAAGAAAAAAAAACCCCAAAGTATGTCTGGTCCCTGTTTTGACCAAGCACATCCTGAAGCCTTCCAAACAAGGCATGTAGAGGATGTTGCTTAGTTTCCGCTTCTGCCAAAGAATGGGGGACAACTGAACATGTGCATGTCTTTCTTTCACACATAAGTATGCTGGTGTCTAATTTTGTTTTATTTTGAAATGAAAACCAACAAAACAACTCAAAACGTGAAGATACCAAATGACACTAACATCACTGCTGCCATCTAGCTCTGTTCTCTCCTGAGCAGGGTGTTTCAGTCAGTGGATATTATCTGCACCTTTCTTTCATTTTGTCACTTTTAGAGGGTTTGCATAGAGGCATTGAAAAAGTTACAGATTTATCACCTTTATTTTTTTTAATTCGAACCAGATTGAAAACCAGTTATCTGACTTTATTTCTCTCTTGGACCTTCCTTTATGCTAAGCACTTCCCATCTGGCTCACTCTTTTTCTTTTTATCTTGCAACATACTTGCACTGTCAAACTAAATTACTATTTGCAGTAAATTTTAGCTCCAACTCTAAGACACTTTTTATTGAAGTATCTTGTTTGCCCTGGTATGGTTGTAGTCCTCTTGGGATTTATATTATAAAATTTATTTCCATGGGTTTATAGCTGTGCAGTAAAAATTCTCATTGCACTGAAATTTGGCTTACAAGCATCAAATACAGAGGTTTTTTTAATATTTAAAAGGTTACACTGTAAAATTTTAGTGATTTTTTTTTAATTATTATTTCTTGATGTTTACAAGCATCTTCATTCTTCCACCATTGATCTTCACTCTACTCTGAATTATTTCTGATGCACTACATTGAACGGAATGAAGGTCTTACATTATCTTTTAAGAGTACATATCTGGCTCAAGGTTTTGATTTTAGAAGGTTCTCATTCAGTCAGAGCAACATGCTTTCTCACAGACCTTTTCTCTCACCACCTCTCTCCTCATCTCCTCCACGTATGAGCTCTCCCTTTCCCATTGCCTCCTGTTGCCACCACTACTCTGGAGCTTCAGACTCTCCCCTCGGGAAAGGCAGAAGCCAGCAAGTCAGTTTGTCTGCATTCCGGGTAATTTCCTCACCCCGTCCCTACTTTGTGATACTACCGCGTAACTATTTAAGTATGTAACTATGTAGCTGTTCTCTGAGGCAGACTTCTGGCAGCTGAAAGTCAGACTACTCATCAAGGTTTTAAGCAAAATAATGATGATTAATTTACTAGCAATCACTTTGAGTACCAAGGTAAATCTCCCAAGACAACTTGAAATGTGATATCCCCTTCCCCAAAATATTTTCATGCCCACAGAACTCTTAATTGAAAATTATGTAACCTTCAAGACACTCCTACTTTGCACTGACTGTAGAAGCCAGAGTTTTCTGTGAAAAAAAAAAAATAGAAAAAAAAGGTGATCTATGCTCCAGCAGCACACCTTTTTAAACAACTGCCAGGCAGGACATAAAATACAAAAGCATAGTGTAGCATTAAGCAACACCTGCTTAACACACCTGATAACATCTATTTGCATTCAGAAGAGAGGTTAAAGGTGAGAATGATACCATCAGCTTACATTTTACAACAGAGATCAGAGTAAGGGACAGCGAATTCTGCTTGAAGACATCACTTGCCGCAGGCAGTTCTTAGGCAGCATTGTCCTATAGATCACAACACCGTTATGGCAAGGTGCTGCAGCTGAATGCCTTCATCACAAAACCCGTAAGCTTCAAGTGCTGCAAGAGATTTCTGAACCTGGAATACTTAAAGGAAGATCAACAGTGACCTTTTCCAGTAAATAACCTTTCATCATTCAAACAAGCAAACTAAACAACAAAAAAACAGCAAAGGGAGTAAATACAACCTGTAAGAGGGGGGGAAAAGAATGAACAGCAAATGGATAACAGGTTTCAAACTCACAGTGTAGCAGAAGAGCATTTGGCCATTGCATAGCTTTGTAGGCACAAAACAGGTGTGATGCACTAGTGCCTGGATTCTGTTAAAGAATACTAATTGAGGCAAACTGAAGTGACCTCAACAGCAAGACTAGGCACATCCTTATTCCAATCAACACCCCCTGCATCAGACCCAGTAACTCTTTGGGCACATAAAGACACAGTCACAAACCATTCTTTCTCTCTTCAGTGAATGTCACACTGTGCTCAGTGGCTTGCCCCTGCCTGAGACTGAATGTATACCACAGGATTAGGCTCTGCTGCTGAGATAGACAGGGAACATTATTTAAAAATAAGAGTTTTGACTCTTCCAAGACTTCTGTCTGAGACAAAGCTCAGGCAGCTTACCAGCAATGAGCTGACCGTGGCAATTCACTGGTGGTGAATACTCCCACTGACATGGGAATAACTTGACAAAATTCACCGTGTGGGAGCGCTGCCTTCATCTGTTCTTCATCATCATTACTCTCTTCAGAGATGGTGCCATGTAACCATCTTTAGGGCCCAACAGTGAGCCCAGCTGGCGAACTGATTCAAGAACAATAGTCAATTCAGGCAAATTCTGCCTCATTTGTCTTGGCAGCTGTTAAGTTGGTATGACCAGGGGGAAATAGTAATGGGATAAGGAGTGTCTCAAGGGACCCACAGGACGACATGGCAACACAGGCAGACAACTCGGTGGCTTTTGGGGAGAAGAACTTATGTGAGTGGAAAGAGCAATAGGAACAGTCATGTTTTCATTAAGTTGTTCTTTTTTTAACATTTTTATTTCAGGCCTGTGCAGTTGATTGATTTGACACCCTGCAGATTAACTTTTCATGCCTGTCTTTTGCTTGAAAACAGACATTTGTATTTACACCTCAGAGAAAACCAAATATTCCTCCTCTACATTTGACAAGTCTATTCACTCTCAGGAGTGTTACTAGCTACACAAGGATAGACAAACTCAGAATGATTCCTCCAGATCTCAGCACAGATCCATGACCATTACTATGCTACAGCACTAGTCAGTGCTCCTATTAATTATTTCTTCTTCTAGTTTTTTTCAATAGTTTGTTGTGGGGTTTTTTTGGAGGGGGTTGTTGCTGACCACTGCAGCTCTTTTTATCTTAAAAGCAATGTTTCAGCCCTTGAAAGACATTGCAAAAATTCACCATGTGTCTTTTTCTGGCTGCAGCATACTAGCTCAAGACCTCGATACCCGAGGCAACCAACGTCATTGCTGAGCTGCTCGCATTTCATTCAAGGTTTGATGTGGGCAGCTAAAGGGGCAGACTGGGAGGAAAGAAAGATGATGTCAAGGGAGGAGGAGGCTATAGCATTGCAGACCAGTGGGAACCGTAGCCAGAACATGCAGGCTATCCCTGAGACACATTTCCCCACTGCCACTGCCCCCCAGCAGTGGAAGAGATGGCTTCTGGAGACACACTTGGTTATTGCATTGAAGGAAGGTCGGCTGGTGCACGACCAGAGGCACAGTAGGTTATGGTGAGCAATCACTGTAGCACCACTGGCTGGCTGGGTACTTCCGCCTAAAATAATCACAATAAAGTTCTAATAAAGTCTTGTGAGAAAGAACTGACCTAATATTTATTTATCTGCAGTGTGTTAAATCCACGTCCCTCTGCTTAATCCAAAATATACATAGCATTGTTATTTATACACATACATAAATATATGCATACATATATATATAGATATACATTGTTTTCAGAAAGGCACACCACAGGATTTCCATATTTAAAAATCATTTTCATCTCTTTTTGAATTTTAGTCAATATTTGATTTTTTTTCTCAACAAAAAACAGAGATGAAGGAGAGGCAAATCAAGCAAACACTGACAAGTTCAGGGTATTGATAAAATACAATAGAAAGCTCATAGTCTGACCCATTTTTCCTTGCCTCATCTTTGTGCAACTTAAGTAGAACAGGTCGCTTTAGCCAATATTATAAAGGTTGTTGGGCCCCCCTCATGCTAGACCTTGTTCTCAGCTGTGTACAGCTTTAACTCTTTGAGCTGTGTATTTCTCTTTACACATCTTCCTCAAGGTCCTTTTTATTTTGTCATGATTATTCAACTCTATGATTTCTCTGAGCAAGATTAGAAGGAGATGTGTGTTGTACTTGCTCACCTAAATCCATACAAAAGCTTTCCTTATAAACTTGAGTGTTATCTCAAAGTATGCAGTCTACAGCAGTGACCTAGCAGTTGGCAACTTGTCACCCTAGAGTCACAAATATATGTCCTACTGGTAAAGTTAGCTAAACTTTAATAGTTTTCTAATTAAAAAAAAAAAAAGTTTCCACATGATAATGTACTCATATCTAAAACTACAGAGCCAGTATTGCAAATTTTGGCTTAGGACCCAGTATTGCTCAGGGCCCAATATTGCAAATTTTCTCTCCGCTTCTAATGAGATCTGTGAAAGCATTATTATTTAATCACCTTTTGGCCCTTGCCAACTTTACTAGTACTCATAACTTCTTTTTTTAATAGAATTTAATAGACTTTAATGGAACTTGACCAGACAAACAACACACAGACTGCTGAACACAGATTTCCCAAGTGCACACTACATTATATAAAATACCCCATACCAAACCAATAATGCTGATGCTCAGTGTACACCCTGCAAGTAGGCTGTTCCAGGCACTAGAAGTTGGGCATGTTTGCAAGTGCAGAGATGACATTTCTCCCAGGGTCAAGCACTCAGGCTGTGCTTGGAAATGTATGTGGTGTCTGCAGGTATGTTACCTGTAAACCTTGTGTATGGCCTGGACAGAGGAAAAATTGGCAGAATGAATGTACATTTTTTTCTGCCTTCCTCTGTTCCATCAGTAACTCTCCTTACAAGACATCCCACTAAATCTTCAACATCAAGATTCTTCCAGGTTTCGGAAAAATTAGACCAATTACACCGGGGATATGGGTCTGGGTTCTGATGTTGCTAGGGGACTAAGTTCCCCAATACCACTGAAGTTAAATTAACACTGATTTTATAAAAGCAATTTTTTACCCAGAATATGAAAATCTACTTCCAGCATGTACTAGAGCCGTAGCACTGCAGTGGTTAAGAGAAGCATGGTTATTCTTTATTTGATTTGAAGTTTTTATTAAGCCTTTAAGAAAAAAAAAATAGTCCATCCCAGTTCATATCTTCATGCACGTTTATAATTAATGCTCTGTTGACTGACAGAAAAAGAACAAACATATTAAAATTTGATACCTGCCCTCTAAATGAAGGAAACATTTCACAATAGAATTTGCATTGTTCAGCTCTGATCATCTTCACATTTAGTTATTATTGCTGTCTTAAATATTGTGTCTATTTCTTGTCCAAGAATTGAGGATCAGCTTTTTGACAGCACATTGAGGAAATTATCTAAGTACCGAACCATAAATTCACTTCCTGTATTTGTTCTGAACTTTATCTGCTCATTGATGATTTAACTCAAAATATTAAGCTTTACCATTTGTTCCTACAAAACCTGGTGCTCTGCAGGGAAATCTCTGACAGTATTACTTAAGGCAGTTTTGCAAATAATGGGCATCAGTGGGTTTTTTCATAGAATTTTATTTTTAGCAAAAAATATCTTGACTATACAGTAAGAATATGATATTCAGAGGGTAAGGCATCAAAGTAAAAGCTAAGCAGTGGATCAAATAACTTGAACCCCAAGCCAAAATTTAAAAAAATAAATCAGTTAATTTTGCTTTTATGCAAATACTATTTATCTTGCCTGTTGGCAGTTCAAGACTTCATTCTATCTCAGAATGTCTGAGTACTGACATGAGTGAAATTAAGTAGCATAACGATATACCTCCACCTAACTGCTTGTCTTCTTTGCATAATCCCATTTTTAGCATTTGTATCCAAATGAAGCTAAAGAATGTAAGGACAGTAGGATAAAATACACTGTACAAACAAAATAAATTAGCCCCAACACCTGAACTTAAAATGTATTTTAAGAATGGAAAGCCTGGAAGAAACATATCCTGCTTCGAGATATAAATAGTTCCGCTTCAAGTGCAGGATTAATCCTCCACTTAAACATATACAGAGCCTCATGATATTCTGCCATTGCCACAAACTGCTTGTGCCGGGGGACTTTCAGGTCTAATCCTCTTGAACACAGATTTATTGCAGCTTTTCCCTATCTTCAGAGTATTGCATTCCCCTTCCTGCCATTACACCCCTGTATTCTGCATTTGAATGTCTTTATTTTTAAGCTTCTGGTGCATGTCCAAGCCTTCAGTTACCCTCTCCACCCAGGGAGAGTGCAACCACTAACAGGTCTGGGTTTTTACTCTGTTTACTCTATAAAATATTTGATTTTTTTCATCAAGACAACAATTACTATGATTACATCTGGGTTTAATTTATCTGCTTAGATAAGTTTTGTGGTTATCCAGAGCATAATGCCATTAACAATTTTACACAGCTGAGCTCTATCAAGAGTGAGAAACATGCTTGAAAGGCAGATTTATGAACTACAGGTAATGAAGGTTGCTGAATCCTGAAGCACTCCTGCAATTACAAGTAGCTATTTTCGAGGAAGCCTAAGATTCCCAATAAAGTTTAAGCACCTCCAGCTTTAGGAGGGACCGTATTGTGTTGGCAGGCTGGTGGAGAAGACAATACAGTTGTCAGAATTACAATGTCAGGGAAAAAATTATGTAGAATATTTAAATTTCATATATAAACAATTGCATTATTTACTACTGCACTATCAATTTGCATTGATGATATAAAGAATTGCTAATTGCTGTTGCTTATGTAACTTAGGTAAAATATGCAAAACTGCAGAAGTCAGTAGCACAGATGCCCTGCCATTAGGAATAACTGGCCACTCAAACTCTGGTTGTCACAAATGGGTGGTTAAGATGACTCAAAAAATCACCGTCAAATATATTAGCAAAAGCAGGTTTAATATAAATTTGTGAAAGTACAACTTCACAAAGTGCTATGGAGAGGTTTACTCTGTTACTTACTACATAGGTGAAGCATACTAGTGAAAATCAGATTAGAATCGGTTTAGAATGATTTACACAGAGACCAGGCAGACAAAAGTGTAAGGGTGCAGAAGAGGGTGCACGACTCCTGTTGAGTCATGAGGTTCAGAGAGAGCCCCCTCGCTTTCTAAACTTCTGAGAGCCTAGGAGTCCAATCTCAGTCCCATACAGTTTAGTCTAAAGGATTTTTCAGCATTTAATAATTAACTAATTTACCATCTGGAAAAGGATTCTATAGAATTTATGGCAGCTACAACAGTGACTTAATTGTAGATCCAAGATGGTATCATTCATGCTGTACTTGCTAGAGTGTTTTTCAGTCACTTCACACACACAAACATGTATAGACACAATGGCTGTGTCTACATAAATTACAAAGATACACCTGTTAAAAATCACCCTCAAATCCAGTGAAATACTAATGTTAAATGCCTTGTCACTTCTCTGTGGGTGAGGCTTGAGCCTTGAGGAGGGAGTGGGGGTGTCAGTGCAGGTCCCACCGTGAGTTTTCAGTGTGATCCTGCAAGTATAGGAAAGCTCTGAGAGGTGTCCCTCTAAGAGAAAGGTGCATCCACTGCAATCCAGAAGAGCTCAAAGGGCCTCTCATAGAACAGATGCTTAGAGGGTCACAGAATGTTTGGCTTTAGTCATGGGTTTCTAAACTGGCTGTAATCCAAGCTGGTAATTACTGGAGTTCTTAAAAGGGTCAGTAACAATGGTACTGTTCCATTCAGGCTACAATTCAGGTAAATAATGTTCCAAGGCTGTCAGAGGATGACTGATTATCTCTTGTTCCCCTCCTTGGGGAGGCAGCAGAAGTCCCTGGTACAGACAGTGCCACCCCCACCTTAGCCATGCAAGAATGTCTGGCACGGTCAGGGTGCATTTCACCGCTCAACTCATTGCTCAAAAGCCAAGGCTAGTGGGAGTTCCTGAGATCACAGAGCAGCCTGAGGAGGTAGCAGGGAGAGTGTTACCTCACCACAGTGCTTTAGAAAACACTCTGGTTGATACAGGTGAACTAAATTACTATAAAGGCCAATTTATTAATTGGGAACAAAACATTTCCCTATGAAACCTTCGTTAAAAACCATTTAACTGTGACTAATGTTAGTACATTGTTAAGTGTGATCTTAAGCATTATTAAGCAGGTGTCTGACAAATGAGTGCTGCATGTCTTCTCAGTGCCTGGCAGTAAGGTATAGTGGGTACAAGGCTAATCTAAATGAGGTCCTACTGCAGATGAAGACCTTTTTTACAGCAAATGCATTTTTATGGCAAATGCCTGTTAAGATATATGCATTTCTATTTAATGTGACAAAATCAGCCTGAAAAAAAGTATAAATGTACCACTTTCATGGTACTTTACACAGTTCCAGAGTAGTTTCATGGACTGGTTCTCATTACAGCCCTTGCTAGATGTTCCTTATACTAGATATGAGAGATGGATTTTGTAGACTTAGGAAATTTTGAAGCATGTCACAGTAATAAAGCATGTGGCATTTTTTTTCCCTTTTAAATTCTGTCAGTTCAGTGACAGTGAGGATTATCACCCCAATACAGCATGTAAGTGTGCTTGACTTTCAGCACATCAAAAGTAAAATCTCGAGATGTGTTCCTCTGGTATTCATTAACATGGAACTGGAACAACAAGACCAAATCCAGATCAAGAAAAGAGGTTATCTGCCTTTCTCTGGGAGAAGTCACTGAAGAGAGGAGAGAGAGACCACCAATAAAATTACAAGCCAAGTTTGCCCATTCACACCTTCAAAAGTTTTATAAGCATTTAAGAACCTATCTATCACCAAAAAAAAAAAAAAAGCAAATGAAGGTGATAACTCACTTTTGTGAGTTTGAAAACACCGATCTAATTGTCTTTCTCAAAGAGACCTTTAAAAGAAGCTAAAATTTGACCCGCATCCTCATGAAGTCATTTAACCTTCCTCCCACACAGTCACGAGCTTATCAGCAAGTATTTTCTCAGATGCTCTTGTGATTTATGGTCTAACAAAGGGAGAGGAACTGCCTTGCAAAAAGTCTTAGGCTATGGAGAATACTTTTAGGGACCAAATATCAACTCATATGCCCTTTAGAAGAAGTAAGGATCTGAAACATCCAGCCTGCAATCTTAGTTGCTCTCAATGTTCATGAAGTAACCACCGTGTGATGTTATATTTCACTAGTGTTTGATTGCCTCATGCCATTTTTAAGAGGTGATACAGTTGTCATAGCTAATGATAAACTGATTATGAAACCATAAAAATAATGAATAAGGTATTACCAGGTATTCCACAGCGTGGATGAAAATGCACATACCTGTCAGACAAAATTAACACATTAATACATGTCAGCAGTAACTGACAATGAAATGGGAAAAGTAAGATTTCAGCAGTATGAGTTATAAATAAAACAATTCGCTAAACAATTTGAAGATGTCTGAATTAAGAACATTAAAAAGAAGATGTCCAAGTAGAAATCTCACTGAATGTTCTTCAAAACACTGTACACTTTTACACATAAACTTTTGAGTCAAAATCCTTCTCTACAATATTCAGCATATGGTCTTATGCTTTATGCTGTAACCAGTATACTGTGCTGCATAAATTAATCATGCTTTACAAGCTCTATAAAGACTGCATGCCAGGAATCCATGTGCATACCATTCTGTATTTAAACAAACAGAAAACCCATTATAGAAAATCTTGCCATCTCAGACAAGTAAAATGTGGTTTCGAGTCTCATTGTTTCTTTTCACCCTCCTCTTACAGGATCACAACAACAGCTGCTTGCATGATGGATCTACGCAGATATCCTCTGGATGAACAAAACTGCACACTAGAAATTGAAAGCTGTAAGTTACTGGAGGGAAAGGGGTGGCCAAATGACAGCTGAGAATTGAATTGCATTCACAGGTTAGGCAAAACAGGAGCAAGTTGTTCAGATACTGTGTGTTCAGTGAGCTTGCACACTGAACATACTGAATGTATTTCTGTAATACATAAGCCAAAATGTGTTTCATTCACAATAGTGGTTGATCCAAGCTTATAAGATGTCTTTCAAAATCTCCTGTCAAGGAAGGGAGGAGAGTATTTTTTGAAGATTAACTCGGAGGACAGCAATCAAGCACTGTCCATCTTCAGTGCCTAATCACTGCTGAACCTGGATTAATTACTTCACCTCAGCACATTCATCTCTAACATCAAGACTGACATCCATCCCACATGGTGGGGGCAGGATTGATCAATTGCTGCTACCAAATCTTTTGGAGGTTATAAAAGGAAGCAACTTGATCCTTCAGCACCAAGGTTAATGAGAGCTTTGTCATTGTCTTCCATGAGCAGAGGAACAAGGCGTGCACTTACACATTTTTGTTATTAACATCATCTCTATATATTTTATGATGGTGGCTTTTAGAGAAGCACCCGTGAAGGTTTTTGAAAAGAATCTTTATTATGCTGGCCACGTAGCTTCCCATTCCAGTGCTTCCCATCATGCTGTTGATCTCCCCAGTCACTTTCTGCTAGTTCAAAGCTTGGTCTGAGTGTCACAGTCCACCACTTTACAGGACGTAAGAAGTTGCTTGTTAAGATGCATGGTTGTCATCCCATACTTGGGCTTTGCAGTCCCCTGCCTTTTTTTGGCACAAAACAGTTTTCTTGATGTTGCTTGCTGCTGCTTGGCTCCTCTTCTGGCTTCAACTTATTTAAGGCATGTAATGGATGCTTTTGGAGAATGAGTCATATCTTGATTTTCAAAATAAAGTGCATATCACTTCTCTTCAGTCACGTTTCTACCTGATTAGAAGAGGAAATGGATATAAATACAATACCACAGCAACCAAAATGGGTGATGATACTGACGTTGCCTTCATATTGAACTCATACCTTAGTTTATTTGTTGGGAGGTAGTTGATTTGTAGTCCACAGCTCAATCATGACTGAAGATGATGAAAGTACATTAGCATTTATCAGCTAGCAGCCCGAATAATGAAACTGTTTACTGGTTTAATGAAACACTTTACTGGTTTTTACCTCTTTTTTTCACAAGCTTTCACATAAATGAAGCTTTGTAGGGATAAATGATCAGTGAGGATGGACTTAGTACTACTACTGAGACCTCATCAAGAATCAAAATTAGCATCAGATGGAATAAGCAATTAAAATGCTAACACAATCAGGGATGAGAGAATACCATGTCGCTCATGTGGCCAGTCACACATGCCCAAAAGAAAATTGCTTTTCAGACCTTTTGAACGCTTGTATAAATAATTCATGTCTCCAGAGATACATATGTTGATATGTTAAGACTTGTTGAGCTGATCACAATTTGCAACAGGTCAGAACTGGAGAGTGAATTACTTCTCATGAGTATTTAGGTCAGTTCTACTAACAACTGAATGATTCTCCAAAAGCACAGATGTGCTTACCTGCTACTGGAAGCCCACAGGTAGTAGATGTGTCAGGGGCACCGGCGTCTTTGACAATTCTCCACCTAAAATATACCTTCTATTCCATCCCAGTTCTTCTCATCTGCTTGTCTAAAACTCTTGAAAATTATTGATCATACTTGGAAAAACAGAGTTCTGAAGAGCAAGCTGCCTGCTTCTTTCTTAGGCATTTGAGTACAAGTAAGCCATTGTCCAAAGTACACTGCAGTTAGTAGTACCCACTAATCCCCTTGAAAGTAATGAGGGGGCAGAATGGAAAAGGGTGAATAAAGAGGTGATAACCATGACCACGGCTTCTCTGCTCATGCCATGTGTATTAGGCATGTGGCATTTGCTTCCATGACAGAACCAGTTTATAAGATTCCCAGCCTCAAGCTCTCTTTCCAGTTCCTGCATCACCCTTCAGCTATTGTGCTTCTGTTCCGTTTCTATTGTGCCAGTATACAAATGTTCACAAAGCTAGGATGAAAATAAAACTGTTAACATTTTTTTGGTTAAAAAAATATCCCTTTGATAGAAAGGCTTATCCACCTCAATTTTGGGACAGACGGGAGTTAAATAAATCCCAGGAGAGATCTGTTCCCTAAATAAAAGGGCCAGGGAAGGTGGTGCTGTAATCACTAAGCAAGTCTGTAAATCACTAAGCAAGTCTGTGCAATAGCAAGCAGCATTTCTCACCACTAGACAGATACTGTGCAGTATGTGCACTGTCAAACCATTTTCGAAGCACTAGAAAGTGGTTTTGTTAATTTTTTTACTGTTCACTGTTCTGTAATTTAACCCATGTGGCACCAGCTTCCAGAGCAGTACTGTTGTATGTGAGAGCTGCAGGATTTCCTTCATTCCTAAAGGTTGGCAGGCAAGTGGCTTCTCAGTGAGTCCCAGGGCGCTTCCCCATTTCTAAAACAAGCAAGCTGGAGACACATCTTCCCCTCCAAAAGCTGAGTGCTCCCCAGTGCAGCAGTGCCACAGAGCACCAATGCTGAAGCACACATAACCTGGCTCTCTTTTGAGTTCCCATGTGTTTCTAAGGGTGACTTACTCCTGCTGCAGAAGGAGCATGTTCCAGAGGAACCAGCAAGTCCCATTAATAAATTGATTAATTTGTCAAGGAATAGATGAACATCGCACTTCTTGTGAGCAGAAAGGCGGTGAGTCATTTCACCTCACAGGGATGCTGTGGTAATTAACCAAAGACAGTCCCTGAAAATCTAAAGTGATAAGAATTGTTCCTTAATAATACTTAACAGTGAGTAATTGCAGGCATTGCAAATAGCAGCAAAACACCTGTGTGACACGGGAATGGAAAAGAGCACAAGGAATCAAACTCTACACTATTATCAAACCTCTCCAGAAGCACAGCAAAGGCATGGATAATGCATGCCTATATTGAGCCAGCAGATTATTTTCATTTAAAAAATTGCATTTCCAGCGTTCCTGAAGCTATCTTACAGGACTGCAGAAGCTATGTATGCATGGCTGACAATGAGAGAAATGTATACATTTAGGAGGAGAGCATTTTGGCTACACATATTCCTTCCCACGCATTTTTCACAGCTTTGCCCAACCAGTTCACCTTATTCCAGATTCTGCAGTGGAAGATGGGGAGACCATATCAGACATTTTACACCTGTTCCAGTGTCTAATACCATGATGGCCACTGGAAACTTCTGTGTACAGAATCAAGGGATTTTATAACTGGAACTGCTTCATCAGCGGAGCTGGGATCTGTAACAATCCATTTCTCACAGATTAGCATATACTGGGAAAGAGGAGACTTAATACTTGGCTGGAGGTTACACAGACTGCTTGGCACTCTCACATGAGCTCTGATGGATGTCAGCTTGGCAATTTAAGATGTTAAATCCCCCAGCTGTTAGTTCTGCTGTATCAGGTAGCCTTTGGCAAGGGCTACAACTGCTATGGCAGTTCAGAGCCCAGCGCCCTGGCACAAGTCCACCGTCCCTGGCAGCAACCACAACAGGCTGTGGACCGGCGTGGGTGCAGGCACACAGCTGATAAAGGAGCAAGCAGAAGGAGGGTGCAAACAACCGGGGACAGTAGCATCAAAATGCTACATCACCCAGAGATTGTCTGTCAGAGACTTTTGACTGCATACAGCTGCCCCATCCTAGCATCCTTCGTTACAAGTACAAGTGCTGACCTCACTCATTACCTAGAGGATAAAACAGAATACTGTTATTACTCTAATACTCTGTCCCTCTCAGGCTGCCAGTATCACAACAAACAAAAGGATCTTGTGGACTAAGTTTGCGCCTGGCTTTCACTCATCAGAAAAAAATGTATGCAGACAGCATCACTCTGACAATAAATTAAATCCTCCTTTGGGGTTTTACTTACAGCATCTCACAAACTTCAGTGAAATGTGTTTCACTATCATAGGAGAGGGAGTGCCCAGCTGTGCTCCAGTTTGGCAAAGTTATTTACTTATTGGCGAGCTACTAATGTTTACAACAAGTCTGAGCTGATTATCGAAACTGTCCCTTTGGACTCAAAAATCTGTGTCTCTATGACAACAGTTAATGCTGCAGCATGATTCAGGGATCAACACTGCAACACTGAACCATGCATTAGCCAAGGCATTAGCCTCCTCAGCAGCACCCTTAGAAACCACTTGTATGGGTGAACTGAACAAGCCCCCAGAAACCTGAACAGAGATACCCGGGGAAAAGAGGAAGATTTATTCATTTGGCTAGGGTATAAAAAATGGCAATTCTGTTTTGATTGCACTGTTTTTATGACTGTCCCTTCTTCATCTAGAAATAGATCTAACACTAAATATCTGTAATGCTTCTGTGAAAGCGCAACCAACTTAGAGTGATATAACAGTAAATCAATGAAATACTCCACTTGAACCTCTACATAGTTTGTCGCCAGAAAAAAACAACTGAGTTCATACCTAAACATTCATTATCACCTTTGTTGGCACAGAGCCATCTGACAGAATGAGATTTGAACAGATTTATCACAGCTCTCTGCTTGAGACAAGATTGCATTGATCCAGGGTATGACTGCATTTGAATTACCAAGGATGTAAGAACCTACACCTCAAACAAATAGGGATATTTTTTTAGAGATGAAAAACCTGTCTTAAATCCAAGCTTTCCCATACAGCTTTTCCTTTGCCTGTCTGCAGGCACCAGATATCTAGTAATTTATTCATGCCTGGCAATAAAAATTCACTAATGAATATTGCTGTTCTGGTACCTGAGGCAGCAAGAGCTTTGAGCTGGATCCACTTATGTATTTTCCCTAAAGTATCCAAAACCACTAAAAGGGCATCTGGTCTCATCCTGCTTCTCACCAAGCATATCAAATTACTTCCACAGAAAGCATAATTTCTCCCTTCTCAAAGGAGCTTGTTGCTCAGAGTATTCTAAAAGCCAGTTGCAAGCCCCCTCCCCAATTAAAAAAAAAGTTTGGAAGGATGGTGAACCCAATGCCTTTTTAAGAGCTTCCATTTCTGATGTTCTTAAAAAGGGCAGCCCTCCATACCAGTTGCTTAGGTTTTGCCACATCTGTAAATGAAGAACTTCTCTGACTCACCCTTCTGCCAGACTGCCCCTGCTCTCACATGAGACCTGTCAGCCATAAACCTGGAATGTGTTGCTTCCCACGGGCCCTGTGAACCCTGGGTAAAAAGAACTCTCATTTTCTCCACTTGTCTCTGGTTGTTACAGCATAGCACTGGGAATAAAAACTCTCTTCTGCTTCTGGCCGATTCCTTTAAGTCTTCTAAAATACATACTCAGCTTTAAATTTCTTTCAAACTTGGTGGACTACGAAGACAGAGAGAAGTTCCAAAACTCAGATCATTCAAGCAGTGCATCTTTCTGAGATGCGATGCAATGCAAACTATCTGAATGAAAAAGTCAGAAGGGTTCCTGCCTGCCCATCTTCACTTAATCTGCCAGCTGTAAGTGATAGGATGTTCTTAGCATGTCATCCCATCCACAGCATTCACAATTCACCAGTGTGCAGGTGGGTATCCATCCATGCCTGCTGTACTCCCATTGCTGCCTGCGCTGTCACATGCACAAAACGCCTTATTTCACAAAGATCAAATGGATCAAATGCCATATTCAAGCTCCCACAAAACCTAACAAAAGAATAGGCAACAGCAGGGCACAGAAAAGCACACTTTATCACAGCACACTCATGAAACAAGCAAGACAGTACCATATGAAACACCCCTGCAAGAGCAGGAATGGAGATCAGCACAGAAGGCTGCCAGGGTTATCCCATATACTGCCCACTGGGATAGCAATGTGACTGCTCTCTGGGCAACACCTTTTGCAATTTGAAACTCCCTTTATAATTTCTTGAGGCACTCGGATAATAGATCCTAGGCTACTCCATATACCCTATGCAGAATACACACACCGAGCTTGCATCATTGCAAACACACTCTCGGAAGGATCGCCCGTGGAGACTCTGCACGCACACAGCAATCTGTAGATCCACATCAACTTCTGACATGCCATCCTTCTGAGCTGCAGAGAACATGCTGGCTGCAAAACAAGAGAGGTTTCAAAGTTGCAGCATGAACATCCACAGCAGCAGATTTAAACATCACAGGAACAGAAAGACTAGCACAGAGCTGTGAAGCTGAGCGAGTTGTTTTTTAGATACTCTGAGAGGAAGATTCGTAAATAGCTTGTTGATATTGAAACTGAGAAATTAGCCAAGTAGGACTGCATGTTTCCTTTTTTTCACATCAAAATTTAAAATGTATTTTTGGCTGGGTTTATGTCATTCCTTACCACTCATCTTTTAAGTCAGCCACTGAGCTAAAATAATTCATTCTTCACAGCACACTAGTGTTAAGCCACAGCGACTGCTCTGTTTCCACACTTTGGAAAGATTTCTTTCCCCAGAGGACTATAAATCAGTTATGTTACTTTCACAATGTATTTTTACACTGCACACAAATTTACAAGTTACTCAGATGCTGATAGTTTAGTCTATATGAGTTTCCCTTTTTATTTTCAAAAAGATGGATAACTTGTCTTTATATGGATGCATAGATTTTAATAGCAAATATTTGACATTCAACAATTCCAGTACATGAGCATATGAAATTAGCAAAGCCTGGTATATCTTAAGCACTTTTCTGTTGTACACAGAGGAATGCAGAGTTATTTTCACCAACTGCTCCTCATTTAGTGCCATCTCAGTAACCTCAGAGGTACTAATACGTGACCCAGGGTATTCCCTGGTGACCACAGAGGACAGGAAAGCTGGAGATGGGTCACTTCCCAGCACAGCCTCATCAAGTCTCAGTCTTCAGCCTCTGAGACCCCTCAGGCCAGGGGAACAGCAAAAGGAAAAGCTTAGCTTGCTTTAAAAAAATTAAGGATTCATTTAGAGGAGGGGATGGCTTGTCCAGAAGCAGCTGTGCTCTTAGATGAGTCTGTATTTCTGCAGTCAGAGCTGAAGGAAAAATAATCTCTCCACCAGGTAATATAAAAATCTTGGAAGAGCTGGTATACTGTGCTTTGAGACAATAGAGTTGTCCTACAATGTTACAGCCATAAGTATAGTTTATATATTTCGTTGTCTTCTGCCAAGGTGTGAATTGTATAAAAGCAAAAAAACCCAGAACAAACTGGAAGATTCTGGTACTCATGGATTTGCTTCAATTTGGGAAAATGAAGCCTTGCCCCCAGTGCATCTATATATACGGGTATTATAAATCTTGAGAAATTATCCACTCAGTGCCTATCTTGTCTCTGTCTTGATCTATATCTATGGCTTCTTGACACTGCAATAATACAAATAACAAAACACAGTGCCTCAAATCTCCTAAAGGGGGCCAGCAAGAGAGGTGGAGATGGACTTTTTACAAGGGCATGTAGTGACAGGACAAGGGGTAACGGCTTCAAATTGAAAGAGAGCAGGTTTAGATTAGATATTAGGAACAAATTCTTTACTGTGAGGGTGGTGAGGCACTGGAACAGGTTGCCCAGAGAAGCTGTGGATGTCCCATCCCTGGAAGTGTTCAAGACCAGGTTGGATGTAGCTGTGAGCAACCTTGTCTAGTGAAAGGTGTCCCTGCCCGTGACAGGAGGGTTGGAACTTTAAGTTCCTTCCAACTCAAACTTTTCTATGTTTCTGTGATTCTATTATTCTGTGATCACTAAATTACTATGAGGAGTTCTTCCTGAAGAAAGAAACCTACCTGTTATTTAAACTTTTACCATTTCTAGTCCAAACCACACAGACCATAACTGACTTAATTTGTATTCATATTTAGGGTCAAAGCACCAGAACCTGTAATTTAAATATTTCACACACTTACTGTGGCCAGGAATATGCATCAACAAGATTAGGCAGACAGGAAACCATTCAACATCTTTTGATTATAAGACCTTGGATCTTCTCCCTCCATGCCCCTCCATTACACCTTACATCAGTCCACTAAGCAGTGTGTGCTGCATGTCTGCCTGCCCCCACACAGAACTGCAGATACCAAGCAGAGATTGTGCATTAACCACCCAAAAAGCCTGTTCCTTGACTTGAGCCTATGCTTTTAGCCACAGAAACCCCCCACTCATTCTTTAGTGCTTAAGGGAAAATGGCAATCACAGCAGTATCTCAGACACCTTGATGTCCAAGGAGGCGTTCATCTCCTTGGGGCAGGACTGCACTTCTCTCTGAACTCAGCCTGGCTTTGCCCAAGGGAGCATGGTATTTTTCAGGCAAGAAATTTTTCTCAGCACAGTATGTGAGTTCAGTAATGTGTAATTATTTTGGCAAAATATGCACACAGAAAATGTGGAGTATGGGTACAGTACATGTGCATTGCCAAATTCCTCTCAATTATTCTTAATTTTATCTGAATGAAAATTTTAATGTAGCTCAGGAATGGAACTTTAAATCTTTCTACAATTTTTCATGAATTGAAAATTCAGCTACTTATATAGTCAGACTAGTGAGTGAGGCCATGCTGACAACTAAGTAGAAAGTCACTCACTCCCCTCTTTCCCCACTGGGGAGGAAAATCAGAAAAGAAAGGGCAGACCACCATGAAAACTTCATTCTCAGTATGCATATAAAAAGCCCAAGTACAGTGGACTTATACTTGCCTCCACATTTACCTCTCTGAAAAACTTTATGCACCTGAATTAAGTAATTAAAATTTTAAAAGGGTTTTCACTGTCTCAGATGGGAACACAATATTGCACAGAAATATGTGCACTTGTATAAGACATGCTGGCATAAGGAACAAACATACAATGTCCTGATTCATCTGCAGTCTGAGTCCTGTGGAAAGCAGAGACCCTACTGCCTTAAAGAAGAACAGGTTTTGGCCTGACACACTGGAACACCAACCAGATGGACCTGGATTTCAAATGCCTTTTTCACCAAGTACAACAGCTGTATCTAAAATTGGTTGAGTCTGCCTGGCAACAAAATGAGAGCACTTAGAAGTAGATCTTAATTAGTCAAATGAAATAAGTGCTCAAGGGCAAGATGTGTTTACAATATGAGCAGACAAAACTGTGTACCATGCAATATTGACTGAACTAAATTAATTGAATGCTAAGCAGCTGGACCTCTGTTGCTAATGTTTACATAATGTGCTTATAAATAGTGTTGTTCCCTTTTTAACTTTGTAAAGCAACTCAAGTCAGAAAAAAACTTCCAGGATTATGGCTCAGACTATGAGAGTCATCTATTGTACAGCAGCTCAAATGAGAAAGAAGGAGGAAGGAAGAAACTGGTGGGGGTGAAAAGAGATTTGCATCGGACTTACAAATTCTAGATAAAATGTGCTCCTGACACCACTGCAAGCAAGTTGCCTTAGTCAGGTTCATGTGAAGGTGTGGAAGTCCTTTGAGTCAGCAAACAAGGTGAAGGATTGCACGGGGCTTTCGGGAGAGGGCAGGTCTCTATCAACACGTCGAGCTCTTTCATCCTGAGTCTAGCACTCCCAGCCTGTGCTGCCAGGACTAGAGTAGAAACAATGTGTGGTCTGAACTTTCCTAATAATTCCTTAGTTTGGTGTTGTTTTGTTGGTTTTTTTAATAGCTAATGAGAATTAAATTCTTACTAGTGCACAGGACACAAAATAAAATTCCAGCATGCCTTACAGGAGGAAGTCTTGCACATGAAAGCCGTGCTAGCTAAAACATACTAATGTGTGTTTCTGATTGTGCATTGCATTATATTTATTTTAGGCTTTTAGGTCCTTTGCCATCACTGGCATAATCCTGTAGGAGTCAAATTAACTGGTTAGGTATTTTCAATACAAGTTTGACTTCTTATCCGGAATCTTTCATTTCCCCTGTGGAGGCACAGTGATGCAGAGAAGTCCTGCTGTGTTAGCCATTAAAAAGATATTAAGCGAAACCAAACAATTTCTCTCCCAAAGGACTTTCAGGTTTGTATCGAGTCTTATTGGAAAAAAATGATAACAAGTAACAATGAACCAATATGAAAGGTACTTGCAAATTAAGGCAAGGTTATAATTCACTCTTTGAACTAAATTAGAATCTTACAAGAGTGACTTTATGCTGTAATAACATTTATTTTCTGCTTCTAATGGATAGGAAGTTATGTCTCCAACTGGGAGATTGCCCCACACATAAAATTTATTTTTATTTGAGAAACCATCTTAAATAACTGACAATGTTTAGCACTCCAGCAATCAGACCAAGTTTTCATTTGGGCCAGTGTTGTTAAGGCTAAATTCCAACTCATATCCCCAGTGAAAACAGAAAATACTTCTCAGTGGGAAAAAAAAGTAATTTACAGATGCCAACACGAACACAGGTGGCAGAGTGCCTTTTGTCACCTTAATGTTAACTAGTTACATTGATTTCCAAAACACTTCTTCAGATGTGTGGTGCCCCATTCACATGTCGGGTTTAAGTTGAAATAGTACAATACATTTACCCCTGCACGGACTGCCTTGGTGGTGTGTGGAAGAAATGCCTTATCTTCCTGTTTGAACATAATCATAGGAAGAATAACAAGAAAAATATAATACGTTTAGCAACAAAGACTGAGTTATTACGAAAGGCACAATTCGGGAGGAATGGAACAGGGTTGCGGTACAGACTCGCGTCCTTACCCAGGGCCATCTAATTTGGGCACATGGAATTGATGTAGTCTTTTGAAAAGCCCTGTTTAGATCCGAAGGAAGAGACCTGGCTGCTGGGTGTTTCAGAGCTACCCACCCCGGAGAATCAGAAGGAAAAAGGGATTCTCTTTGGATGTCTCTGTTGAATTGCTAATGATAGTGGAACCATGACTTGTATTTGTGAATGTAACACAGATCCTCATTTATCTCAGAGGTATTTGAGAAGATAAGTGCTGCAGTGTAAAATCAAACAGCCTGGTGAAATCCCATACACTGTTAAACTTGGCTATATCACAATGTCAGCAACATTTCTAGAATATTTTTTCTGTGAACAGCAAGATTTATACATAAACTGTTTCTTGTCGTGTGTGTATATAGTTACTTTTTAGATTGGTGGTACTTCTGACCAAGTGTTCTCACTTGAACTCTCAGCTGCTGCTCTAGAAGTTTAAAAAAAAAAATTAAAAAAAGAAGACGTTTTAGCACATTAAGAGCTGCATTTTCATTTCTATACAATATTTTCTAGGAAGCAGAAGTTTTATGTCTCGAGCTGGGCAATTAAATGTGTTTTTTAGGGGTTTTGAAGATGGAAAAGAATCTAGCAAGGAATAAAAGGCTTAAGTAGAACAAATATTTTTCAGGGACCATTATTAATTATACAACAAATAAATAAATAAAATTTTAGCGGTCACTTATTATTTAGGTCAACAGAACCAGACTCAGAATTCCTGGGAATACGGTTTGATTAAGCGAGCTAGACTGCTAGGGATGTCAGCCCAGAAACCAGGCCATGCTCGCTCCAGAAGCACGGAGCAAACGCGCTCGGCTCCCCGCGCATCCCCCGCGCATTC
>VZTA01026314.1:1948-14154 GCA_013398855.1 Mohoua ochrocephala
ATTTGAGTTTTAATTTATTTATACATGTGCAACGAGAAAAGCAGCTTTGTGGACATGGTTTTTGTCTCTATTTCCTACTTTGCAGTTTTTCTCTTGTCAAGGATTTCATTGCTTCTTAAAATTAGAGGATTACTGTAAAAAAAAAGAATAAGAATTCAGTAGTATAAAAGTTTCTGTAATCTGTATGTTTTAAAAGTGGTTCAATGCTTATTTTATAGATGGACAATTTTACAGAAAGAAAAAACCCTGATATTCTTCCTTGCAAAACTCTTCATTAGAGAGCCACTGAATAGACAGGTAATCTAATGCCAAAGTTTTTGAGACTGTTAAAAGAAGTTAAGTGATGTAACTAACCCCATAGGAAATATAATTCTGACATATTAACACCAGTGGTAAATTTTTGCAGTTGCAGAAGATGAGCTAGGGAAGAAGGAAACTGAGGACAGATGAATGTCACAGTAAGCACACAGGCTTTGTCCTGAATGAATTTCTTTAGACCTTGCTGTGATACTGGATTTTTTTGCTTTCTCGTCTGTTAATGGACGAGATCAGGAATAAAAAAAGAAACATGCACAACAATCTATTGGTGGCGGCCATTAAGGGAATTACCTTGCCCATTGAATACCATTTAGCTTGGAATCAGATCCACTACTATTAATTTCTACCTTTTTAATGCACACTTTAGCTAGCACATGACCCATACTGTGTAACAGCAGTTACAACCCAGGGACTAGAGATTAACAGCATGTGCTACGAGTGGTTTATTTTACAATTGCCGTGAAATAAAAGCTGATGGAAATGAGCTGGTGAATTACTCTGCCAGCAGAATCAACACTATTTTTCTCGTCATAGCAAAGCTCACTTCTTCTGTCTTGATTTTTTTCTTCCTAATATTGGTTTCATAGAAGAACACAATAGTTAGGGGAAATTTGGGGGAGGGGAAAAATAGAAAAGCATGGTGTTACACTCAATCCTGCCATTTTCACTGTATGCTGCAGTTCATCTGAATAAACTTTACCAGCTAAATCTCGGTATCACAGTTAATTAAAAGACAATTTGGGCATATAAAGGAACAGTCAGGCAAAATGAAAATTATTTTTCGATAAACTCCAGTCAGTTAGCTTTTCCTTCTCATTAAAGGAACATTAATTAAGCTGCTACACACGTATACGTTTGGAGTGCTAGGGAAGAAAAGTAATCTCACAGAAGGGTATCAAAGAGACTTGTTGTTTCACAGCCCATAATGAACAAAAAGGTCTGCACCAAAAAAGTGGTTTCCACAGCTTTTCTATTAAGCAGTAAATTCATTTCAATTTTAAAAAGAAGGCTAATATAAACCAGTCTATATTGTTAATGAGCAGGTAAGAAGCATGTGTGTTCTGACCTTTAGGGACAAATTGCACTGAACTGCAATGGTTACCAGGCACACAAGGAGGTTTTCCCCTTCCCGGCATGCTTCTCTCCACAAGGACCTTGTATCACAAATAAATCTCATCAGCTACTACTTGTTTAGTGATAAAACATACTGAATTCAGCCTTTAAAGCTGCATCTTCTTAAAAGGAGTAATGGAAGAGTAATGGAGAAAAGTAATATCAAAGTTAGGCATCTAAAGAAGGAGTAAACATACCAGTCAGTCATAAATACATTTTGTCTACAATTAATTGGATGTTTTACCCCCTTACTGAGATTTCTTTTTTCCTTTTTCACTCTTGTCTGCATTTTACTTCAAGCAAGTCATTACTCATCTTTGGTATTGCTCCAGGTTCCAGAGAAATTTTGAATTTTTTATTTATTGCTTCCCTGTTAGTCTGTAGCACGCAGCAGTTATTGCTAAGAGATACAGCTGACTGCCTGGCCTGATATTTCAGCGCCCCAGCAGCCATGCGTGCCTTACTCAACTCTATCAGATAATGATGTGTGGCATGATTTACATGTGCAGAATTGAGAATTCATTGTGAACCTATTTATAATTACGGCACAGTTGAAAGAGAAAGATGATTTAATAGGTACTAAAAAGATCCTTGACAAGACACAGAGACATGACTCCACATGCTTATTTGTATTTGGAAATTGGTTTTTATCTGTAATTTTTTATGTAACAAGTGCATTCAATCTTAGTCCTTGCTTCATCACAGAAGACCTAAGAAAATTTTGCTGATACCTCTAGTTGTTAAGAGTGGAGTCAATGTACAAAGAGATCATGAAAAAAACTAAGGAGAAGAGACGTGGACAATCTTTTAGAGACCATTTGCTGGTGATCTCCAAAGGCATTTTAAGTAACACAACTACAGCTTTTCTATCACTATTCCTGATCACTAAAAGAAATTTTTTGATGCTATAATTCAAAACAACCAATGTCTCTTTCCCCAAAAGCAGGGTTTCCCTAGCAGCTCACCCTACAAAACACATTTAATATCACCCTGTGGATCTTAGCTTTGCATTCATGAGACTGCTAAATTTTCTTATATAACCATTTCACTGTAAATCTTCCCAGAAGATACTGAACTGCTCAGAGAATGAAAATCAAACTATAATTTATTCCACTGATCATCTGAATTCACTACAGTGTAGACAAGAGCTTATCAGAGTCTGGCACCAAGAGTGACTGACTGTTAATAAATCTTCATAAGGAATTGCAAAAAAAAAAAGCCAACATGGAATTAACACTTCAAGGTGAACACATAGGCTATTTTTTATTAGTTTTACACAGCTGATCATTCTGTCCCCAAATGGCTCAGCTTCATGTGTCATTTACTGGTGAATAAGCATTTAATTATATCTGAGGTGTTTTCTTTGTCTGTTACTTCAGAACGCCTGTACACTCGAGTACAAGAAAATCTCTCTATAGGTTCTTACAGAAATCTTAAACTAGGATAATGCAGGTTTTTCTTTTACCCCATGAGTTTGCACAGTGGGATCTCAAATGCTATGACGTGAACTTGGCATATAAGATAGCTGGTACAGATAAAAAGTCATATTTCAGCACCACTGACTCCAATCTGCTGTAATGAGGACAGGTGCATGTGATAAACAAAGAGAAAGATAGATCAAGGTCTCGATGATGAAACAAAAGTGATGGATAAGATTGTATTTTCCTGACTACTATGGTCCTTGATATAATAGAGGCACAGAAAAGCTCAAAACATAGACCATTAATAACCAAAAAACATGTTATTTCCTTTCTACAGATATCAGGGGTTTAAACTGAAGGGGATGGGGGCAGTAAAATAATGAGCAAAGTAAACAATAAAAAGAGTGTAGCATCTGGGTGCACCACAGAGTCTTGATAAAACACAACACTGTCATTTTGCTGTTTGCCTGTTTCTCACTATATTCTGCTTGTATACATCTGAATGTCATTATTTAATTTCAGCAATGCCATGGGGACATGGATAAACACAAATAGGGTCATGCTAATTTTATTCTCTACCAGCACTGACAAGGTAAATCTAAGCTTACTCATGTTGCTTTTAAATGGTGCATTTCCAAACAAGTGTGGCTTTGCTACAAAAAGACATAAAATTCTACTAAAGACAATTCATACCAACTTTTCTGATTGAGGCAATAGTCCTTCTGGAGAAATTCTGAAAACTCGGGCAAACTGCATATCATAACAGAAGAAACAAAATGTTTAAAATGTATGTGTAGCGGGTTGAGGTCGGTTATGCACTAAGCACCAACAAACTATCCACTTACTTGCCTCTGCCATGGATAAGCAGAGAAGGGGAAACTAAAAATTCACTTTTTGTGAGGTGAAATAAGGATTATTGAGGAAAAACAGAAGAACTTCAAGGCAAAACAGGCTCAGACTTAACAGTATAAAGAGCATTTATTACTAACAGAAGTAAAAGTGAAAAGAAATTATGGGAAATTAAAGCAAACTTCGAGAATAAAACCCTTATTTCCAGTACTTCCCTCCTTCCAACCCACCAATCTGCACAAGGGAAACAAAACATGAGGTTTGGTCAGTGCATTCATTTCTCAAGAGTCTTTCTTTATGTTTAAGGAAAGGAGTTCCTTCTGGTGTGCCGTGGGACTCTCCCCACAGAAGACAGTTCTCTGTGAACTTCTCCAGTGTGGTTCTGAACCTTCATAAACAACAGCCCTGCCTGAAATCTGTTGCAGTGGAAGAAAAAAATATCTCGCCCATGAATTCTTGCAGTTTTCCCACACTGCCATTCATGGGTCAAACGAGTCATGGGGTTTTAGTCTTTTAAGGATGAGTTCTCCCAGCCTGAAAGCAAAAAATTCTCTTCAACTTTTAGGAGCCTCTCACAACATCTATAAGCTCTGGCACTTTGTCTTGGGGTGACTTCTCAAACTAGAGCACCTTTTCACGGGCTGCACGTGAACTTCCTACATCTCCCCATGCACTTTAATGAATTATAGAGAGAAACAGTTTTGTAATATTACAGTCTTTGCCACGGCTTACATGAAGAATTTCAGATCTGGCACTGGGAAAACAGCGCCTCCTCTCCTTCCCTTCCCCACTGACCTCGGTGTCGCCACCACATTGGCTCCCTCACATGATCTCACTCTCTTTCCTCTCTAACTTGGAAGGAAGTTGGTATCTGCAAGGCTGCAGTTGAGAAAATGATGTTATCTGGGTTCTGCATCAGGCAAATACCTGCCATGTTCTTCGTTTGTCAGTTGTTTAGTGTTTTCTCCCATTCAGCGCGAGCTGGGCCAGCTGCAGTGAAAGCCCGCTGGCTCCGCACGGGCCACGGCAGCTTCAGATGGCTCTCAGCCGCCCGCTCCGGCTCAGGGAGGGGTTTTCAGCCTCGCGGCTGCTCGTGGCTTTGGGTGGCTTTTTTCCTCCCCGCAGCCCGGTCCCCGCTGGCTTCTGCCGGGCCCCCCTGCCACCGCCAGGGGAGGGCCAGGCCTGGCCCGCTCCAGGACAGAGCCCGAGGGCCCCTCTCCTCCCCGCAGGGCAGTAGGAAGTAAAGAACCAAAACTCCCACGCTTGAGTATCTCTAAATATGCGCATCGCAGAGGCGTTACCAGCTTTCTCATTGGTTTAACAACATGTCTATCAAACCAAGTTTTAAACCCATAACAGTATGATACCAGTAATGGCTGCCAGGTGTCCAGTTATCTTTCCTCACAATGAAGTGCACAAGATGAAATGCAAGATGATATTCTCTAAGGGAAGAGGGGACAGGGCAGGGAAGAACCCACAAACATTTTGATACACTGTCTTCAGGCAAGAAGACACTTGAAACTTGTATGGTTCGCAATTTTGAAGAACACTTTAAGAATTGACACTCAGTGGCTTCCACCAACTTAATGAAAAGGGCTCTTATTGCAACAAAGATGAAATTTTTAACAACAAAATATCAAAATGCATCTAACTGGAGAAAAGGAGTTAATTTATTAAATCCCACTAAAAAAATGAATTTAGGGAAGAGAGCATCATATGATACAGCAAACACAACCAGGAAAGGTATATTCCAGAGGGAAAAACAGCTAGAACATAAAATATTACAGGTTTCACGGTTTCATTTACTAGTGACTCAATTTTATGCTCAGTTATTTAATGCCAGTATTGATAAAAGGTGTCAAATCCCAATTTTAGAACTGTGATAGGCACAAGCCACACATAAGAGAGATATAGATAATTGATACTTCTTTACACAACACTCAACTCTGATATTAATGGCTGAAACTATAGCCCCTTTTCCTTTTCTGGCATTCAATTATTGATGCATTTGTACTTAGGCAATAAAGGTTTTATGATGTGGTAGACTTATTGGGTGGGAAGCATAAATAAATATCACATTGATGTTGTCCACAGTCAACAAATGTAATATCGTTTACAAAGTAAAGCATCTGAAAGTGAAATTTTAAAAAATATTCATAGGTGACACAATCACCTCTAAAATGTTACTGAAGGCTTCCACATTGATCCACTCCTGCAGGCAGCTGAGGAGCAAAGAAATCCTCAGATCTGTTGTACCACAAAGATCCTTAAGATGAAATCCTTGTAGATGTAAATGAGGTATGAAAACAATGGCAATGCGGAGCCCTCAATACATCCATTCTCCACTTCTCCGTTTATAGGCAGTACTATTCATTAATGACAAACGCCCAAGTGGTCACGCCTCAGAATCCCCTTGCCCATGAGGATTTTGGTATTTGAAGTATGCAATCGTACCAAATCATGACACATTTAGAGACACTTAAAAAAATCTGGAAAACATGGGGTTTCTTTCTACCTGGAGAGACACACACTGCACAGACATTCTACAGTTGCGTTTGTACAGGAATTGATTTTATGGGAAGCAGCTAAAAGGTGTTTCTCAGGAAGCTGTATGCTGTGCAAAAGCCTGTTTTATACTTACTCTACTTTAAATATCAGAACCCCAATTTATCTTTTAAGAGTAAAGGATGTTGTCACAAAAGCTTTTTACCTAGCAATTAGGGGGTTTATAGTGAATAACATAAAGTACACAGAAGCAACATTACAGCTATAGACATATCCTGTCAAAGTAATTTACTCAGATCTGGTGTTAAAGATAATCTGTTCCGTAAGTCAAAATACCAAAATGTGCAAATGTGACACTTACCTCATATTAAAACCTATTCTGGTTTACAAGATTATATTTTTTAACATATAAACTGCATGCAATGTTAGAATTCATGCAGTCCATGATAAGTGTATATTATAGGTGTCTATTATAAGTGTATAAGTGTATATATTCTAATTGAATATTTATAAATGCATCTTGAGGTAATGATTTAAAGATGCAACTGAAATATAACGAGTACTTTAATTTAAGTGCTGCAGCAGTCAATATACAAAACTGTTTCATGTTTGCCACTTTTGCATGACATATGCCCTCAGGTAAGTCTTGAGAACAGAATGAGGGTGACTTTCATTCTAGACCACCCATTATGTTCACGTGACCAGTATAAAGCAAGAGCTGAACCAACAACTTCCAGTTCCCAAATCTCCATAGCGCAGACACTTCCCGTACATGGTTGCTGTAACAAGCATTGTATAAAATACCCTCAAGAAAAAAAAAACCAACAACCCCCAAAAAACCCCAAACAAACGGGATGGATCAGATTCTCCTAAAAACACAGATAAACTTAACTTTTCATCCTGGAATAAACTGAGATGAAAATTTCTGGGGGCTAACAAAGCATTGGAATAGGATTAAATTTAATTGACCTCAGTAAACTGAAACTAGATTTCCTTTGGATCCCATAGACCTAAAGTAGGCTTTTGATGATCCAGAACCAATGGCAGAGATTAATTACAGTTCTTTGACACAACGTATATTTTAGAGATCTGATGAAAGCAATGTTCTCCCTGCCACAAGCAAATGGGCTTGTTAAACTTGCATAGCACAATAACCCTAAATTAAATGGCATCATTAAACTTGTTGTTACGGCACATGAGTTGGAGAGGAAAACAATCAGTCATGTACTTGCAGAAACTTTGAGGTTCTATTCCATAATAAATCACCTTCTGGAAAGAATCAGTCAGGCAGTGTTCTTCACAAAGAAAAAATAATTAAAAAAAAACACAATTGTTTGAAATATCCTTTAAGTTTGTTTAGTAAAATCAAATAAATAGCAAAAATTAAAACCAACAAAGCCAAGCAAAAAAAAAAAAAAATCCCAAACCAAACTAAACAGAAAACCAAAGCAAAACAAACACACACATACACACACACGCACACACGCAAAATCCCTAGTAGATTTTGAAATTTAACATCTTTTCCAACAACAGCATGATAACACATTCTTTCTTCAAAATATTTACTTTGGCTTCTGGAGGAGCTTTCTCTGAAAGGCAGTGGTGATCACAATGCTGCTTTGCATGCAAAAACCCTGGACACGAGTCAAATTAAAACTTGCTTTCAAACAACCCTCACAAGAAACCTATCCTGCAATAAAGTGGTTATACATTTCATGTCTGCAGCAAAGTTTTGCCCCAACATCCCCATCGGAGAAAATTTCCTTTTGATTTAGAAATTCTAGGGGAAAAACCCACTACTATCATAAAACTAACAGGCCTTACACCATCAATGTATATGTACCAACAGAAACATCACAAACAAGTTTTTCTTGCTACATCATCATCATCCTTCTCCTTTCTCATGCCTCTGTTTTTCATCTAATTTTAGGTTCTGCAACAATTTTCTGAATGTTTTTTAGGACCTTTTTTGGATTCTTATTTCTGTAAGTTTCATGGCACCTCTAAATACTTAAACTATTTCTGAAGTCCAAGCTTCTTTATTCAGATGATTCCTCTGAAGGACCCGGAACTTGATAGATTACACACAGTAAAATTGTCCCAAAGGGAAATTAATCTTAGTTTAAGGAATTACTTTTTTCATTTCTTCAACCAAATTTGGTGGGCCAAGGAGAAAAAATTCCAAGCATTAGAATGGAGTTCAGATCTGTAAATTCACACCTGGGAAGGTGTGAATTCCATCTGGGACAGAGATTTCCAAAACTTATGGAAATAGTCTTATCCTTTTGTGGCATAGTTTCACACTTGTAAAAAACAATACTCCTCCCAACACTTTTGTCTCATTGATTTCTCTGTAAACTTGCTGGGACATGGCCAGCCATTTTTGGTGAAGCACCAAGCACACAGTAGAATGAACTTTAATTTAGCACCAGTTTGCAGGAAAAAAATTAATATTGCCTCAGTATTTTAAATAAAATGCAAGTTAAGCTCATAGACAACTCCACAAACTGTTGGATCACATTAATTGAAATTTCAATTTTTCCAATATTCCTTGCTACCTGAAGATAATAATTTAAGGAGCATTGAATTTTAAGCTCAGCAGTAATGCCACTGCCTTTTATAAGCCCTTTTAAAAGATGACACATCAGGTTGCTGTATTTTCTTCAGCCTTTTCATGAATTTCCATCTTACCACTCATAGCATATTAAGCTGTACCGTGGCTGAAATTTCAGGAGCAGCTATAGTTCCTCACATGGATCAAATCCATTTTATAACTCTCTTTATTACATAATTACCACAATATGTAAATTTATAATTAACTTCATGGACCTGCTTAAGGCGCATAAGTCCTTCAACTGTCCATGGGAAGAAAACAATAACACCAGGGCCAACTCTGACACCTGAATTAGGTGGTAGTTTCTAAATCTGAGTATCACAAGCACTTACCCGATGATATTACCTCTCTGCATTGACTGGGCAGCAAAAAAATCTGTGTTGCATCACAGTTGTGTCTATACTTACAGAGAGTCTTCCGTTGTAGATGTATGTGAAAGTTTTCAAACTTCAATGAAATCATCGAGCAATTCATCAGAAAGTCAAAAGGAAACTGCAATATAGACTAAAAAAAAAAAATTATGCTATCTGGAAAAAATCCCAGAAAAATAAAGTTACTTTACTTCCAATATACTTTATATGAAAGAAATATGAAAGGTATAACAAATGCAGGAAAGTGTACTTTCAGTTTTTTCCAAGAAACAGAAATGATTACATGCCTGTTTGAAGGTTCTCATAAAGGCTGTTACTAGTGCAGCACTTCTCAAAAATCACATCACTTTACGCAACTTAAACTTAATCCTATTTGTCTTTGATTTAATTTTTTTTTCTTTAAGTTACTTTGACAAGTAATACAGCAGCTAAATAAATAGATCTTCATTTGTCATAGACATATAGAGCTGCTCATAAGCCCAGGAAGAGAAGAAAAGAGCATCAGCATACATCCTTTTGGAAAAAAAAATGAATTAAATTTTCATCACTGAGGTGTTTCCCAGGGACTCGGGAGAGGCTAAAACCAACCATATTTTTCTCCTCTCAGCTCAGAACACCCATGCTCTTAATGCAGCCAAGCTTTTGTTATCATAATCAAGCACAAAAAAAAAGGTGATGTAGTTTTCTTTTCAGGGTGTTGATTTATTGTTCATGCAAAGAAAACATGGCCTTGGTATTTGAAGATCTTGACAGAGATGAATCTGAGGCAGTATTTCATATGGCTGCAAAACGACAGACAAGGATTCATGTTTTAGGGAACATAACAAGCATATAGGCCTACAACACAAAAATCCTATGGAGCTTTTAATATGAATTTTAACCTACTGCATGCAGCCCAGTGACAGATGATGAGAACATATAACTAAAAGCAGGAAAGTAATCCCATTCTAAGGGCAAAATGAATATCTCCCTTGTAGGAGTTTTTAAGGTATGTTCCCAATAGGTCTATTCAATAAACTTAATGAGGTAGCTTGTTGAAAAACATGATACTTGACTCCTACAGACTGCTCTTTGCAGTACTGCCCTTAAATTCAGTGGCATGCTATTGATCTAAATTAACTGTTTACTCATTCATGTGTGCAGCTGTAAAGTGAAATTATAATCTTCTGTTCAGTTCTAAGGGTTATTTCCAAGACATTTCATTTGTTTGTTACCTGATTTCCCAGTTGCTGAAGAGTCCATGATTTCAGAATTCTGCTTCATTGGGTATTTTATTACCTGGCCCATGCTGTAAAATTCTAGGATGGTTTTCAGGTGCAAAAAAACCCCACAAAACCATTGAAGAAGTCTGTTCTCTCTCAGGCCAGTGCCATTCAGTCACTCTGTGACAACAGATGAGATGCAGCTTGAAATGTATTTCCCTTTCCTCATCTCTCTTGTTCTGAGGCTCAAGTGGAGAGTCAGCTGGTGCGCAGTCCAGTTGCAACTTAGGGAGAACTCAGACTGGGCTCACCCAAAGAGCTGTCATTGGCAAAAGGTGTCTCTTCCTTGAGGAGCAACCTTGAGAGGTATCCCTGCTCCAGGGGAGACCACCACCCTGCAGCCACACTGACCAGCAAGGAGAGCTCAAAGAAGGCTCACTTAGGTCATTTTATTTATGGGATTAAGTGTCCGGCTCATGGTCAAATTGCATACAATGGGAAGGGTGTGCATAAAACTCCCTGTACCCACAAATTTCTTTGTTTCTTGATAAAGGAATCTTGGAAAAACCACCCTTTAACTGCACGATTGGTGTTCCAATAGCATATGCATTGGTGTTCATAAGGTCACTGTGCTCCTCTTTAGGTTTCTTTGAGGCTTTCTTGGCCCAGCTGCCACTCAGGACTGCAACTCCTTTGGAGCCTGCAACAGCCTGTACCTTTGAGTTTGATAAAGGAGTGGAGCCCACAAGTCACACACCACCCCACAAATACAGTTAATCTACTTTATTGATTCATAAAGGCATAGTACCGTAACCTCTTGCCTCTATACCATAAATACATGAAAGATCAGTGGTAAGAGTCCAATTATTTGATAAACTGTTTAGTTTAAGTACCAAAATTAATGTTAATTATATACTATGTTTGCACACTTGCAGATCCAAAGCAAGCAAATAGCTCTTAGTATAACATATTACTATTAATTATATTATAGGGGAATTCCTCATAATGAACGAGGAGCATTTGCTTCATGATTTACCAGATGTTTGCATATAAAATTATTTTAAATAGTAAGCATAATGTTAGAGCTAACAAAATCACAATCGGATGAAGCGTTAGACTCAAAGCTCCTGTTGCTGATGTCCCACCCGTTATGTTTTCCGTCCTTTTCAGTCTTTCTAGGACACGGTGTATCTTCATTTTGTGAAGATAGCTCTTAATCAGGATACTTTGCTGTTCTGGATTCTTCTTAGCAATGTACTCAAGTGATCATATTGCAACAGTATTCTTATAAATATAAGTTTCATTCCAATGGGGATAGGCAGGAACATTTGAAACAATCTACAGTTAGATTGTATTTATTGGTAGACTGTGACAGGAGCTCAATAGTTACAGTCACATCCCACAATTTCAGTAAGATGGCAATTACGGATATTTCATTGATTACATGTTTCTACAGTGGCGCTGTCTGTAAATATAGAATCACAAAAGGTTTTCATATAAATACATCCATTTCCAATATATAAAACTACAGTCTCAGGGGTTTCATCAGGATATATTTCAAAGTGACAAATACATTGTTCAGTGTCAAGACAAATGTCTTGGGACTTAATGGTACTATTTTCGCAAATAAATCCCTATTGTTCACATTCAACCCCTGCATCAACACCAAGAGTTTGCCATTTGTTCTCATTTAGTTGGGCCCATAATCTATGTACTAATGGATAGAGGACACTTCTGTAGTGATTTTATCCCAGCACAATTATAGGGTATACACTGCATACTGAAGCACTGTGTGATGCCTTGAGTGGCCACC
>VZTA01026327.1:0-11868 GCA_013398855.1 Mohoua ochrocephala
ATATATGTATATATATTCTTTTGTGTGTATTTTCTGTTCAAAAGTAGTCTGTTTTGATGTGTGTAGTTTGTACAGTGCAGAGGAAATGTAATTTGTTTATATGCAGCTATTGATTTTGTATACGTGTATGCCCCATGTTATAATTTAAGACTGAACTGGGAGAACAGATTAGGGAAAACGTCCAAAGTTTGGAAGTTTTTCTGTGCAGTGCAAGGACACCAGGGTTTTGTCAAATTTTTTTTGTTGTTTGTTTCATATTTTGTTTGATATAGGGATTCTAAGAACTATCAAAAGCTTTTGCTCTGTTTTTACTCTGTTCCACCTTGTAAATACCAGAGAGATATTTTTGAAACACAAGATATACTCTGAAATTCATACTATTGGCCTGCAATATTTTTAATTGTCTAACACTATAAAAATTAGTAACATCTGATTTGAAATTGATTTTTGGTTGGGTTTTTTGTTTGTTTTTATTTGTGGTTTTATTTTGTTTTTATTTAAGGAGAAAATTAGTATTTGCTTCCATAGAATTGTCCTCTGACAAGGCATCATGTGAAAGAATCAAAAGGGAGAGCAATCTAGTAGATGAGACAATGTATTAATTCTTGAAAACTGTGTCTCTATGGTGTACATCTGATTATGACATTTAAGTAATGAGACTATTGAGGAGGACAAAAAGACGTCTTCAAAGCAACATCTAATTTTGAAGAGTATGCGAATTGGAAGAATAGCATCATGTCTGTGCTCAGTGGGCTGTTTTCTAAACAGGCCTTAGTTAGCTCAGGGTGGCAAAGGCAGGCTTTTCTATTGCTGTTTGCATAGAGCTTGCTTGGTGCTAACAAAGTTGCTGACCTCCCATGAATATTTAGTATTTAAATGAAAAATTAATTTCTTTAAGAAAAAATGGTCCCCACACAAACAAATTAGAGCGGTACCAACACACTCAATTGAGAAGTGCCAAATCCTAAATGGGGGAAGAGATTTACCCCTCTCTTTACCATGAGGACAAAGGTGAATCATATTCTGTTTGCAGGGACTAGGAAATGCTTGTGCTACAACTGTAGCCCTGCTCTGCTGAGTGTGAGGACAGGTCCCAGGGTTGAGAGAACAGCCTCACTTGCCGCCTTCTGAGTATGTAGGTAGCAGTTCCTGAAGATGTGTGATGTAGCATAGTACAGCTATTTTGATTTTCAGGCCCAGAGTTCCTTAAATTTAAAAATCAGTATTGCTCTTCAATAAAAACCTATTCAAGGAATGAAATTATTTTCATTTGTTTTGTAGATCTTATCACTTATGCCTTGGGTTTGCTGCCTTCTTATCTCATGGCATATCCATTTTTACTTTGTTCCATAACAGCTGGATGGGCAAAAGGCCCTGCTGTGCTGAGGCTGTTTCCAGGTGTTGTAGAGGCTGTCTGGTTGAGCAGCAGGACCAACAGAGGAGAGCACTAATGAGCTCACATGGCACCTTTGCTTCAAGGGAAGCATTAATAAGAGCATCTGCTTGTTTTTGCTGCTGTCCCTTTTGTGGTCCAGCTAGCCACACTGCCACAGATTTTCACCAGCCTTTTAAGAACTTACTGATGCCTTTGTGTTTGACTGAAATTGGCCAGATCTCCTAAGGTAGAAGAGAGGAAGCACAGAAGCAGTATGCTCACTTATTCCCTCTTCTATTTTTGGTAGTCACAGGTGCCGTAACATTTCTCACATCATTTACTTCTATTCTTGATTGCATTGAGCAGCTTAATTGGAAAAATAATTTGTTTGATTGAAGAAATTAGAGAAGTGACTCAAATAACGTATCTGGCAACTCTGCTAGGAAGCACAGAGAAAATGAGATCAAACTCAAATATTTTATAGCTGTATTTATTATTCTGGAATGTAGCACTGACAAAGCAAGTCTAGTCTTTCAGACTTTGCACTTACCTTATTTGACCAGTTGTTAAAACTGAAACAAGTTTGTAGATTTTAATTTTCCCAGTGCGCTATTGACTGTTTTGCTACCTTCACTTTGTAATTGAGCCTCTTCTAATCACTGAGGGCCTGTCTCAAGAAAGCATATTGGCCTGAACTTAAATTGTATTGCTTAAAGCTGGTGCTTAATGTTAATAAACACATTCTTAAATGCTGATTTGAATTGGGGCCTAATGCCAGCAGGAGAAATTACTTTATCTTCTGTCAGGCTGGACCTGAATGTACTATTTACAGTTGTACTTTTATTTGCAGATATTTCTCAGTATTGAGTTATGGTTCCTATATTGTTTATCTTTTTATTGGGTCCTTAAAAATGACATTTACTTCACTGCTGAAAGCCTCATGCATCATTTAAGCCACTACACTAATGGAATAAATGGAGCAGTGGAAGGGTTTTGTGCATTGAAGTGAATATATCCATGAAGAAAATGGTTTGTGTATTTTTATTGGTTCTAAGGACTACAGAAACACTTGTTCTATTTCAAAACCATATCACAGATAAAGTATCTGTAGAACTGCTGCTAAGAGGCCATAAAAATCAAGAAGACATTTAATAAAATGTGTTTAAATCTAGGGTTGTGTATACATACACAAACACACATACATGTGCATACATTTATGTGCACGTTCACAGATGCACACTGAATGGTGACAGTGTTAACACAAGTAACGTTTATTTGAGAGAGTAGAAATTAAATTTACAATTAATTATTTTAAATAGGTACCAAAGTTTTGGACTGATCGTCCGACACATTATTGTTGCACTACACGTTTCAGACTGATCTAAGACCTGCAGAATAAATGTGGTTTGTTGCAATATCTTAATGGCTGCTGATCTTTTGTTGTTGCTGTGCCATGTCGAGGACTTGTAAAGTGTAATTTTCAGAGAATTGTAATTATTTGAATAAATGCTATTTCTCAGAACTAGGTGATGGATTTTTTCAGGAAAAAAAATCAGTAAGAATGTTAAAAAAAATATTTCTGCCTGCCCATATGAAAGCTATTGAATAACCTGGTAAGAGCTTACTTTCTCAACTGCAAAATGAAGTTAAATGGGAGACCAGTATTTTATGTATGGGCCTATAACAGTGAGAAGACTAAGATTAACATCTTAATAAATCTTACGAAATCTCAAGTTCATCATTACCTTGTTAGACTTCTGCAGCCATGATAGGTAGGTGTAAAGGTGACATGTAACCACTATTTATATTGTTTAACATAATGCTTGGGGGTTTTTTGTGTGCGGCATTTTTTAGGATGGGTGAGGGAAACAATGAAAACCCAAAAAGAAATACGAGCTAGATTCTTTGTTTTCTTTTTCTTTATTGAGCTGGATATTGTCTGCTATTTTAGAATTTTTCTTCGAAACAGATCTCTTTCCGAGGTACTATTTTGCGATGCCAGTTCAAAAGAGCAGTTTGACTAATAGGTTTTGTGCCTCAGCAGAGACTGCTTTAGTGTGGGGTCGATTTCGCCAGCTGAGATCTACAGTGTGCTCATGCAGACCTTACCTTTGCTGTGAGTCAGGCTGAGATGCAATTTTTGCATTAAAAGGTTTTGCAAATGTTATCCAAGAATCTGTCCAGTGGGGAAAAGGTATCCCCAAAGATTTCTTCAGTTAATGGGGAAGGCTTGGCCATATCGTTGATTTTTGTTTCTTCCTTGGGAAGAGCTCTGGGCTGTTCTGCCTAAGGCAAGTTGTTAGGATGCCTCCAGCTCTGTCTGCCAGAGGCACCCCTGGGGTGCCTTTTGCTGTCATGTACTGGGGTAGTTTTAGACTGCTCTGGAGATACAGGTTTACCTGAGAGTAAATTTACATGAATTTTATCTCACTGCTATGATTTTTCTCTCCCCTGATACAGTGCTGGCACAGTTTGTGTTCCTATGAGTGCTGCCAGGTTACCACCACCTCCACAGCTCAAATTCCAGATTAAGAAATCTAAGAAAAAATTTACATCCTCTGGTGGGGATGGGGGTGGAGCCTGCAGGAGTAAGGAAGTAAGGGGTGGATCTCTCACTGCCTCTGACACTTTATTACAGGCCTACCCTGTTATATCAACTCTCTGCTTTTTATATCCTGTTTTCCAGTGCAGTCTGTTTCAGTGGGAGAGTCAGCTATCGGACTTTGCTTGAATCTGAACTGGAACAGCTTCAGTTCTGCTGGAGTCCTAATGGAAACTGAAAAAAAAATAGAGAAAAGAAGTACTGACTCAAGTCCCTGTTTTGAGCTCTAAAAAAAATTCTTTTGATTTAGGCTATTTAAGAGAAATTGTGCTTCCGGTAAGATACATTGGGAAACCTGAACTATGTATGTGTGGAGTAGAAACAGACTACCTTGATGGACAGATGGAATGTATTCCAAGTTTAATTGTTTGCAAAAATATGCACTAACTTGCAAAACTGAGCCTATTGTGGCAAGATTGCCTGGAAGATTCAGAATTCTTCGATACAGTATTCCTGCTTCTGAACCACTGGAGAGATTCTCTGTGCTGTCAAAAAATGAAGTATTTGTCAAACTCAGTGTTTCTTGAGACTAGACTGCTCTATGTAAAAAGTCAGAAAGCCTCGCAAAGTTTTTTCAGTGGTTCACAGTCAGTTTGGAGATTGCACTACTTTGCTTGTGGCTCCACTGAAAATGGGATCCATCTGCAGCTCAGTTAAGGGGAAAAACAGTCCTGCTATTTTAACTCTTACCATTCCCATAGCTTAATGGTCTAGTTACTGTCTTTGCTGAAATGTCTTTGAGAATATTCCTGTTATGCTTTGCCACTCATCTTTCACTCGAAATTCATGATGATCTGTGGTAGTGATGAGAAAGAAGGATGTAGTTGTTAATGCCACAGCTGCAGGAGACAATTGTATCTTCCTGCTTACCTGTACTTTCACTGCAGAATTTTGCTTAGTCTACCTGACCGTATTGAGCCCTGCCTCTTTTTGCTCAAGACCCTGTTCCGTGTCTTAGACTCTGGAACATCCTAATCTTTAAGGTATCTTATATGCACCCTCCTACTCTGGTCTAACTTATGGTTCAAATTTTAGCCATGATTTCCATTTAGATCCCATGACATCTCTGAATATTTTTTTTGCCTTTATTTGCAGATAGTGTGTGCATTACGGTCAAGACCATTATGTCAAGGTTGCCTTAACCTTTTTCTTAAGTCCTGGTAGAGATCTTCTCAGTGCTACCTTAGAGAAAGGGATTTCATGGAAGTAACCGAGAGAGTGAGAGGTTTAGATGTTGGTCAATAGGTATTCCAAAGTTCTGCAACCCATTCCTATAAAAGCCTCTGAAAATCTTCTACATACTTACATTTGTAGTCCTCAGCAAATCAGAAGGTAAACTAAAGCAAATGTACTCTCTTTGCCTTTTAAAATTATTTTAGTTCAGTTTCTTAATGATCCTATAATATTTGTTGTGCCTGGTAATAACACAGTTTCTTGCAAATTATACCTTTGGCTACATAAACAGTAAAGTATTTTCTTTCAAAGTTTGATTAGCTTTGGTTTGTCCAGTACTGCACACAGTTTAAAAACTAATAGGTTGAGGCTTGCTCTATGTATGAGTTTTATACATCTCACACATTATGTGTTTATACATTATACACCTACATTTACAATATGTTTCATTTAAAAGCAGATAATTTCTTTGTATTTGACTATTTTGGCTTTGTATGTATTTAAATTACAGCATGATTGAAATATTGTTTCTTCAAATAGATTGTGGCCACTAGCCTTTAGTTTATTGTGTCTTAGTAGTTTATGCTTATGATGGGTGTCCAGCGCTTTCATTTGCTTTCAGAGTGTCTCTTTTTCTGACTGTTTACTCCTTCATCCTACATATTGGAACTGTCAAAGCTCATTGGATGATAAATATTTTAAACTGTATATAACAATTCTGAGGTCTTCCCAGGCTGTTACAGGTAGAACATGTTTCACATGAGGATCCTTACAGGCTTTCCTTCCTGGGGAAATCAGGTTTCATGAGACATTACACAACTTTCATGTAGGAGACTGTGTCTTGGAATCTTGGTTAAATCACTGAGTAGAACAACAGTACATTTTGTCCATAACCTGTAGATAGTTGGATTAGTTCCCTTTGTGTCACTTCTTGATCTTATATAGCACAGCTTGGCCAGGTAAATGAGGTTTGAAAATGTTTGCATAGGATCTGTTCTAAGAACTAGAATACAGAAAACCAAATATGAAGTATCTCTAAAATAGCAATAAATCTGACCATTAGTTTAAGAAAGTTTCTGGTTTTACTCATTAAATAGCAAATGCATCTTCACTGTTTTTTTCCCTTCTTTTTTTAGAGAAAAGTTCTAACTAGCTTGAGCTTTCTATGAATTTTCAGTATTAGTAACCAAGTTTAATTTAGAAAACTTGTTTTTCAAAACATAAATCTTAATACAAAAAAGATACTAAGGATAATTTTTTTAAAAGACCCTTTATTAAGTTTGCTTTCTTAAATACTAGCTACATCATAGCAGCATTAACTTGTTTAGTTCTCTCTGAATAGTAGTTCTGGGCTAAATGCATATCTTGTGATAGTTACTGATCTTTTTAAATGTCAGTTATGAAAAAATTCAAAAGTTTTCCACCTATGACTGAATTAATAAAAAATGCAAATTTACGTTATTTACCATTTACTCTTGAGGTTTGTAAAAATAACCTGGCAGTATTACATAAAACATTGCTATTGATATTCAACAGCCCGGAATATGTTGTTTACTTAAATAAAGCAACCTTGATTTGTTATGGCCAGTGATGAGAAATTAGTTACAGAAAATCTGATGTTTCTGCAGGTAGCAGTTAATTTGTCTCCAGTTGAGTCTCTTGCAGCCATCTCCTCTTTCTCCAGACTACTTGGGTTTCAAGAAAAGATATTAGCTTAGAATTCCAAAGGTACAGCCAGAAATTCATCTTGAAAATTCTATTACAAAAAAACCCCCCCCAACAACCTAAACCAAATAACCTGCCTCTTTAATGCGTTTGCAAAAGCTTCCTTTATTGAAAGATTTTTGAGATCCACTTAACAAGAGGAAGGACACCCATGCTGAAATTCAAATCAATTTTGCAGTAGGTGGATGTTATTTGCCTTAGAATAATTCTTTTTCCATCAGATGGGTTATAGCGATCAAGCAAATGTTTCAGATTACTTGAGTTGACGTCAGAATTCATTGGCAAGAAATTGCACCTGTGTCTTGCCAAGGACTTCAAAGATGAATGTTGTCTACATGGTTCCATCAAGTTTTTATTTCAGTTATTGTAGAAATCCTGAGGCAGTTCAAGAGAGTAGAATTTAGGACTTTCTCGAATTCTCTTCCGGCTTGCGGACACTGTAGTTCTGTAAAGAACACAGTGATTTTTCACTTTTGAGCGTATGCTCTGACCTGTACCTGAGACTTGCGCTGCTGAGTGATATCAAAAGCATATCTTATTAGTTAGTAGGTTTTTTTGGAGTTTTTGGGTTTATTGCCACTCTGGACTCTTTGAGAGAGACTAATAAAATATATAGCCAAATAATAGTTTTCTGTGGAACTAATTTAATTTCTTTTCTTGATATATTCTGAAATGAGAAGCCGTGTTTTAAATGGACGAAATTTTTTGTCCAGATTTTCATTAACTATAACAGTGTTAGGGTGAATTATCCTTTTGAATGTTTACCTTAAATAGAACCTCCATCATCACAGATACTGGAGGTTTGATATGATTTGGATTTTTTGGCTAATCAAGCATGTCATGCAGTGAAATACTGGATCTCCGGTAGACATAACCTGGTACGTTTGAAGGTGTGTAACAAACCAGAAATTGTTAAACCATCTCATGTATTACCCATTGGTAACCTTTTTTGATGATCTTATATCAATTTGGTTTTCATAGTAAAACCTCCATTACAACTAAAAAGGGATTCAAAGATGTTTTACAAATCAACTAACATCATACATTCAAGTTTTACTTTCAAGTTTCTGTTTGGGCTTTTTAAGCAGACATTTTAATAGACAGGCACAGCACTCAATTTTTTTCCTGATTGCACTAAGCAAAAGCAATGAATAGATAAGAACTGTTGCTGTGTATACCTTATTTCACCCCTTCTAACACCTCGATTTTTAACACCTTTAGATATATTTTTATTTATTAAATTAAGATAGGTCAAATTGTTTTCTGGTGCACACATGCTCCCTTGTTATTATGAAGAAGAGAATCTTTATTCTTGCCTGTTGTCAGCTGTTCAGAGATGAAAGATAAGTAGTACAAATTAAAGACAGGTCTGTTGCCTCCAAAAGTACAGTATGCTATATACTGCCCCTTTTTATAAATGTTTTCAGCTTCTTAGCTCTTGGTATTCACCTTTCTATTCCCTGAGGTATCATTAGTGAGAAGAACACATAAAAGTGGATCCTTCCCTCATGGCCATACAGGACCCTATCATAAAGCTGCAAACTTACCGTTCAAGTTACCTCTTTGCAATTAATGAACTGTGAAAAGAAATCACACAGTGAAAGAATGCAGCTGTATTTATGATTAGGTCTTAAACAGAAGGCCAGTTTATATGCTACTTGAATTGCAAAAATTACTTACTTTCTCCTACTATATTTTTATTATCAAGATAAAATGTCTACTAGGCCAACGGGACTAAAAATTCTGAATGCAAGCAAAATTCTATAGGCTTTGTTCTTTATTCTGAGTAAAACAATGTCTCATGAACATTCCTATTTATATATTACATTTTCAGACAATAACTATAGTTTATTAAGGAGCTAGAGTTCACGTCACCATCTACTTTCAGTAACAACTTTTGAGCTAATATGTACACTAGAAACTGTTTTCTTTCCCAGAATCAGAACATTTTGCCATAGATTTCTAGAAACAAACTAGATTTATATTTTAAAAGTAATTTTTAATTTATTTCACAACCAGTTAACTCATGAACCATGAGAAAACTTTACCATAAAGGCTGACACCTACCACATTCAGCATGCCATACATTTTATGCAATTGAAAAAAGAGATGCTACCACTTTTTATGTTCCTTTTGAAGACCAAATGCTTGTTCTTGTGTTCCCTGATATTTGCGTACACTTTATTTTCAGTTGCGGAGCTCCAGATTCCAGTGGAAGAGAAAAAATTCTCATCAATTTATTTGGTGTTGCCCTAAACATTTACAGGTGAAGGAGATGTGTCACTCAAAAGAGGTTTCAGAATAAGGTCATCAACTGGTTCGACAGCAATAAAAGTTCCCCAGGATGTTGCATCTGCATCTTCAAGAAATGAGTAAGGTCATCTCACTCTGATCTACAATTTGATTCAGGCCCCCAAAGGTTAATGTCCAGTACATTAGGCATGTTATAATGGAACTGTTGAGAAGCAAAATAATAATGAACTGCCTTCCCTTTGGAAGTAATCTGGGTTTCTCATTACTAGCACTGCCAGCATTCTTGTTCTTAGTGTCTAATTGACACTTAATGGTGCTCGCTCGGTGTCTCTAATTTTCCATAATTAATGTGCATGTAAAATGAATCTTGTAAATACTGTGTGCTTATAGACCACATGCTGAATAATGTAAGCAAGCTATTATAGGTTGCTTATTTTTGCCCCTTGTGGTCTTTCGATCTCAGAACTTTGCATTAACTTGGAGCTGTGAGGGAAAAATCTACCAGGCAGCTCACCTCGTCGAAGCATAAAACCCAGAAACAATGAAAAAACTCTGCAGAGCAAAGAAATCAAGTAGGTTCCTTTTTTTTGTTTTTCCATACCAAACCAGTCTAGTGAATATAGATTGCAGAATTTTCAACTGATGTGTATTAGACCGTTTTACAAATATACATCTCTAAACTGATTATGTACTTAATATCTAAATGTCTTGCAGACGGTCTTTGTGACTACTTATCAAGGCAAAAAGTTGTAATATGTAGTGAAATTATGAAGTACAAATATTAATTTTTATAGCTTGTTTAAATTATAGTGAGGGACTCTACCAAGACAAAATTTTTTTTCCAGTTGTAAGTATGGGCTGATTTTCCAGGAAATGAAATACCAGGTCACTAGCCAGAAATTTGTTTTAGATTAGAGAATCAAAAATTTCTTTTTATTTTTAAAAATCTTTTGTACCAGTCTCTACTCTGCAGTGCAGAATGCTGGCTTAGTATCATTGTATTTGATAACTGTGATTAAAGAAATAAAGATTTTCTCACTTTATTATTTTGCTGCTGTTATTTTGTATTTAATCCTGCTTCCCTTGTAAGCTTTACTGAGTTTAAAGAACTTTCAGTGAGACAGGTCAGGGAGTCTCAGCCCTCACAGAAAATAGATACCATAAGAGTGTCATCTTTTAACGGTTACGTTTTTAATAAGCTCTTTTCCAGCTGCTGCTTGTAATATACAGACTGTTTCATGGAAATCAAATAGAGTCTTCATTTTTTCTGATTGAAGTTAGAAAGGGCTTGCTCATCAGGATTCTATACCAGCTCTCTTTTTTCATCTCTTCATTTATCACCTGCCACTGGAAATTATATGAAGGTTGAATCTAGGTCCATGCAGCAATCTGGCAGCTAGGATGCCTTATTTTGATACATTTTTCCATACAGATTCAAACAAAAATGAATTTTAAAGTAGAGAAAAACCTAAATAAATATGGATTCAGCTTAATTGGAAGAAAACTTATGGGGTCTTGACCACAACAAAGCTGTCTGTAAGTGTAAATAAACGGCAGTCCGCTATTGCATGTCTGTTATGAACTTGAAGAAAATGGTTGTCTAGCAGACTGGTGACATGCACACTTTTGTGCTTGTACGTGTACATTTTGAATGAAATTATTTAGTCATGGCACTTCCCTTTGCAGTTCTTCAATTATTTCTGTAATGCTAATGTCCCTTCTCCTGCTGTTAGTTGCTATGCATGTCTGTATTAAATATATTTCAAAGCTGCTGTCGTTGCCTTGTGGTTAAGCTGAGAGCAGGTTTGCTGTTGAGACCAAGTGGATCGCACTGCTGTGGAATGCCAACCTGACCTTTACTACTGGCTCCATTTTTCCCTTTCTTCAGGCTCCCCCTTCCCATGCTTCCCAGAATTACAGGGAGAGAGGTTCCTTCATCCCACTGACCCATTTCTAGTGTCAGATTAAATTAGGACCTCTCTATTCTACACAGACTGGGAAGTGGTCACGCACCTCAGTTACCAAAACATTGCTAGGAACATTATGGGGGTCAAACATTAGTAGTGATATTTTTAAAACAGCAGTACCGGGATGAGAGACAAGTGCCTTCACTTTCTTTTTATAGTTTCTTGAAGTTCTTCACCATACAATGAGCCAAGAATGCAACCCGTGTTTTTTGTGCCATACAGGTGACAGGGAGATATAAAAAAATGTTAACCATCATTAATGCAGTAATGGAGAAGAAGTAAATATATTAACTCAAACCCCACCACCCCCACACAAACTCCCCTGCCTGTAAAAAGCAGTGGCTGTTTCTGAAACATTTTTAAAATTTTGTCTCAGTTCTCCATGAGTGTTAAGTCCTGCTTAAAAGTATTATAGAACCATTAATCAGTTCGTAGTTGAACACAGAATTATTTTGGTAGTCTTTGAATTATAAATTAATATTTANAAATTAATATTTAAGTTTAATGAAAAAAATATTTAAGTAATTTGCTAAAAATTTTCATTTTCAATCTGTTTTCTTCAAAAAGGTAAACTGGAACAGATCAAACCTTAAATCTAAATTAAAGTCTAATATCATCCCCATGTACCAAAATGAAATCACATCTTTTTTATATACATAGAAGTGTTAAATTCATGTTCAACAAGAAAAACAATTCTATCTTAACTTACTGAAAATTACTAGCATCCTATTAAAGTCAGGTCAAGGGAAAAATGGAATTGAACTCCTAGATAA
>VZTA01026337.1:0-11425 GCA_013398855.1 Mohoua ochrocephala
TTCCTCAGCTCTTCTGTCTCTTACCTCTATGAGTGTGGACTCAGAAATCCAGAACTCCTTTGCGGTTCCTCTGCTTCTGCCTTGAGTCTTGGGGCAACACTGAGCAGTGCACCAGTCCCACTCCTTCTTTGCAGCAAACTTCTTCCTCGGTAAATATATTTTCATAAAGTATAAATCTGGTATGAGGAATAGTTGTTATTTTCCAAAAAGGACCATATTTACAGAATAAAAAAACCAGTGGTGCATGCAGCCCAGCAGGTAAGGAGAAGCTGTGCAGCACTTAACATGTTCATGGATAGAAGTTCATCACAACTTTGCAGTCTAAATTTAGGATTAATGCAGCCTTTACCTGATTTCTTACTTTTCAACCAACTCTGAAAAGGTCTTATTTCTTCCTGGCTAATGCCAGTAACACTCACAAGGACATGGGGAATGAAAGTAAACTTATCTCTGATGTGACTTTTTTTATAATTGTACAGTTCTGACCTTGCATGACTCCAATGATCTTTCTGCAACAATGTCTCACAACTTTGCAAATTTCTCATCAGTCCAAGCCAAAGTTATTCAACTAAACCATATCAGTTTGGTCTTTGAACCCTTGGTCTCAGGCAGCTAAACCTCTGTGGAGTGGGAAAGGTTACACAGAGAAAGGGTAGGGGAAGGTTGCATAGAGAAGGGATTAGAGCAAGATTCTAGGCTCTTACATAGCAAAATAAGATCTTCTGTGAATTTGGAATCCTTTCAGCCTGGTTCAATTGGATTGAGTACCTCTCACAGGAGTGGACATGTGAAGCTGGAGCCTCCCAATTTGGTTTTAAATTGCCTCTGCAAATCTGTCAGAGGCCTAATTTAAATTCTTTATCCCATACCCTTCCAACCTCTTTTGCCTCAAAGAATTAATGTGATAGGCCTCTATGAAAGCAATTTATTAAAGATTGAAAAGTCTCTAGCGGCCAGAAATTGAAAGGCTGACATTTTTATTTGCATAGAGAAAAAATCAAGGTAAATAATACACATTTCTAGAGACAGCTGTACATTTACCATAAGATTTTACTCAATTCGAAAAGAAAATACCTGTCTTCTAAGTACATTAAAAATATAGTAGGGAAATATTAGGCTCTTGTTTTTGAACTTTGAGGAATGTTTTCTCTTTTTGTCTGAATTGGAAAATATTTTTCAAATGTGGGTTTGAATGATGAAGAGGAGCAGAGACTTGTAATCTATAGCACATTACACTTCCCATTCTCTGAATGTTGGCAAAGCATTGCTACTCTGTGCGTGTGACTGCAGGCATGTGCATAAATCAATTGCTCAGGTGAAAAGTTTACATTAGCAGCAGTTGTGCCGACTCACATGGTAAGGAAAATCAGAGGCTGACACAAAAAATGGCAAATATATTGCAGCATAAAAGGTCACTTCAAAAATTTCTGACAACCTGGAACATTAGAAGGTCAAAAATCAACAGCACGTTGTCCTGTTTGGTTAGATTGTGCTACTGCGCTCTCTCTATGGACTCTTATTTTTTAAAATAATTGCATGCTCTTTTGAAATCAGCCAGCCATTCAAAGACCGTATTTCCCATTTTATTGAGAAGTGAATGAAGTGTAGAGAACAGCTCATTTTATTCCAGCAGTCCTTTTAACATGCAAATAGCAGTCTTTCAATGAACACACTTCTGTTTGTGCCACTAAAGATAACGTAAGAGCAATCGATAATTGCCCAGCTTAGAAAACACGTGCCTAAAGCTTGCCTATATTTTCCCCTACGTAATAATGAAAGATGTGATGAAACACATATTGTCTAACTTTCCATATATTTCTTGCCTGTGTGTGGACCAGTAAGAGAATCTCTGCTGATTACTGATTTATCAAACTCCCTATCCTATAGTTTATAAATTTCAGCCACAAAAAACTGTGGGGTTTCCTACTTGTCTTGTTTTGGAAAGCCTTAAAATATTTTATGAGAAAAGGCACTGAAGAGTTAGACTGGGAAGAATCTTGTGGATCATCGCTGAAAGAGAAGAAGATACAAAATAAATTTTCCCAGTTCACCCCCACACTTTATAAACAAAAAACCTTCTTCCACAAAACACAGAGATACCAAGAAAGTGCACAAGATGCTCTTGACAACTCCTTAAAGAAAGGATATCTTGGAATCTATTTTCTTATCCTTATTTTACCAATATCTCCTATTTCACAACATGCAGACCCTGCACCTCACAGATACTTCTATAAATGCATTCTGCTGTCTCCACAAAGACACTGTGAGATCCATGTTCAGAAGGGTGTCAATGTTGAAAGACCTACAAATCATGATCTTGGACAAACCTTAGAACAGGTTTTAGCAGCATCGTGACATTGAGCAGTACCTGGAATTATATTAGTGAAAAATATTGAAAGTTTTGCCATGAGTTTAACTGCATTTCTTAATATTTGAAAATACATGAATCTGGAATAGAGTTGTAAAGGATATCAAGGATAAATGGAGAAAATATTTTCTGCAAAGGAACATGAATCGTACTTCAAACACTTAGAAGCAAAACATATTGAATTTGTGTGAATTTGTAAACAGTTTTCCTTTGTAGCATGTGTTACTATAGCTCTAAATAGCTTTATAGCGTTATCTTAAAGTAACCTGTATGTATAGTAAGTGCAGCAACTGACAGATATTGTGAGTTATATTTTGGATTCAGAGACTGGGCATATTTCAGTGTATTTCATCACTTAATGTCATTTTTATTAGAGCCAAAGAAGAAATATTTGGCTTCTTTTTTACAAGCAGGACTGCTTAGAAAACAGAAACATAAAAGATGTCAAACCAATGAAACTTAAAGACATTGCTTAGCTGGAGAAACTCTGATGCAGTCACTGGGAGTCAGGAAAGATCAGCTTGATCCTCTGTTACGGAGACATCAGTCTTCAGAGCTAACAACAAAAATAAAATTTGCAAAATTTAAAGAAAAAATGCAACAAAACTTTTAATGCAATGTCGGTTATTGACATTCCTTTCTTAAAAAAGAGAACCTAGCTTTATAGAAAATGAAAGGTAGAGGATAAACATTTGCCACACTAGTATGCGAGGTACAATAACTGATTTTTGGATATTCCACTCCTGATCTGTAACCATGCCATCTAAAAAGTCATCTGCTAAGATGGAAACCTCTCCGTAGTTTGGATCTTGTTCCACACCACCCAATGTATGTTTTTGACTAAAAAGACACAGATGCAACCACTGGATCTAACTTTGCACTTGATGTAGGGACAGAAAGTTGTCTCAGATTCAGGTCATTGCTACAGACAAGCTTTGAATGCAATAAACAAATTTCTGGTTTTATAAAAGGAGATTTTATCCTTGCAGAATAAGCCGGAGTTGTCACTTGTTTTGCTCTGTGATTTGTTAGTTCTGATAAGAATTAATTAAAATGTTGAGATAAATAAATCTTAGGTCTTCTCTTGAGGCTTTCTCTTTTTGGCATCTGAATCACGAACCTCTCTGTTGCCACAGACTTAAAATAAAACCCAAACCTTTAATTTTTGAAGGAGAGTTTATGCAGAAAACTAATGCTAACCTTCTCTTCTGATTCCTGTGATAATAGTCCTGTCTCAATGCAAGCAGAACTGCCTGCCAGAAAATTTCTCAGATGTCAAGAGTCAAAGTGTAAATATTAGTGAATTTAAGTTTTCTGTAGACAACAAAGCTCAGAATAATTTTGTGACCTTTCATTTAAGTCATGCATAATGTGTTTATTTGCTCTCATCCTCAATTTCTTTTTGGCTTCTGCGTGTAAGCCAAAAGCTTGGAATGCATTTAGCTTGGGAAAAGACAATATGAAGAATAATGTAAAAGTTTGTTTTTATACTACTTTATAGAACTAAAACTAACTATAACTCATGGCTCTGGAATTTATCTACAAGTTCTTACCTGCTGGAATATACTAGCTAGCATCTACCAGGTATTTTTACATGCTTCTGCTCTTTGCTGCTGATGGGAAAAGGCCTGTCATGGTCTTCTGTAAGTAATAGTAGGCTTGTTCTCTGCTAAGAGGTATAAATAAAATATGTAAAGTAATAAAAAAAATCCCTCAGGAAGTATTCTGTAATTCTGTAATATTACCATATCCCATAAAAAAAGACCATAATAAATTGGATGCCAGAGGTAGGATACATTTTACTTAACTTTAGAAGTTTTATAACCAAGCTGAGCTCCTTTCACAGTTGGGAGAGGACAGAGCATTTTTGAAGAGTGATTTATCAGACCTCTTTTAGACATCCACCTTAGCGGGAGGGTCACTGTGTCCTGGTAGTGGCTGTTTCTCTCTAGCTCTGAAAGGAGTGTAGGATGACTCTTTCAGTGTAGATGATTACCAGCAATAGGTGCCTGCATTTCTCTGATGAGTCCCATATACAACTGTATGGGATCCCATACATCCATTTGATGAAAGACTTTGGCTAATGTCTGAGTGCACAGTAGCTGTAGCTTACTACCAAGAGACTGTGCACCTCACAGTATTTTAATCTCTGACTACCGATATCAAGCAAGTAAGCAAGGCACTGGAGATGGACCATATCCATACTGTGTCTTTATCCTGGTCCCCACACCCACATCTCCTGCTGGAGGATGGATGTAGCAGCCGTCCACATCTTTACGCAGCCAGTCAAAGTCGGGTTACCTGTAATTCAAATTATCTTAGCAATGTAAAAATGTAATTATCAGGACAGGTGGGGTAACCATGTGATGTTGCATCAACAGCAGCAGATCTCACAGGATCGCTGTGCCAGGAATGATGAGCCCCTCACCAGCTGAGAATCCCCCACACCCAGTTCTCTGAATGTCATCTCAGTTGATTTGCATCCAAGCCAAGTATTTACAATGTACATATTCATATCTGTCATCAGAAGGGCGATGTTTTTGATGTACTTTTTTATTCAAACCTGATTTCCTTTTATGAAAAGATAACTTACCAGCTGAACAAAGGAAGCCAGATGATGTAATCTTTTAGGATTTCATTAAAACTTTTGATACTGTCTGTCACAGAATCCTTCTGGAAAAAATATCCAGCACTCAGCTGGATAAACACATCGTGTGATGGACGAGCAACTGGCTCATGGGTCAGGCACAAAGGGTTACAGTGAATGGGGTGACATCAGACTGGAGACATGTCACTAGTGGGGTTCCACAGCACTCCACGCTCATCCCTGTGATTTTCAATATCTTCATAAATGACTTGGACGCAGGACTGGAAGGGATACTGAGCAAGTTCGCAAATGATACAAAACTGGGAGGAGCTGTTGACTCCTGTGAGAGCAGGGAGGCCCTGCAGAGAGATCAAGCAAGGGGACTGAGCAATCACCAATTCTGTGAATTTTAACAGAGACAATTGCCAGATTTTGCACCTGGGATGGGGCAAACGAAGATGTACAGACTGGGGAATGAGAGGCTGGAGAGTTGCTACACAGAAAGGGATCTGTGAATCCTGGTCCATGGCAAGTTGAATCTGAGTCAGCAGTGCCCTGGCAGCCAGGAGGGCCACACGTGTCCTGGGGTGCATCAGGCACAGCATCACCAGCCGGGCAAGGGAGGGGATTGTCCCGCTCTGCTCTGCACTGGGGCAGCCTCACCTCAAGTNCCTCAAGTCCTGGGGGCAGTTTAGGGTGCCACAACATAAGAAGGATATAAAGCAATTAGAGAGTGTCCAAAGGAGGGCAGCCAAGACCGTGAAGGGCCTTCAGGGGAAGCTGTGTGAGGAGCGGCTGAGGTCACTCGGTCTGTTCAGCCTGGAGAAGAGGAGACTGAGGGGGGAGACCTCATTGCAATCTACAACTTCTTCATGAGGGGAAAGGAGGAACAGGGTCTGTGGTGACCAGTGACAGGACCCGAGGGAATGGCCTGAAGTTGTGTCAGGGGAGGTTTAGGTTGGATATCAGGAAAAGGTTCTTCACCCAGAGGGCGGTTGGGCACTGGAACAGGCTCCCCAGGGAAGTGGTCACAGGACCAAGCCTGAGAGAGCTCAAGAAGCATTTGGACAACGCTCTCGGGCACATGGTGTGACTCTTGGGGATGATCCTGTGCAGGGCCAGGAGTTGGACTCGATGATCCTGATGGGTCCCTTCCAAATCAGCTTATTCTATGATTCTGCGATTCCGCTTAACTTAGTCAAAAGAAGTGGCAAGGACCTTTCAATTTTTGTCCCTTTAACTGCTGTTATTCTTGCATAGCATATAGCCTTTAGAAAATCTCTCTTTCAAAGAATCTTCTTAACAGTCTTTTTCATAGCTTTAAGATGGATTCAATTTTTCCTCAAATCCTCACATATTGCTTACATGAGACCAAATCTATAACTTAGATCAGGTCAGTTCAGTAAAAGTAATAACTTTTGATATGCAAAATCTGTAATCCCCTTTTCACCTCAGCTGGTTTTCTGCTCTGTTATTACTGCTCATTAGTATTTTAAAATGTTAATTATTACATGCTTTTATTCTATTACTCAGAAAAATCTGAATTAATTTTCTGAGAGTTTTTCAGAAATACATCACTAGACTGTAGACTGAAGTAAAGATAAGGAAGTTTCAAACCCATAGTTTCATAAGCTTAATAAAATACATAACCAGAAGTTAAAAGGAAAATTTTAACTATATTGTTAGTGCTAAGAAAAAAACCTCTATAATCATGATGAAGAATACATGCACAAAACTTTACTTGTCACATTACTCGTCAGTGAAATAAATCACTGCTTAGATGTCAGATAAAAGGGTATTCAGGAAGCACCAAGTCACGGGATCTCATGAATGACACTTATTGATCATTTGTTGTGTAAAAATCTCATCCAGAATATTCAGCCTAATGTTGAACTTCATATTCTAAGGGTTTGCAGGTTTCACTTCCAAGTGAGAAAAATGTTTCTCTCCAGAACTCCTGAGACTCCTTTGATATAACAAAATTGTTCCTTTGAGATTACTAACATTTGAAGAAACTATGTAAATATATCTTTTTGAGAGGACAAACAAAATTGCAGTTTTATTTTTCATGGCAATGTACAAAAACATGACATCCTTCACCTCTGAAATACCTGACTCTTAGGCTGTTTTCAGCTGCATTTGTAAATACAGTCATAAGGTGGCTCCAAAAGAAAATTAGACTCTTAATTTCTTAAACATACAGATATGTGTTTTTATACATATGGCTCCTTCTAGATATTTTCTAAAAAGCAACCTTGAAGCAAACACTGGGAGGAAAATCTAGAGCTCTGAAGAAACACAACAGATTTGTTGTTACAGGCATGACGACCTTCCACCCAGCCACTCTCTGTGTGTAATTCAAGGTGATGTTCCTAGTATTCCTGATGGACCAACGCACAATTACTCTGTCAGAGAGGCTGGCTGTTACAATGTCAGACTTTTGAATTTTCTGTGGGAAATAACATAGGGAGATGAATCTCTCAAAGAAATTCCCCAAAGAAAAATAAAAGATCTCTTCGTGTCAATTTTGGTAGTGCAGATATGTGAGATAGCTGCAACCAGAGCTTCTTCATTTATCTGAAAGATGTTGGGGATTTCATGCTGGGGGTTCTGTTCTTATCCATTAGTGTATAATTAGACAATATTTGACAGAATCAGATTAAAATGAGTTATTACCTGAATTTTTTCCACATTCAGTCCTTCAACATCTTGTCTATTTAGCCAGAAATTCTCAAGTGACATGAATTCAGCACGAAGAGTTTCCCAAGTTGTTGTGAGAAAATGAAACCCTGCAGGGATTTTCTGGTAAGTCAGTGTAACATTTTGAAAATCTCCGAAGGAAACATGAAGTGGGATTAAAAACAGAAGATAAAAATAGAAAAAGGCAAGGACAAAAAAAAAAGGCAAAGGAAATGTAGGACATGAACAAAAGAGTAGATTGAGATATAGTACAGAGGAACTGCAGACAAGCAAAGAATAAGCAAGCTAGAGGCAGAAAGCACACAATGTCCTGTCATTATGGGATTATAGAAAAGAAAGAATTGCACAAAAGGAACACCACAAGCTGAAAATAAGGATGATGTTCCGATCCATTTGAGATTGCTGTCAGAACTTCAGTTGACAGAAAAATTAGGCTATAAATACACGGGGGAAAAAAGATATACGTGCATATATAGGCATATATGTGTCCATGTCTATATATTCGTCATATGTGACAGGGAAAACTGGAAAAAACCTACATATATCCTTAAAGCACAGTTATAAAAATAATGTAATTATAATAGGGACACACCTGAACATACTGAAAAGTATCTTAATTGGGTTCTGATAGCAGTCTGGCAAGAACTTTTTTGCTGAATATTTGTCATCTAGAAACAGTGTGGAATAATGAAAAGACCTTGAAAGAAGATGATATTCTATGTTTATAGAATAGTTTTTCTAGTTTTAAAATGGGATTCAGAAAACTTAAAGTGAAAAAACATACTTTATGAATAACATTTCTATGCCTACAGATTTCTCTTGGTCTGGACACTGATGTGCTATGTTTTCAAATCTGAAAAATCTTGAATTGCATTTGCATGGAGGTTTTATCAAATGAAGGTAAGAAGTAGAGTTAATTTTCTGACAAGGTTTGCTGTCCCTAGTCTGATGACCTGCTCCCAAATGCAAACACAAAAAAAAATTGTCTGTAGAAAACTTGTTTGAGAGGATGTGTCTAGGAACTTTCAAGGTCTTTAAAAGATGAGAGGGATTTGTGTGTCAGTGTGAGTGTCTGGCAAACAGATTATCATAAACTCTACCCCACAGCAATTCTGACATGCCACCTTGCAGCTCTGGTCCATGGCCGAATGCCAAGCACCTCTGAAGGCCTTTTAGCCTTTACTGAACTCCTGGGTGCCAAGGCAGCTTCCCTTCACCTCTGCACACCCATGCTCACTGTGGAACAACAAATTTGTCTGTGGCAAGATATGCAGCCGTTCTAAAAATATCTCTTAAAAAGAAATTACTTCCCATTACACTTAACACCAAAATAAAAAAACATCTCTCAATCCAATTTATTTAGAACAGCCTCTACAGGCAGGCTCTCCCCTGGGATGCAGTTCTGCTAGAAGATGGTGCACTGTACGTGTACACAATGAAGCATTTGTTTAGAGATGTTTCATATTCAAAAGGTATCAGGAGACAGCTCTGGTCAACATTGTCATATCATTATGCTGAAAAGGAATTGTATAAGGAATGAAAAAAAATTGCTTTGGTCCATTTTGCAGCAAGTAATTCAAGTATAACAGTATTTGAAATCTACACAAAAATAACCTTATACAGACATTGATATACAGAGTTTGATGAAAAACAATGATTGCAAACAAAAAAAAAAAGGAAGACAAAAGCAAACCAATTTGATCTAGTTGCACAAGCTGTTGCAGACTGCTGATTTTCCTTTCCTTTCTTGTAGTTCAGAATGTTTTTCCTTCCTACTGAGATGGCTGTTATGTGTGTACACATCACAGAGAAATGATAAAAGAGATTTTTTTTTTGTTTGATAGAGAAATAAAGCTTTTCTGTTTTTATGTGCTACATTACTGGCTTGGAGTAGAAACAGACCACAAAACAGATGTATCCTGTGTGCAGCCAGCCTGAAACCTACTGCAGCAGGACAGACCGATATGCTGTACTATCTATGAGGGAAAACAAAGCTGCTGAAGACATCAGGCCAGATTTCTGAAAAAAACCCAGTGGTGTCCTGAAGTTTCCACTGTTTCTTCTCCATATTCTTGCTATTTGAAGTTCACCTGTAATAGCTTTAACGATTGTGTTACATCCTTGCTTTCTGTACGTACAACATGCAGGTTTATTGAATTAAATCCACCCAACGTACCTTTACCTGAAAGTTTCATTTGGTGTCAAGACAGTAAAACTAGCAGAGCAAAGCATGCATATCCATGGTCACCCTTGGGAATCTTGCTTCAGTGAAAATTGTGTTTTGATATTTTAAATTGTTATCGTACTAACAGATCTATTTCAATGCATGTTTACAGTGTCTATTCCTCTTTACATTCCACTTGATGGCATGGAACCTTTCACTTGAAAAATATTTCATAATCAACACACTTCCTTTCAACATTCCAGGGTGAAATCAAACATCTGTACAATGTCTCTCTTAAATGAAAGAAAACATGTAAAAAAGTAAATAAAAGGCAAAGAAATTAAAACAGCTTGAAAAGATTGGTGATGCTACCAACTCAGGTGCTTCAGCTTTTTATTTCAAGCAATTTAACCAGTGAAACACTTTCTTCTGACAGAGAAGTGCTCACAACTAAACATGATTTAAAAAAAATTATCATTAAATTTGAAATTCAAATGAAAGGTGTAACCAGAACATTTGTGCTACAGATGAAGTTCCTGCTTACAAGCTGTAATCATAGACAAGGGATAAAGGATGCCTTGGCTGTGAATATTCGTGCATGTGTGACACCAGGTTTTCTAAAACCTTCTTCTCTTTTGCTTTTTTCATGATAAAAAAATTGTCACTGCAGACAGTTTAGGGTGCAGTTTTGTTTCAGCACTTGTTTGAGGCATATTACCTGGTTATTTCAGTACCTAAATGTCTGGCTAGTGCCTAAAACTGAAGTCAAACCAAGGGTGATTGTATATGCACTTTAACAAGCAGGAGAGGGCGGGTAGCTGAATCTGTTCTAACAGTTGTGATAATTGATATTTTTATCTCTTTGGATCATAGAATACCATAATTTATTGTACTTTCTGGTTACTGAAGGGCATACAGCACAGAGATAATGAAGTTGGCAATGAACTTAGGAGCACTTAGGAATGAAAGCTGTCACATGGAAAAACTGGATATTATGTTATTTTGAATTGTTAAATACCGGAAAAATGTGACCACATGGATAATTAGTATATTTTGTTATGTTACTGTTTGGGTTTTTTCCCTTCTTGCAGGTGAGAGAAAAGAAAAACTAAAACAAGCCCAGAATGGGGAAAAAAGTGAGTTGGGTTGTTCATCTGCAATAGCAACCAGAAGTATCTGTGGCTTCAGATTTATGAGGAAAGCTTTGCTTTGAATTAAACTGACAACTGCTTAAAGACAGGACATTTATTTGGCATAGAATATGGATGGGACTTTAGCTGGAGTGCAGAATGCTGACATTTTTGTGTTGATTTAATTGATCAGAGTAAGCAGAAAGTGATCTGAAGAAAGAAACAGGTATACTAGAAAGCAGAAAAAAGTGGGGGTCAGCAACCAGGCTCATTTAGACTTCAGCCCATAGCAAGTTCCACCAAGGCTGGAAGTCCTTTCTACTTGAGGAATGATTAAAGAATAATGACGATAAAGTGCCTAATATATTTTTCCTTTATAAATTGGGGGTGTGAGTTTTGTTTTCTTTTGGTTTGTGGTGGTGCATTTTGGTCTTTAAATCATGGCAGAGTACCTTTTTTTCTTTTTTTTTTTTTTT
>VZTA01026337.1:11463-54406 GCA_013398855.1 Mohoua ochrocephala
TTTTCCTTGCTGGACTCACCCAGCTGCTATACCAGTAAAAGTGTGATGTGTGTCTTTGTGAGGACAGAAGGGCAGGAGCACTGATTAGCTCCTCTTGCTCATTCAACTTGTCAAGAATTTGTAGCACCTTATATCATATAGCAAAATGAAAAACACGAAATCTTTTTCTGTCATAAATAGGAGCACTTTACATCAACTGAATGCTTGTAAAGTCTCCTCACCAGAATAACAGTAACAGCAGGTCATATGAAATCTGAGGTTTTTTCCCCCGGCTTGTTAAAAACATGGATACACATCAGAATTTCAGAAAAGTAATACTACAGACAGCAGCAGTTAGGTGCTGGAATGGACCCCATAAATATTACAGTATTCTCATTTAATAATGAACTTGCACTTCTGTGTTTTATTGCATTAAAGACCTCATGAATGACTGGTTTCTGGACAGTGATTGGTAAAAGCCTAGTCAGTCCATGTTGAAAAACATAGATCTTGTCCAAGAGATAAGAGTAAAACAAGGACAAGAGAAAAAAGGAGGTTATTCTGAGAGCCTTGAAAACTTTGCAATTGATTCACAGGCAAAGTGGGAAGGGCCATTATTAAGTCAATGTAAAAAGCTGAGAAACCAGCTGTTCCAGAATAGCTGTGTTTAGTTTGACCTAACTTTCTTGGGACAAAGATAATGAGCAATGAAACAAACTGCAATAAACTGAGGCAAAAGTGTGATTTGTAGTAAACTGCTTAAGTGAATCCTAAAGGTCTTTATATTGTAAAAAACTTAATTAAGGAAGCACAGAAAAGAGCAACAGAATGTGAGTTTATTACTATGTATGACTGTGTAAGCCTTAACTAGGTTAGACAGACATGAATTAAAAATTAATTCAAAGAATGATACTTCTGACACTTTTCTGAACTTCTATTAATTATTACTGTGCCTTTGGAACTGTGTATACAGTATGATAATACTTAAAATTTAAGTTTTTAAGTAGGCTTTGTGTCACCTTTGATCCCTGTCAACCCCAAAAGTTTAGTATTCTGAAAGGATAATTTATAAAACTAAAAGTGCAAATGACTGTAGGAAAGAAGATAAAAATATTAGTCTAGAATATTAAATTATATTTCTGGAGAATGTACTCTCCTATGAAAGGCCAAAATAACGTGGGAATTACAAAAATTAAATGTCACTTTGATTCCCTGGTGATTACTGTAGTATTGCAGGAAAAACCTGAGAATTTTGTTCTCAAAAAGAAAATCCTTAAAACTAGTCTAATGATGTGGAAAATTGAGATGTCAAAGAAGTAGTAGAAATCGTATATAGGCAGCTGTGATAGTTTGTTTATGAACTGTTGCCCTAGCCTGAATTAACCCTGTTCCTGGAGTCGCATAACCTTCTCGCACAATGACTGACAGTTGTTTTGAAATATTTCAAGATTTGTGATGACTGTATAGTTCACGGTGTGATTTGCTTCCCCCTCAAGCAACAGAGTGAGTTAGACTGTCTATCATGTGCTGTGTTTATTCTCCACATAATAATACCATTATCTTTGCTATTTTCACACAGCTGTGCAGCGTAGAGAAACTGCCACAGAACTACTTAAAGTCTTCAGGGTTATCAGCTTCAAGTCATCTATACCTTTGTCTACACTATCGTTTTATACCCACAGTCTTATTTGACTCTACTTGAACATTAGAAAATATTAGCTGTGAATCTCAAACTCCAAAGCCTTAATTGCTTGTTCGTCTTTACTATGAGTAAAATATTACCATAAGGATTATTCAATATTGTGGACAGAAATAGCTAACTTGTAATTTAAAAGTATGTTCAATTGAACTGAAAATTTACAATGCAAAGCTCAATACATCTTTGTGAAGGGAAACTGTGTAGAAGAGTCATATGGCCTCTAGAAGTAATTTCACATATATGTGAACAGGAGGTTGAATGGTATGTGGAAGATTTCTGTGAATTATCAACAGTGCATTTTGAAAGAAATGTTTTCCTTTGAAAAGAAAAGACTGCTCATACCTGATGCAACTGATGGCCAGATTCAAATTCAAGCACTGGTACATATGTGTGCCAAAATGAGCTGGATATAAAACCTAAACACTTCCCAGAATGCAGTTTGAGATGAATGAATGCCTTCAGTCACTCATCTCATTGAGTCAAGCGATGCAAGATTAGACCTCTGTTCAGATCTTGTTAAATAGTTTCTGAACAATTCAAAATCTTTAAATCACCAGATATGTTAAGTATTCAAAATACATTTACACATTCATGCAACTGCTGTAATAAGCTAAGAAAATAGCATAGATTGGGGTCTTTGAATCGCAGTGAAAGTAAAGAGACCTTGCATTAGGCCCATTTTACCAAAGTATCAAAATAGAGGTGTGAATCAGTGTTACATATTGTCTGATATTTAGTTTTCCAGTCACAGATGAAAGGATTAAATTTATTATGGATATATGCAAACAGATACATATATACATCTCCTACCTATATCACAGAATCATAGAGTGGTTTGGGTTGGAAGAGCCCTTAAAGATTGTCTAGTTCCAATTGCCCTGCTATGGGCAGGGACACCTTCCACTAGGCCAGGTTGTTCAAAGTCCCATCCAACCTGGCCTTGAACACTCCCAGGGATGGAGCATCCACAACTTCTCTGAACAACCTCTTTTGCTGTCTTACCACCCTCACAGTAAAGAATTTCTTCCTCATATCTAATCTAAACCTACACTTTTTCAGTTTGAAGTCATTCTTCCTTGTCCTGTCCCTACATGGCCTTGTAAATAGCCCTTCTCCCTCTTTCTTGTGGGCTCCCTTCAGGTACTGGGAGGCTGCAACTAGGTCACCCTAAAGCCTTCTCTTTTCCAGGCTGAACAATCACAATTTCCTCGTAGGTGAGATGCTCCATCCTTGTTGTGAATAAGCCATTAGTCAAGTTCTTAAATCATTACGGCTATTTTCCATCTGTTTATATATTTAAAGGCCAATGGTGCCTTTCCAACAAAACCTGCATGACTAATTCATAAATACCAAACAAGTAAGCTTTTTTAGGGACTTTTTAAAATCACAGTGGTAGAAGTTTATCCAAAGTAGCATGCTCTTCCCAACTTAAACCGGAAACAATTATTTGTAGCAAATACATCTGGAATATACTATGTATGTTTTATAAGGACATTACCCAACAGTATCCGCTATTATTGATGCGTTTTGACTTTGAAATGAGCAGTCATGCATTTTGAACACAAAAGCATGTCTTTTGTGGGACCTGGGCAATTCTGAAAAAAAAATGATAATTAAATTGAGATTATGAATGCACACTGATGACTGGAGATGGATGCTACCCATTTTGTTTAGAAATCACTTATTTTTCTTTTCTAGTCTGTGCTGTTACTATGAATCCAGTTCCTTACATAATCCATTTCTTTTTTCTGGGAGTATGTAACAGTGCTATTGTTAGTGTGCCCTGTAAAGCATTATTTTTAAAACAGGAGACCAGAATGAAATGCAATGGTAACTCCCAGCCCACAATGAGTATTTTACTACTATGACTGGGTATGCAGAAATCTAACATTTATTAGAGTCTTTCATTCCAGGCTCTAACAGTGCTTTATAAATACAGCACAGCTTTCCCAGTGCTATACTTCTGAAGCACAGTCACCCCAGAGTGGAGTGGAGCAGCTATTTTGCTCCCACTTGACGGCTGTTGGTTATTATGACACGCTTCTTTCCTAGAGTTATTTTTCTGGAAAATATATGAGAGAGAAATCCACCCACCAGGAATAGGCAGAGACCATCTGCTGTGACTAATTTCACATTTATTCCAGGCAGCAAAATTCCAAAATGAAAACCCAGTTGCTATTATAACTTGAGCCAGTGGATGTAAAATGAAATAGTATGTTCAGGATCCTTCCATTATATTATCCATGAATACAGATCTCCATCAAGATTGTAAACTATTTTGAGTGCCCTTCCAAATTCAAACAGGGGTCCGTTGAAACGCTGAGGTTTTCTAGTCACTTAAAATGGGGTCATGTTTCCTGGACAAGCGTATTTAATCTTAGAAAACTGATTAGAGAGATCTGTGCAGTGTCCTAAAAGACAAAGTAAAATAGAACATGTGATCTGTGGTCAGAAGTGTTGATTGTTCTATCTTCAGGTACTGAAGTACACATGATATATTAATAAAATAATTGCTTTTTGTTTCTGCTGTGGTCAATGGAAAGAAATAGATACTCTACAGGGAAAATAAGAATTGTTCTCTGAAGATAAGTCTCTTTTTCCCTTTCTTGCTTTACCGATTACAGAAGTATCATAGTGTGACTATGTTCTTACCCTACATTATAGCTGATATATGTTCCTATGATCTAAGTCAATGGAGAGCCAGACTGTGTAGCTCAGCGCTCTGCATTGACTTAGATAGGTTTACATGGGTCTGCCTGTCTGGAGGAAGACCTTGTGACTCTCTAGATGAAATCCTGCTCTTTGAATGAGATTTGAAGTTCTTCCATTAACTTGTCTAGACTCAGAATCTTATATTTGTTTATGTTTTCTATAAAAACAGATGGGGAATAATTCTTGGGTATACTTAAAATAACTATTCCTCTCAGAAGTGCATTTTTGCTGCTGTATGTTGCATAAAGTCTTCATTTCCTTCTTACTCATGCTAGTTTACCCATCCCTACTTACCATCAAGTTATAAGAGAAATTTTTAAAATTTCTGTGTGGATCTCATTAGTTTAAGTTTCTCTGCTTTGAGGCAGTACATGCATTTGTATATGTATGTAAGAGAAAGTGCTTTGAAGACATGATCTGAATCTTACACAGCAAATTGAAAATTGATCTGTCTGTTATCCAACACATTTTATGTGAAATAAATCAGATAGAGCCAAACCATAATCCATTCCAAATGCAGTAACTCAGCAGCTCAGATAATACAGGACCAAATCAATACGAACAAGACAAAAATGTAAGGCAGGTTGTAAGGTTCAGCAAAAAATGGATTAGAGAATGATCATGTGAAGAAAAGGATGAATTTACCACACTTTTTCCAACTACAGGCCTCTTGTTTCTTTCAAAGTCAACAATAAAAAAAAAGAAAACAAACAAACAAACAAAAAAACCTCCCAGCTACTAAAATTTATGCTTTTCCCTTAAGCTAGTTGGGCCAGCCTTTTCTAAGCTACATCTAAACTTCAGGCTTTGAATTTCGTTGCCTTCATGCCAGTCCTAAGCCCACAAAATTCACTCAGCAGCTGGAAGACCACAGGAAATGGTGGAAGCCATTTATGGAGAGCAGATCGGGATCTAGTATGTTTGCATTCACATCTCTCTAGCTAGACTTTAAATCATTCAACCATGCATTTTACAGGTCTTAAGAAGACATACACAAATCACACATCACACAGTATTTTCGCTTTCTGGCCTTCTACAGCCATTTTTTATGTAGTCCTATAGTTAGAATTGAGCCTGGAAGGCACAAGATTGATTACTGCTTGATAAAGCAGCAGCAGATTTTAGGTACAAATTCCAAATTAAGATACTTCTGGGAAAGGACTTTTACACTTCTTCAGTTATTGGAGAAAGGTGAAGCTTAGGGTCACAAGCACAGATAGAAAACACTAAATGATCTTAAAAGCTGCAGTCAATACCTAGGAATGACAGAGGAAAGGAATCTTGAAGGTTGTATATATTTTGTGCCTTTAGTTTCCCTTGCTGACCAGCAGAAATAAATCTGATTCATATCCTGACTCTTTAATTTGCCTGATCTTAGATTTGCCTTTGGATTTTTTTTCCAGAGCACAACTACTAAAGAGACTTTTATGAGAAACTTTTCCAAAGAGAAAATGAGCAGCATTGGCTGATCAAAAAGTTACTCAGTTTAAATGTTCGGAATGTGACAGTGAAATGTGATGGAATTAAACAATATTGCCTTTTATGAATGAAAATTATGTTAAATACTTATTACAGTATCCAAAATATCGAAACAAATTATTAGTAATAATGTCTTAAAATTATTATTACTAATATTAACATCAACAACCAACCTAAGGAAGGTCCTTATTTGACATGAGTGGAAAAAAATTATTAATGCAACGAAGCAAAAAATTTTCAAAATGTTACTATCCTGATGATCTGAAAATGATATTTGAACAGCTCTGAGAACATCTTTTTTTCTGCACAGGGCTTGACTAACCACACTTTCAAACTTGCACGGCTTACTTCAGTTTTGATGGGAGCATTAACAAATCTTAGTATTCATAGCAGTGCCTGCCTTTTCTGACAGACAACTGGGAGATAATTTCTAGACAGAGTAAGAAAAGTTTCTGTGATAGCAGCAGTTGTCCTGAAACCAAGACAAATATTTTAAAATGAGCACACTTACTTAAGAGGTGATATGTATGTTGACTTTAGCGCTAGAGAAGTGCCGAAAGAGGAAGTTTATATCAAGCTTTATATGATATCTGGCAGTGAATCTTTTATACATGTGAAAAGTGCATGGGTCCTTAAATGATTTTATTAGCATTAACCCTCAAAGCCTGTTGATAGAATAATGGGGTCCGTGGACCCCATAAGCATGAGAAAGAAGATATTGTTGACAGAGGAGGCAAAACTTGTAAGATAAAGCAAATTGCAGGTCCCAAGGACACATTAAATCAAGGTTACTAGATCTAAGAATATTTCTTAGTCATCCATTAATTTTCATATTATCCTTCTTCATTGTAATAAGGGAGTACTGAGCTGACTAATTGTGCATGCAAGGTGAACAATGGTACTAGGAGATATTCTAAACACTTTCTGGAGGCATAGTTTAAAGAAGGAAAACTTTCCACATAAAATACTTAGAAGGAATTGATCCTAGTCTGAGTTCAACTTGATGCAAAGATTACAGGCTTGAACTTGCAAAGGATTTGGAAAATATGGAGAAAAGCCCTTATCATTCTTAATAATGTCAATATGTACCTAACACTACTAATAAATGCCATATTATTGGCATGGGAGGGATGTGTGTGTGTGACATATTTCTTCTTTCAGACCAAGTTTCCTTTTAATGCTACAAACAGGAGAACCTGAAAACAGTAAGAAACTACAAGCAAAAATAGCGTAGCAGATCATTTAATATATGATTGAAGGAAGCAACATCAGAAAATCACTTTAACAAAATACGATGTCCTACCTTAAACTAGTCAGATCTTCAAGAAAATGACTCGTTATAGGAATCTAGACCACAACCTCACTTCCCTGATGCTTAAAAACTCTCCAACACAGAGAAACTTTCTGTTCCTGGCCAGCAGATATCTATTTTATCCAAATGCTTTTTTTCTCTGCTGTGTGATTCTTCTCTCCTCTTCTAGTTGTATCCTTAGGACTTTGAATTGTTTAGTGCAGAAAAACTTCATAAACCTTCTCTCAATGAGTCTTCATTACCTGGATTATCTGCCCATTTTACTTCACAACACTTTCAGTTTAATACAGGTGATCAAGATGGTAAAAGATATTGTAGATACAATTCTCTAAGTGGTGTTTTGTCCAAAAAATCACATCTACTTTTTCATTAGTCCATCATAATGTCAGTTTTTAATAGCACAGGAAGCTGCTACTATGTCAGACTTTTCTAAGTCATTGTCAATTTATAAGATTCCAGATAATGGTGAAAAATATTATTAGTTCCTCTTCATAAGGCTTCATGTTTCAGTTAAATTCCAACCCATTTCTATTACTGTACTCTTGAAGATCATCACATACTTTCTGCATGGTATGCAAATTGTCCTTCATATTTACTTGCCTCTTAATTTTGTATGATAAATATTTTTCATCAAAGTTTTATTTTTGTACCAAATTCATTAATGTAAACATTAAAGATCCACTGGATGAGTCCTTGAGGAATTCTGCTACTGTTCTTCCTCTAGTCTGCTGTTTTCATTTTTTATAACTAATTTTAGCAAATTTTCTTTGTTGGCACATGTTTTTTTTAAGTCTTCTGTGCTTTCACGTACAAAAAAAGGCAGAAAATAAGTCTCCATCTGGGCTTTTAAGTCCAGTGGACTTGAGTAACTAGATCCCCCAATATTTCTAAGTTCGAGGCACAGATTTTTAGTTTCAGAAGGAGTTTTTGCTTATGTTAAACCATGTTTCTATGTTAAACCATAATAGTTTGATGTAAATTTGTATACCCATAACTTATATGATCCTTAAAATTTGCCAAATATAACATGGAAAATAGCATAAAATCAGAGGTATGTGAGGCCCTTCTTTATCCTTCACATTTTGTTTTCAAAGTACATGCATTAAATTAATCTACATAACTATTTTACTATATAGCATTGTTGCTGCTAAGTTCAGAATCTTTTTATGGACAATGAGGAAATAGGTATTATGGTTAATATCATTGAAATTTTAATAGTCTGATTGAAGAATTTTTATTACAGAAAAAAGAATGAATGTCTATATGCAGAACAGTTTCAATAATAAAATAGAATAACGATAATAATGGTACGGTTACAATTGTTATGCACAATCATCTTCTCCCCCTTATTCTGATATTATCTCCATCCTATGGTCACAAGGTGTTTATGGTCACGAGGTGTTTATGGTCCCAAGATTTTAAGACTAAAACCATGGTGTTACCATACATACCGAGGAAAATAAAAAGAAAACAACAGCCATAGTCCCCCTTCAACTAGAAAAATAGCTGCCAAGATCTAAACCAAGTAAAGTCAGTTGTAAACAGGTCAGGAGCAGTTCAGGGGGAGCAAACTTGGCAAACCTCAGTCGCAAGTCCTTGCAATACAGTATTTAGACTGTGGCCTGCTACTAGCCAGGCCCACAAGACTTGTTATGTTTATGATAACAACTGTAATTAACTAGAGTGGAAAAACTATAACCAGGACTCCTCACTTCTCAGTTTAAGTATTTATAGCTATCTAATGAATCCAGGAAAGCCTATGGAATGAATTCAGATTAATCCAGGTCTTTGAGACAATCTGCATTTTTCAGAGCTGGTCATTTACCTTCTGTTTGACTGTCCTTCTCCTCCCCCCCTCAACCGACGCCCCTGGGTATATTGTGAGAATGAATGAGTAAAAACCAGATAAAATCTGCCAGGCTATGATAATGTGGAACTCTGAATCCCCAGAATAAAATCTATTTGTGGTACAAAGTCGTAGTCTTAAATTCATGGCGGTGCTTTGATTTTAATTTGCTTCGACAGGACTTGAAAGAGAAAAGGCAATTTGGAACTCTTCTTTCAATCTGTGATCTTAAGTTTCTACATTTTATTAAGGGTTACTTTGTTGCATGTAAGTTATTTCAATCAATGAATCATATCTAAACATAGCAACTTAAACACTTCTGATAGAGTTATGAACTATTTAAATAGCATCATCTAAATTTCATTAAATTTTTAGCCCTCATTAATTTCTAATATGTATGTTTCAGAGGTTTTTTCCACAGTGCTGACATTTTAGAGTTGTACTTGCCATCACATGCTTCCTATAAAGGTGCAAAATACAAAGCCAAATATATCCTTGTTCTCATGTTGTGCAATATAAAATTGGTCGAAAAAGACTGAAAAGGTTTCTTACTTCCATGTAATCTGATTTCTCTTTGGTTAAGATAATTTGTAGGGAAACATATCTGAAATGTTTAATATTTACTGTCAATATTTATTTTGTGCAAAAACACCCTCAAATTTAAACATTCGAACATAATAAACATTACAGGAAAGCATAGACAGTTTTGCAGAAAGAGCCAAATATTAAATATTAAAATGAATTTTCCTGAAAATTAGAGTGTAAGTGTGAACAAATGTTTTAGCATTTCCACATCTGCCAGTCTCTTAAATGGTTTGGTCCTTTAGGAGTTGAACAAATCTTTAACAGATAGAGAATACTGGGGGAAAGAAATGTGTGAACAGACAAACTTGGAATGGATAAGAAGCAGTTTCTATGTGATTTTTTCAAGTAAATCTTTTCTACATACTGTTTTGGTTGATAAGTATGGAACAGTTGCATATTTCTTGGTGTTCTTCTCATAGTCTTGTTTGGTTTTCCAGTTTTAGATTTAGCAGCTATATATTTTCTTGTCTATGTAATGCTTGATTTTTACTTTTTATTTTTCAGAATTTACGTTATAAAGTAATGTTTTAACACTGTTACATTAAAACTTTATTTAAGGGCAAAGAAGCAGCACACCTTATATATAATTAAACCAAATAATTTATTAATATAACCAAAATGTTAGTATCTAAACATTCCCAGTTTAGATCAAAAGTGTTACAGAAAGAGAAGAGCAATGCAGTTTAAATCGTTTTACACAGTTGTGGTTGCTATCCCTTTTCCCAGTGTTGTACTCAACTTTTCTAGGCTGCCCTGACTTTGAGGTTTCTGTCCTCATGGCTGTGGCTGTGGTGGCATGGTTGTCAACACCTGGCAAACCTCACTGGGAGGAATGCGATGATGATGGTGATTGTTCTTCACCCTGTAATCCACTTGGTGTCAATCCTCTTGCTTGCTAGCACTCTTTTACACCTTTGCTCTATCTTCATTGGTCTTCAGGTGACATCTTAATTTGCTGTATATGTTACATTTTATTTGTGTGAGACATTATTTCTTTACTTTCTCTGCTACCCCTAAAAGTACTTTTGTCCAGCTGCAGGTCAGTATTTCCTCGACAGACAGCAGGTGAGCTGTTTATAGCTGTTTATGGGGTCTGCACTGCAAACTGGGACCCCTCACCTGCCGTCCCATGCATGCATTTCTGCACCACATCCTATGTCTCTGCTTCTCAAGTCCTCTGCTGTCCTACAAGGGCCGTTTTTCTCTACACTGTCATTGCAATAAGAATCATAAATATCTCATTCTGCCTAAAATAACTGCTAGTTCCTGTTAAGTGTAGAAAGCATTGTACCATGCACACGTAAACAAAAGTAAAGCAAATTAACCACAAACACCTGTCCAGTTAGAGAAAGTACTGTCACAGCTGAGCCAAGTTACAGATTAAGAAAATTTCAGACAGAGCAAACCTGACAAACTTCAGTCTTGAGGTCTGTCCAACTTAGCACAGCACTTAGGGCCTGCTACTAGCAATGGAAATACAGCATTTGAGGCTGTACGTTTCAGTAAAGCATTCATTGATGGTACTTAGGATCTTTTTTTAACACTCTCATCAGGTTGAACCTGTGTATGGACATTTTCCCCTTCCATTTGCTTATGAAACAATTTAAATCAACATAAAATCGTATTAGATGCAAATCCTGCAATGCTGGCAGAAGCCAGTTGAAGTATTAAAAAATAATTCTAATCACATTGACAGATGGCAGCACTTTCCATGCACCTCAGTGAATGGAAATGGAACATAAAAAATGAATTTGGCACCCAGACCTATTAGCTGTCTATCTAGCATATTACCTATAAAATTTTCCACTGCATTTCCTCAGTCTGATCAATAGGTGGTCATCAAAATGTGTCTTGTACAACATACATCTGCAAAGTTCCCATCAGACTCGTGAGTGGACCTGGCTCACCAGAGATATGACTCTCCCTGGTCTGTGGCGGTGCTTCTTGGCTTTTCAGATGCACTCCATCTCCAAATTGCTCCTTTTCATGGATGAAGATGGTACTCCGCACTTGCTGCAGATGGACTGGGACGTATCTGGGTCCACTGGTGGATAGATAGCTCTCCTATATTAAGAGCTACTCCTATCTCACCTTCCTAGGTAAAAACTCTTGTTTGAGACTCCCGTTGAAGATATCTTCTTTTTAAAAAGCATTTGAATACCATTAACTGTAGGCTACAAATTTTGTCTTAACCATACGAGTTGAAAAAATTAAATATTGCATAAAAACTCATGTAATCAAGCCAACATTTGGATGCCAGTAGTAGAAACAAAACTGTGAGCAATAATGTACGTGGATTGTCATGACTCAAGTGCCAAATATTCCCTCCCTTCCTCTGTCTGTCTTTTGTTTATCATCTGTTTGGTGTTTCAGGTTCAGTTTGGTTTTATTGGAACACCGCCCATTGTTCAAGGCTCCACATGAGGACTTTACAAAATATTATGTGAGTTAGGAGCATCTGGCTGATTTGGCTGAAACTCCCTAACAAGCTTAGTTACTGTGGGACCTAAAATAAAATGAGAAGCTGAAGCAAAAGATAATGTTAATGAGAAAACTTCTTGGCTTTTGCATCAGCAAAACAGAAATACAGCCAATTTCGTACCTTTGAAAAATGCTAAAATATCTCAGTAAAGAAGAAACAGTTGCTGCATATATCGTCAAAGTCACTGAGAACTACCAACCAAAATATAATTTTTTAAACCTAAGAATTTTCTTAAAAAGCTACCATTGATTTACCCTTTCATTGTAAAAAAAAAAAAAAATTTCTATCTAATAAGTATTTTTAACCTGAATTTCAGGTTTTCAGTTTCTGAAGTTTTAGGTGAGAGCTGTACAAATAGACAGCCAGGGTACTGGTAGGTGTTTCAACCCCGAAGTGGACTTTTTGCTGCACTGTGTTGATCTCTGTGTCTATTTGCACATCAACATTATCAGTCTGACTGGGGGAGGGCAGGTACCAGAAATGTTCTGCTGCTGTAACACTCTAAGCAAAATGTGTCCCTGGCAAGGGGGCTCCTTCCTTCTCTCTGTCCTTTCAGCTGTGTCCTGTGTATCTACAGTAAGCCAGGTTACCTTTGAGATACGTAAAGATGGAATCAATCTCTGATGGAAACCTGAGAGACACAGCCTGTCCTGTTTCTCAAAGATGAAAAAATGAAATTCGTATCAGTCTTTGTTGTGAAGATAATGTCCAGCTTACAAATCAAAAGGAGTTATAGTCCTTTGGAAAAAGATTAATTAAATTTTTTCTTCTAATTTTCTTGCAACAAAAATTAATTGTGATGAGAAATTCAGGTAATTTTAATGACAAGCTTGCTGAGAATTTTTGAAGATTTTCACAGAATACCAATAATATTTTTTGCCCATATATATGACTGTGTGCTTTGACTGTTCAGTTGTAAAAAATCACTTTGAACATAGGAAACTGAGTGGGTTTTAGTCATTATTTTCATCTCCCTGAAAGATCTCACTGACAGAGAAAAATGAAGATAGGTAACACAAAAGACAAAACTGTATCAGTGTCACTTGAAATCAGGTTTGAATACACGTTACTCCTGTAACCTGTCAGCAGCAGGACTTATAACCTGTATCTGGCAGGATCAACAATAGCATAAATGTTCAGATAAGAAAGAAGACTGCTGCATCAAGCAAACATCTCCCCATAGGTACTGATAATAATTTATACCTTAAACCACGAATTTTAATATACCTCTTCCATGACGTTTATTATAATTAATGGCAACTTTTAATACTGATCTTATCTGGTGCTCTTTGAACTCTTGATCTCAGCCACTCTGTATAATCATACATTTCACTGTTCAGTTAAATGATGTGATGTGTTTCATTTATTCAATGAAACTGTGATGAGAAAAATGGAAATTGCCTTGAGTTGACCCATGGAGCACTCAAGGTATGTGAATCATGAAGCTCCACCTGGAATAGCCTCTAGAACACAGCAGGACAAGGGACATGGGCATGGATAACAAAAGAAGAGAGATAGAGCTTTCTTTAGGAAATGTTCGGACTAGTACTCCTGAGGTAACTAGTCCATATTTTATTACAGTATTCTTTACAGCATTTAAAACCCTTTTCATGTATTCTTAGACATGCCTCTTTTCTAGACAAAAAGGAAGTCAGAGTTGCTATAGCCACTTACAGGTGAGTTTTTTTCATGGCCTTGTCACCCTTCTCAGAAACATTTATTTTACGCTGACATGTTTCTGACGATTGCTCGGTGCACAATTGCATTGCAAATGAGGCAGTGCTGTTGGTTTCTGATAGCACAATAATACTTCACTCTGAACATGACTTTGTTTGCATTTTTCCTACCAGTTGCACACTGAGCAGAAGTGAGATTTTTGCATTTTCCCAGATCCTCTCTGAAAAGTGACAGGCAATATCATTTTCTAAAGCATACAAGCCCTTTGTTTTATTCCCCTGTGGTGAGAGATACTTGGAATCCATTGATACTAAACCTCATTGTTATCCTGTTACCTTTGCACAAAATCTTATGTAGATATCTAAAATTCCCCAGTTGTTTCTGGTTCCAGACTAATCTAAGTAGATTCATTGCTCTGCAATGTCTCTGTCTAATCACTTCATTTTTAAGGTATTTAATAAATACACAAAACAAGTCCTTTATGAAAGAACTTGTACTTCTTGGCATACTGCTTGTAACATTTTGTCCTGATGGAAATCAAACATTAACCCCTATTTTCGTTTTCTGCCTCCTAGGCAAGTTTGATTCTTGTTTTATTACATCTTACAGGATTCAGGGAGGATTCAAGGAGACTTCAAGGAGGCTGCAGTAGGTTAAAAGTCTGCAAAACCATCAGGTGGTTCTCCATTATTTTGGACTTTTTAGAGTAAGAGATTTGTAAGGTGTTTTTTTTTTTTTCCCTACAAAACTGCAAACAGACTACATTTTACCATGAAAATACTCAAGAGAGCCTCAGGGGGTTCAGGTCTGACTGTCCTCAGGGAGCAGAGGGACTGAACCTTGTAATCAGCTGCCTTCCATGCAAGTGCAGATAAAGACCACAGATGTAGGTCACACACAAAAGGCAGAACTTAATCACTGTTCTGCCTTGGAAGCATAGTTTAACTCTCAGCAGTGGCTTTATGGGCACTTAAAACAGTCTTTAAGAAGAAATGTCAAGCACTGTAATTAGTGCTTTCTTCAGCCAAGCTATCCTGTCCTTAGATCTCTGCTTTTTTCCAGCTTTCCTCAGACTCGGCATGTTTTTCTGAAGGAAGTGAAGTTGCAACTGGAGCAGAACGCAACTTGGGCTGTTGCTTACAGCAAAAAGCTTTGCCGTGATTTCTGTAACTAAAGATTGTGTGGGGATGAATCTAGACTCTCTTCAACCAGTGGCTCCTGGGGCAACAGAGGAGTGTGAGAGAGCCCTAAAAAAGTTAAGTAACAAATATCAAAACTGGCTTTAAACATGGAGACATCTTACCAAGGCACTTTACCTTTAGATTAATTTCATGGAACAGTTGCTGTAAGGAGGATTAATATGAGCTTAGTCTAAAGTCAAAACTTTAACTGATGCAAGTTATAGTCATAGCCCTTCCAACAGTGTGAAGAAAGGAAAATTTAGAAGGGAGGAGTGCTTTGTGTAGTCTTTTCTGAGTGATCTGTACACCAAAAAGTCAGTCCTCTGATCTCACCAGCAACCAGATGCTGAAATTATATGGCCTGAACAGGATCAGAAGCCATTGAAAAATTCCTGTTTTCACATATCACAATGAAATGAGATGATTTTTGATATGATGAAACATGTTTCTTTACAGTCAGTTGGAAGGAGACTGTAATCATGCAAACTATACTTACATTGTCATTTATTCTATTCCTAATTCTGCATTTGCATCTTGTCCCTTTGCCCCCACCCCAATATCAACACTCTCTACATGTTTGACACATTTGGATTTTGAATTGGTGCTTACCAGATGTCTTGTTGAATGAGGAAACTCACATGTAGGGAATAGATTCATTACACAATTCTACACCTGCATGGGTAATATGTAGGCATAGTATAACTTGTATAAATATTGGTAATACAGCTATAACTCTTCCAGACCTCATTAGATTTAATCTGTCTGGAGTCTTACAAAGCTATATAGCAAGATATGCACTTTCTCAGTAGTCATGTCATGCTCAGGACTGGCAGGTTACTGTGAAAGGCCGTGGCTCGCGACCTGTGAAACAGCTTTCTCATTCCCTGGCTAAACCCACATCTGTCATATCAGGTGTTTTGAATGGTCATACATATATAGCCAATGAGAGATGACTCAAGTCCTTTTGAACATTTGCAAAGAACATAAAAATTTTTACTTAGTATTCAGGAAACCTTCTGTGCATTCGCTGTACCTGGAACATTCGTAAGAGGTGTCATTCTAACTGTGAACTAGCATTGATTCAAATGAAAAAAGTTGAAGGTTGAAGGTTCTTTGAAAGCTCCTTGAAGGCCTTGGATCAGAAATGACTGCCAGAGAACACAGTCACTGATTTACCTGCCCCCCTGTGAGCTCTAGAGCCACCACTGCGACTTTCTGCCCAGATGCTGTCTGCAGCACAAGACTGCTGCATGCATCAAATAAGGCTCAAATAAATACTTGAGTTCCTGAAAGTCATAAAGGAAAAGTAGGAGGGTCAAATGCCATCTTCTAAACACATAAGTCTGTTTAAAACTTCTCTAGAACAATGGACAGTCTGTACCTGCATACAAGGATCAAGAATGAAAAGAATACCCCACAAACTCCTCTTATCCTGTCCTTCCTTTTGACATATCATTCACCCCATCCTTAGTAGAATGAAGCTGATAAGCTTTTCAGCATGACAAATATGTGCTTTGTTTGATAAACAACACTTGCCCAGCCAGACATTTCTTGTAGAATGAGGAACTGAAAAATTTGATCAGTACTAATCACTTTTCTGTCTGACACGAACCAGTTCTTTCCCTCTCCTAGATGTTTTGGTACTGCTGCAGCTCTTGTTTTTCCCTGACCACTCCCAGCAACACACCCCTTTCAACATTAACAGTATACTTCCCCCAGCAAAGCTATTCAGGCTCCGTAGTTCATGCCTCACCTTTCCGTAAGTAGGAAACATGACCTTGGGCAGACAACTTTAGTACTTAAAGGAGCAGGGAAAGAGTGAGATTTGCATGAATCAGTTTTTAATGTTACAGGGAATGAGTTGTAATAATTGGATAATTTGGCTTATGAGTGTTATTATTAGTGAAACTACATTAATAATAATTCACTGATTAAACCACCAAGACCATAACTGGACTAACCATATATTCCTGGCTTCACGTATAAGGCTTGTTTCTACAGTCCAACTGAATTGCCTGCTGTATTTGCTCTAGAGCCGGTTCCTGTGGAACGGCTGTTAAAATACAGATCCAACAACTCGTGAGGAATACAGATAGCCTAGGCTTTAATTTTCAGTGCAACAACTAGCTCCTTGCCATCTGCAGGTTGCCCCAACTATATCTACCCTGTGCAAGACACACAGTATTCTTAAATGTCCTCACCATATCCTTGGCAAGGTCCTTCCAGGGCATCCCCACCCATTGAACCACTCCATTACCTAACACAGAAACTCTCATTAAACTGTTGCATTCATTACCAGGCTGAACTTGTTGCACCTGCAACAACTGAGAGATGGTGAATGCCCTGAAACTGAATGAAGAGAAGGCAGAGTAGAGGACAACACTGTGGATCGTCAGAAGAGTGTGCATTGTTTTCACATTCCACTGAAAACAGTGATTTGCAGTAATCCAGCTAAACACATTCCCCTAGTCCTGACATAAAGCACAATAAACAGTTGCTTTCAAAGGAATTCAAGTTTCAAAAGAGTGATGAGAACATCATCTACTAATGACTATTGTTGTGAATTTTACTTTATTCAGACAATTGGCTGATGGATGGCATAATACAGCTCTTACAATTCTAAAGGGGATTTCAACAAAGGGCTATTTCTTAGAATAGCAGTTTATTCTAAAGAAAAGGTCCTGAAAATGGAGACAAAAAGGAGACTTTTAATCAGAGCACTAATGTGGGCTGTCAGTGATGAAGCTCTTATCATTCCACCACAAGCAGTGTATGGCACTCAAAGAGAGACTGTACAACAGTAATAGAGGCTTTTAAATCATTATTTGTACTTTAAACATAGAGAGATATTTGATTGCTTCACAAAACATTACTCAGAAAGGAAAATAACTGTGAAGAAGAGTTTTGACCTTTTTTTTTTTCCCCTGGACACTAGAGCCTGTGGTTATCTCTTACTAAAAGCAAATCCAGCAGTTCAAGCCCAGTTAATTTAAATTCTGTCTACGAGAAGCCTTCTCATTAGTGGCAAGTTCATTTTTCCAATGACATGGCTATATCTCTGTAATGGAAAATAACAAGAAAGGAAAGTGACTGATCTGGTAGAAGGGCTAGTCCTGTAATGGACTTAGAATATCAAGACCAAAAAATGCAGGTAAGTAGGGGTCAGCTCAAGGGAAGCATAACCACCTATGGTGATGCCCAAAGATGAAGAAATACCTAACACATCTGTCTGAGGCATAGGGATAGAAGGTTTTCACCGACACCTTCTGACTTAGATTAACCACATTAAGAAAGAGATTACTGGAGCTTTAATGCAGAATGCAATAATTTGTAGCTATTAAAATAAGATGCCATAAAATGTTATTTTGCCATAGCAGGTACTTCAGCTTCAGTCTTCTGGTCACTTTCAGTTGGAGGGAAATCTTTTTTTGTCATGTTTCTTTTTGTAATCCAAAACACTACAGAAGTCCAAGGGATTCCACAATGGAGTTCACTTAATTTGATAGTGAGTGACGTTCACAGAAGGTCACGTTACAGAGAAAGTATTTAAGCTGCTGCTTCATTTTTAATTTTTATTACCTTAGAGATTCAAGATATTCTAGTCACAAGTGCTGATTATGGCTATGCAGAGGAAAAGCTGAATGATGCTTGGGGGTTATTTATTTATTTATGCATTCATTCATTTCATTCCCATTGAATAGAAAATGAATGCAATATTTGTGATTAACTGAAGGATTCTGCTTCTTTTGTTCCGACAGCTTGTGGTACAATTCCATACAGCTCTTAATTATATGGAGGAATACTGTATCTAGTTGAACTCCAAGGATGATGTTGGCAATCCTGTGCAAAGCTGAAAAAGAGTCCAAGTATTTTGCATGTAGTAACATGGTAGTCAGGACAGTTATGTCACACAAATGGGATTGCACGGGGTCAACCAAAGTGACATTGAGTGCACTGATATATAAACAAAATTATTGACCCCCACGAAATATCCCAAATAAGATAGACTTACACAGAGTAAGGCAAAATGTAATTTAATTAATTTATCTTGTACCATGAAAGCTATAACTTTTAGTAACAGTGTTTAATTTCCTCAACAAAGAAAGATGAAAGTGAGGATTTAGTTGCATGACTACAAGATTTGTGATTGTTTAATACAGAATATAAAACTATGATTTTTGTCCTTGCCAAAAGCTGAAAAAAAATCCATACTAAAAAATGGAAGAAGCTGAGCTTGAATTCTTTTCAAAATGCTTGATTTTATTTAGAGTATAATAAACAACTTAGTTTTGCACGAATTTACAAAACAATTAGTTTTTAATGCTTGTGTCTTGAGAACTTTGCAACTAGTAAATATCCTCAAATGCATCAAAGATATTAGAAGTGTTCGGGAAGATGGAGCTTTGGCCTAACACTCATTTCCTCTGTATTCACTGTCATAAAAATCAAAATGAAGCTACTTGAAAACATTGCTACAATATAAGAAATATTCGAATGTTGACATGGATTGTTTCCATTCAGTCTAAACTTGTTTTCAATAGTTCTGTATTTCAAGAACCAGAGAAAGAAATTTGAATTTTAATGCAAACACAACCAGTCTATGAGTTTATTAGACTCTCTTTGCCTTTAATATTTTAACGTTTATTTCAAATTTTATGCTTTGAATGATTACTTTGCCTTATATGTGAAGTGGAAATTTAGATACACTTTTTTCTGTTTTAATGTTACTTTAAGTGCCGTCCTCTCCTGCTAAGACAGTAAATTATTTGGGGACGTGAAGAGCGTGATTCCAATGGTTTTGTGTCATCACATAAATATTCCAAGAAGCAGTGCTGCATATTTATATCAGTGTTTACTAGCAAGATTGCATGACAAGGTTGTGCTCACTAGAAAATAAAGTTGAAAATCGTTCTTATACAGATCACACATATTTAAATGGTGCTGGCTCTAATTTTCTAGTATAGTAGACCAGATCAATCACCTTTCCTAGTCATGTAAAATTATAGGACTTCTGTCTCTGAGGTTCACTCTCTTCTTCAAGATGTCCAAGAGGTAGAAGAGCCTCAAAAAATTACCTTTTGAGTATGAAGGACAACAAAATAATTTTGTTGGGTAAAAGATAAAGATTGATCACAGGCAAATACTGAACACTGGCACCAAAACATACTGATTTTATCCCTCCTCACTAACTGCCCGGCTAACTGTAATACCACCTTCCATTCCCATCCCTGATGACTTACTCACTTTGCTGATGGCCTTCCAAAATATATCACTTACCTTTTACTTCTACTATGTGTTCTGTTTGGCCTAATGATTTACTTCCCATATGCACCTACAGTGCCAGACTCTTGGGATCAGTGTTATATTTCTCTCCCGCCCACCAGGCACCAGCCAGCCTTCCTCCCGTGCCGGCTCCTCTCCCCACCATGCTGCTTCCAGCAGCCCTGCCTTGCCTTGCTTCCCTGCCCATCCCACCTCAACGCCCTGTTCCCTTCTCCTCTGGGACTTTTTTTCCCTCCAACTTGAGCTCATTTCTTCCCCCTGTATTCTCAACACCTCAATCTTGAGTCTCATTGCTGACAAGTGGTGTCCCTCAGGGGACCAGTGCTATTTACTATCTTCATTAGTGATACAGAAGAAGGGATCCAGTGCATCCTCAGCAAATGGTGCGGTTGCCACAACTGGTGGATGGGATGCCATCCAGAGGGACCTGGACAAGCTCAAGAAGTTGGCCTGTGGGAATCTCATGTTGTTTAAAAAGTGCCCTCCCAGCCCAGAAAGCCAATCAAAAGCAGTGGTCAGTAGGGCAAGGGAGGGGATTCTTCGCCATTGCTCCTCTCTGGTGAGACCCCACCTGGAGCCTACAAGGAAAGGCTGAGAGAATTAGGATTGTTCAGCCAGGAAAAGAGAAAGCTTCAGAGTGACCTAACTGTGGCCTTCCAGTACCTGAAGGGAATGTACAAGATGGAGACTGTTTACAAGAGCATGTAGTGACAGAACAAGGGGGAATGGCTTCAAACTGAAAGAGAGTAGGTTTATATTAGATGTGATGAAGAAATTCTTTGCTGTGAGGCACTGGAACAGGTTGCTCAGAGAATTTATGGACATACCATCCTTAGAAGTGTTCAAGGCCGAGTTGGATGGGGCTTGGAGCAACCCAGTCTAGTGGGGGTGTGCCTGCCTACAGTATGGAAAGATGGAACTAGATGATCCTTAAGGTTTCTTCCAACCCAAACTGTTCTATGATTCTATGATCCTTTTCTTGTTATTTGTCTTGTTCTGATTCTGGGGGATTTTTTATTCTGTAAGAGTTTACAATTTTTCTAGTAACTAGGCTAATTTCCTTTTAATGCAATATATTCTCCTCTTTTAGGTAAATATTCTTTCCTTGGCAGCTTTCCCCCTCCTCCCCACAGTTACTATGTTCGAAATCCCAGTGTATTTTTCCTAGTTGGGTCCGAATTCCTCCGGTCTGTATTAACAGCCTCAAAAAATGGGTAAAATTCCATTCAAGTATTTTTATCTATCTTAGACCTTAAACTGGATCCAAAAATGCTTTGAGACTGCAGTGTTTTTTGAAAAAAATACTCTTAGTTATGTTACTGGTTATGCTGGACTACTAGTTTGGATGGTCAGGTCTTTTTTTGTGTGTAACCCAATATTTCTCTACACAGGTGCATTATATTAATTGAAGTTAATACATAAGAGTAATAAAAACATTAAAAATTTCTCTTCGTGTTCTTTTTTTTTATTTGGGTCTTTTTTTCATGGAGAACTGACAGCATGTGAAGGAGATGCAAGGAGATATAATTTAACACTGTGCCACTTTAAACTTTGATTAAATAAAGAGAAAAAAAGATAATCATGTGAAAGGATGTGTTTCTGATGGTGGTGAGGATAAAACTAGAAAAAATTGGGACAAAATTAATTGTGATTGGCCTATTAAACATTTGTTTCCTTGTTTTCTTTGCAAGCAGACTTTGCAAGCTCTCATTCAACAAATAAGTAGAGCTTTGCACTGGGGCAGGAGATCACTTAATAAACACACCAAGGAGTGTTTGATACGAACTGCAGAAGTCTCCACCACATTCTACCACAGAAGATAATAACTTGTCTCTGTAAATATACCCAATGTAATAGCAACTACTTCACAAATACAGACTAAAGGTAGCATTTCCAAATACAATGCCCTTCCTAAATATGGAATTAGTAATCTAAAACTATGGACAAGGTTTTTGAAAAGTTTCACTTATATGGACTCTTGACTCCTTGGGTAAAAAGCAGGAGACACTTTACTTGATTTGTTTAAACCTAGATTGGACAAATTCATGGCAAACGCTGTCAGGAAAATCAGCAAGTGAAGTGACCAAACGTGTGTCTTTATGTGTACTGGTATGTAGGAATGTATTCATGCACCAATGTGAGCACATATGTCCAGTTCTAAGTATTTCCATTTTTTTTCCCTCTCATTTCTCTGCTATTTCTAGCTCATCAAAATAGATAATCTATTTTTGAGAGAGATGGCAAAATGTAATATATTTTAATATAATCTCACTGGCAGAAAATCATCAAAGCTCTGGGACTTGTGTCTTTTAGTCATAGGGGAGTTTTATTATAAAATCTTTCAGAAAAACAGGAGAAATAAATATATATGATGACAACAACCTGAGAGGCACTAATGAAAATGAACTAGTTAAAAGTTCTGCAAATAAATGAAAGCAATTATTATGCCAAATCTGTTGCTCTTTGCAACTTCTTCATATTAATTTTATCATCTAGATATTAAAATGTATTTTCTTCCATTGTTGTTTTTTCGGAAGGGTGAGGCATTTATTTTGGTATTGTTGTGGGTTTTTTAATTAGCATTTATCACTGTCTGCAACAGTGGCTTGTGCACTAGGCACTTACTACATTTTAAATTCCACCCACACGCTCTTGTATTTCTAAGTACATCAGTCTGATGATTCTGCCACTGGGAAATGTTTAGTTTCATTTTAAAAAAAAAAATCAATTAGTTGAGCCTTGTACTCATGGTGAACTTCTGTCAGATCTTTTGACTTGAAGGAATTGGATTGCAAAATGCCTTCCAGCTCTTTATATGACACCTTGACTGGACTTTTATTCTATCATCCATCAGTAATAATAAACTCAATTTATGCTTAATTAGTCATGACATTTTATCATGTCTGGGCAGAAACAACTGTTTAGCTATCTCCAAAGAGTGACTGTTGAGAGAGTTGGGTTGTTCTGAGAGACCTAGCATGAAGTATCCAGGGAGACCTTATTGCAGGATTTCAATACTTAAAGAGGGCTTATGAGAAAGATAGGGACAGAATTTTTAGTAGGAGCTGTAGTGATAAGAGGTACGAGTTTTAAGCTAAAAATTTTTACAATGAGTGTGATGAAACACTGGCACAAGTTGCCCAAAGAGGTTGCAGATGGCCCATCCTTGGACACATTCAAGGTCAGATTGAATAGGGCTTTGAGCAGGTATAGAGATCTCTGCTCATGGCAGGTGGTTGAAACTAAAAGACCTTTTATGGTCCCTTGCAACCCAAATCATTCTAAGATTCTACAATTCTAAGAGTAAAGCCTAGTTGCTTCAAATTTATGTGCTTCTGAGAGAGCTTTGTGCTGAAGTGATTCATAAAAAGGCTACCTGAGACCTCTCCAGTGAGGGGAATCTCTCAGCTGCCCCGTATCAGAGACTGCCACCAAGCCTGAGGAAAGTATTGACTTCCTCACTACACCTCTGACTAAGGAAGGAGAAACTCTACTCACCATGGGTAGAAGAAAATCAATAGATTACTGTTTTGGTTGTGATATCTTAGACGTCTTGAGGAGAAGGGATGTCTTATTTATTTCTCTATATTAGAAGCCAGAGCTAAAATAGATATTCAATCTGAGACCTATATAACCAGTGTAGAGTATGATTCATATAGATGAACTCGGGCATTTTTGCTGTTACTTGAGATGCTCTGTGGTTTCCTGCCCGTCCTCTATCTGATGTCTGTGTTCGAGCAGCACTTTTGGATACAGAGAAGGGCATGAGTAACATAATCTAACTCTAATGCCATCTTCAAGCTACGTGAAACAAGGCAACGGAAAATTTGAAAAGGGAGGAGAGCATAAAAGGCCATGTTCCTCCCATTGTATGGGACTTTCAGGATCTCTTCTCCTCCCCTTTTTTTCAGATTAGGCCCAGAAAAAATAGTTTGAGTTGGAAGAATCCTTTTTATGATCATCTAGTCCAACTCCTCTGTAATGAGCAGTGACAACTCCAACTAGATCGCTTATATGACTAAATATCTTATCTATATATATATATCTATCTGCTTTTATATTATGTAAAATATAAAAAATATGGTAGTCTATGGAATAAAATACAATGGGAAGACCAGAAAAAACCAAACATGACCATATGAGTAAGCTGCAGACAGAGAATGTTACAGGTTGCTGAGTTGTAAGGAGAACCTACTACCACAACGACCCGCATGAATGCTTTTTAAGATATCTTGAGTTCAGGGACCGTTTGTTGTGTGGCATGCAAGCTTCATGAAGATTCCTTTGCCTCTTCCTTTCCTCTTGTGGAATGTGTAGCTTTAAATAATAAAATGTTATTTCATTATTACTGGTTCCTATCAACATATTTAGCGTTTCTCACACCACACACACAAAAAAACCCCCAGAAGCTCAGCTTTTGTTATTTCCATTCTACCTTTGTATTGTCTTACTCAGAAAACATACAAATGAAGCAGATATATAAGAAATAATTGAATAACAGAACCCTATCCGGACTTTAGTCCCAAGGGCTCGGTCTTGTGTCTGAAAATATTTTATTCCAGTCCAAAAAAGAACTACTGTGCTAATCCCCCTGGAATGCAGCATTTATTACTTACCTGGCAGGTGTGAAGCATTGCATGCTAAATGGATTATCTCCCCCTCCTTCTCTCCAACTCCTGCTTTGCTCAGGCAAAGTAGAAGAGGGGAAGGAGGAGATAATCCTCTTCAAATGGAGCATTTATTACCTTAGATGTAGGCACAAAGTGCTGCTTGCTGAGTGGGAGTTAGCACAGGAGCATCTGCTTATACAAGTGATAAACTCCATTGTAAACAAACTAAAGCCTCATACTAATCTGACCACTGCCTTCTTGAGAAAGTTCAGGACTTTTTACTGCTCTTTACAATAGTTCTTGATAGTCAAGACACATCCTTACTATTAGATTATCGGTAATGGGAATTTTGGGTAACAGATACAACTAGCTAGAGTGGTCCTAAAGCAAAGTTGCGAGGGTTTTTTGTGGGTTTTTCTTTGGGCTTTTTTTTTTTTAATTTCCTTTTTTTTTTAAATTTTAAGCTTTCAGAGTTAAGTCTGCCAAAAATATCTATCTAACTGTTGGCAGAGATTAGGGTTGGATGGATTTTCTCATTTCAAGAGCATCAATTCTACTTTCTGTTTCACAGTCAACTGCCTTTGCCATCAATTCTCCATGTAGTGTTTGTGACGTTTGTGAACATATTCCCAACCTTTATCAAGTCCATTTGTTTAGAAGAAAAACCACACTTGGACCTAAAGATACAAAGTAAAACCTTACCAAAANAAAAAAAAAAAAAAAAAAAAAAAAGTTTTGTTTCTCTGAAAGAGAATTTTCTGCAGAGGCCTTATATTTTAGAGCTTTATGATGTACTGCACAGCCACATAACAACTGCACTCTAGGGACACAGAGTGAACCTCACACTTCTGGTTCTCAGGGTGTAACCAAGTTACCAATTCATACATTCAGACTGACTTCATCAAATTCAGAGCATGAACTGATCAATAAAAGTTTGTGGCATTCACAATGATTTAGAAAATGACAGAACTTCCCAACTTGTTCTGTGGTCTACAGCATATCAGAAGTTTTGGCATATTTCATTCAAAGCAGAGAAGAAAAATATGAGAGAATGAGCTGGGAAATAAATACTGAATCCTGTCTGTCAGCAGATGTGGTCTTCTAAAACAGTTTAACTCTTACTGCTGTTTTTTTTCTCAGTATATGGCTGCCCCTTCCAGGCCACAGCTTCTTTAAGTTTGTTACTCCCAACCCAGGTGATCACTACAGATCTGCTGAAGGAGCTTTTCTTGTGATCCATTTCAGTCAAAATCAGCTGTGTCAGCGCTGGGCCATGGCAGTCTGAGTCATCCTAAACCAACCTTGCTTGTGCCCCTCCTCTGGATCCTACCATGCAGTTCTCTCCACCCTGGTGTCACCACTGGTTTTACTCTGCACTTATTCTGAACTAGTTTGGTTTGACAGAACGTAAAGATAAAGGAAAATGATATCACACAAATGTTGAGTAACAACACAAGGACAGAGAATGCCCATGTGGCCACAGGGCAAGACACAGAAAGGGACTCTAGTGGCTCCCATTTAGTCAGTCTTCTTTTGCATGTGACTTAAGCCCACTTTGCTGAAATGGAGCGATCAGTAGGGTCTTAGTCAGCAGATGAGCAGTTCACCAATTTCCTCCAGGAACAGAGCATTGAGGGAGTGGGGGAAGTACTGGCTGTAGAAACACTGACCTCTGGAACTGGGAGAGAAGTGCAGCAAGCCTGCTCTCTTTCTTGGAGCAGACAGAATAACAATTATGATAACACCAAAGGCTGTGTTTTGCAATTACAATATTTATATCTAGACATGAAAGAGCAGCGATTGATACAAGCAGGTGGCAAAATATTCTAATAAAAATTGATCCTTGAAGCAAAGAGTTTGATAATTCCGTGGAAGAAACTTTGAGGAACACAGCTGGTAAATGCAATGCAATGCTCATGTAGCCTCATGCATTTCATTGAGTCCTAAAATTTCCTACAAGATATTCAGTATATCTGTATTGCCAGAAGAATTCTTCAAGGAAAATGGTATCACTCTATATGTTTGCATGCAAATTGAGCTGCAGGAGCAGGTTTGCCAATTAGGAAGTTGGTACAGTGTCTGATATGCACTTAACCTTGTCTTCACTACAGAAAATTTAAGGACAAAATCCCAACATGTCTACTCCTATTTTTAACTGTCATTCAGGTGTATAAAATTCAAACAGCACAGCAGGTGTTTCCAGAATAAGAAGAAACAAAGAAAGAAAATTGCCACACAGACAGTATTTCCTTGTACTTATGCCAGTTGGCAATGTAGATACTTTGTTAGACTGACATTGATTAAATCACTCTCTTGGGCAGAACTGGTATTTTGTACTTTCCGTATCTCTCTTAACTGTGAAAACTTATGTGTGTGACTTGCTTCTATTATTCTGTCTTTTGAGAGAATTTCTAATTCATTTGCAACCCTATCAGCTTTTCAAGGTTCATGTTTGCCTTTATATTCAGCCACTGGTGACATGCTGCAAAAGAGAATTGACGATAAATAGCATGCCTGGTACTGAAGTGCCTGAACACCCACTTTGTTCCAGAAATGCTGTTACTCTCTCTCTGTGCAGTCTTTTTATTCAATTCTGAGAAAAACCTCCTCCAAGCTAATTTACGTTTGCACCAATTTGTTTTGTACAATACAGAATGTTCTTGAGAAAAATATTTATCCAAAGTGTGCCTCTCTTTGAACCAAACCATTCAAGAAGCTAGCATGGTTAATGCAAAAATAGGTTAGGATCCATGCAATTGCACTCGTAATGCAAATACACATCTAGGTTTTATGTATAGGACCTTAAGCTCTGCATTTTGCCAAGTCATAGGCTCTGCTTGAATGACAAGGTGATCCAGTGCTGAGAGGATACTGATAGAATTCTCTTCCTTTTTTTTTTTTTTTTTTTTTTTAATTTAAACAACTTGGTTTTTTTTTTTTTTAAATTCAACAGACTAGGTATTGTTCCTGTGAATACTGGGTAACTGAGTACTGTTCATTAGGCTTTGAGTACAAGTTTTTTGGATCCATATCTTTCATTAATGTATTGTTCACTAATTTTTCACCCACTAGTCTCTTGCTAATAAATTTGTCAGGCAGTAAAAGAACAGAAACAGCATAAGATCAGTTGAACTGCACAGCCAATGTAAGCAATCTGTCATCTCAGTATAACACATTCGGAGCATTTAGAAAATACTTATGAATTCTAAGTATGTTAACAGCCAATCTGCATGCCTCATAAATGTTTCTCAAATTAATGAAAAACCAACATTTGTCAAAGTTTTCTTTGATGAGTGTTATTCAGCTTGTATTTGTTTCTTCTCCAGCCTGTGACTTTTTCTTGCCTGTCAAGGGAAAAGGAAATAGCAATAAGGTCTGAACCAAATAATTGAGGATGCAAGAGGATCTTGTTATATAACTACATTTAACACCAGTGTTGGTAGGTCATTTTGTATTTGTTTTCAGTCAACACACAATGTCTTTATGGGCCAAAATATTGGTGTTTTAACAATGTAATATATGAGGTATCTTTTTAAAAGCAGACTGACTTACGCTGACATTACGTAGACTTTAGTGACTCCTAGGCATACAAGATTTTTTGAGAGAGCCAGTAAGCAGATTCCTGGTGTGTAGTTTGTCCTGAGCTAATTTACTTCTAAATAACTTGTCTTTTGTGGGTTTTTTTCTGACATAAAAAAATTGCCTCATATAGCAACAAGAAGTCATCGCTGAACCTTCCTAATTAGACCATCAACCCAACTTTTGCACCCTGGACACTTTTACTCCTGTCTCGTGCAATCAGTTTAAAGTAATGCGGGATCCACCACAGTTTGCAGAAGATTCTGGTAAAAGAAAGATTTAGATGTGATTGACTGTATGGTGTGGCTGGTATATGCTATGGGAAACGGCTTCGAAATGGAATAATTAAAATACAATGATCTAAACTGCAGAGGGGTTTTTTGTCCTCCTTTCCACCTCTTTTTTTTTTTTGTAGTTTACTGCTACCTATATCTGTTTAAAAAGCAAAATATAGAGGAGAGAGATGGGCAAATAACTTTAATCTACTACCAGAGTGAAGATGATTTCCTTTTGTTCAGTTTAAAAACTAGCCAGTAATTTGCTTATGTAGGTTTATTGCAAAGACTGGCTGATAGAATTTTTTCATTGAGGATATATTAAAAAGCAAATATTCTACAGTATTTTTTCAGATTTCCACAGAAAAAGTGTTTAGGAGATCAGTGTGTTTGGTTTGATTTCTTAGCACCTGATGCATTTCTCATACAAAATTCAATCAATAATCATCCACCATGCATTTGGTATTCATTCTATACCATTGTTCTTTATTATTATTTCAATACAGAAAAAAATTCCTTCTATGTTTCATGACAGAGGATTTCAGTCTGTCTCTAAGTACATTTATACATGCTGAAAAGTAGCTAAAGGAAAAGCAAATCCTTAGTCATCCTGGTGTCACAGCAGCACCAGAAATGAAAATGAATGGGCTACAACGAGATTGCTGCAGTGGAAAGCAGATGAATAAAACTTGACTGGACACTTTATGAAGACTGGAGCATTCATTTATTTATCTATAAAAGTATCACAGTACAATATGCATCTAGAGAGATGCAAAATAAAAAAAAGTATGTGTTTATGTCCTCAATGACCTATTGGGCAATATAGTTTCTTTAACTCTTTCAGTATATGACAACACAGTAATTTTTAGTACAGCCTTATTCAGCTATTCATCACAGTCATGACAAATGCGACAGCAGCAAAGAAATTTTTCCTGTAAGAATCATGCACATAATGCAGACCAAGGGAGATGGCAGATGAAGTGAGATTTTTTGTTGAGATACACCCAATGCTAAATACACAAGCATAATTTTATGGTTTAAAAAACAGAGGAATGAACAGGACTACTAGGATCACCAGACAGAGGAGATATTGGCCTTTCGACACCTGTTTTTTTCAACGCAGCCCACTGTTAGAAGGATTCCTGCTGCTTTATCTATAGGAACAGAACAGTTTATATGAATTCATATAAATTTTAGCTTGCCTACTCTTAAAGCCTCTCTCTGCATTGTCATCCTCTTCCTCAGCTAAAACAAGGTCAATCAAATCAAGTAGGGATGAAGGACAGAAAAATGGGTTAAGGATGTTTATCAGAGCTGAGTTGGCAATGGAACTCATCTGTGCTGCCTAGAAAAGCAACAAATTTGCTAAAGTGAATTATGTAGTCATCTGAAACTGATAAAGGCAAGTGACTGAGGTTACCTTGGAATACTTCTTGGCAAGATTTTTCTGATTTTTATAGTACATATTAAAGAAAATAACAGCAGTTATTTTTCAGCCCTGGAATTATCAGCAGCTCTTTTCCAGCTCTGAAATTATAGACTTGTTTATCAGGAGAGCTATATGCAAATGTGAAATATATCAAATGTTTCTTATTATGAAAATAGTTATGTAATAAGGATGTCCTTCAAATATCTTCTGAACTAGGATTCCTGAGCTATTCATTTATAGCAAAGCCTAGTTCCAAATTGAGAAGAAAGGAATGTGTAATGTGAAGATCAATTCAGAATGGTTCAAATAAAGAGCTGAAAAATAGAAATAAAAGCAGGAAAATCAACCTCATGTACCTGTTGAAATTTTGCAAACCAGCTCTTAATCACAGGAAGGTTTGCTGTAGCATACTGCACTTGCTTCATAAGACCTACTTTTACATCCACTTAAGAGGTGTAGGAGGGCCAGGAGACATCTTCCTGCAGCACCTGGAACAGACAGCTATTTATAGTTATTAGCCAGTGGTACCACCCTTGAGAATGCCTCTGACCCTGACAACCAGTACTTACTGCTAAGTAAGGTCATTCCACCTTACATCAAATTGTAAAAGCTTAGATAGGGGAAAAAGTGTTTCTAAGTAGACTAATTTCAAAAGATGAACAATTAAGGAGACATCATAATTACCATACTTTCAGTGTGTACAGAAAATTGAAGCTTCATAAGGGTTCCAGTGCTTTTCTCTTTTCTATTGGTCATTTCCAGTGAAGTAAGAAGTACTTGGAGTAATACTGATATTCCCAGTCCAAGATTTACCTGAGGAGTTTTCTAAAGTAGTGGGAATATAGCCACCTGTTATCTGTGTGATAGTCTCCTTCTGCCTAGCATTTTTAGCTAATCCTAAGTGTAAATTCTTTTGAGAAAAGTACTATGTACGTTGGCTTATATAAAATTATTTGCTAGGAGATGAATCTCTGGACATAGTGTCCTAATTTTGCAACCAAGAACTGAATGCCACCCAGCCCATAAACCAAAATGAATCCTTTGAAGAGCTGCTCACTGTTACTATGTACTATTAGAATCCACATGTATAAATAATCCCACCAGTGACTTCATAATTTCCCAACTGACCGCAAAGAACTAAGTCAACTCCCTCAGGCAAGACAGGCTTAGGGAATGTTCACAGATAAACAGCTGCCTTAGACCTAGCCATATCCTTTCTCCAGCTGCTGGTATTAGTTTTTGATTTGCTGCTGGTAAAGAAGCCTGTACAAAACTCTTCTTGGGAAGTGAGGGGGCAATGGATGGGAAAGAGAGCACCTTGAAGGTGTCGATTCACAGTCACAGAGGCACATGCATACGGCACAGCCACAGGTTCACACTGATCAGAGCAGGGGTGCGCTCCGTGCTCCTTTTCCTGTAGCAGGACCTATACTGATAGGACAAGCGGTAACAGTTCTAAATTAAAAGAGAGTAGATTCAGACTAGATATGAGGAAGAAATTTTTGTGATCAGGGTGGTGAAACACTGGCACAGGTTGCCCAGACAGGGTGTTGTAGGTGCCCAGTCCCTGGAAATAGGTCAGGTTGGATGGGACTCTGAACAATCAGGTCTAGATGAAGGTGTCCTTGCTTCTTGTGAGTGGGTTTTACTGCAAAACTAAAATGGGAGGTGAACAGCCTCCCTTATTTTTTACTGCTTTTGATCTCTCTTCATTCCACATTTTTTGTAGTATCATTGATTTAAGTGTGTAACAGTGGCCAGCATAACATCAATTATCTTAGAGGAAAGGATGAGCAGCTTTTTCAGCCTCTGGCTTTCCTTTTTTCCTTCTTGGTTACAAAAAAAGCAATTGTTTCTGTATCCCTAAATCAGCATTGTTCAAAAAGAAAAAAAGGGAGAAAAAATTTATTTATGCCTGGAAAAGATTAAAGTGTTTAAACATTTTAAGAAAACTCTTGAATACAGAACTGTGACCCCCCATTAGGCCTCATACAAGATAATTGTGGAGAGTGAATATTTCTCTGACTACATGGACTGAATACTTTAAAGATTTTTTTATATGCTATTTCCCTTCCTTTTTGCAAAAACAAGTTTTGATGGAAAGCAGATGTAGATCTGCAAAAGAAAGGAAGTGACAAATTACATGTCAGTCATAAATGGAAAGAATACCAAGCCCATAAATTTTACACAGTTATGTATACAAAGATAGATGAAGATGTGTGCTGTAGTATGGAAAATTACCCACATCCCAGGTTCTACAATAATAAAGAAATTAAAGTCAGCAAGTTTTCTCATGACAGTTTCTGTGGTTCCAAATAATTCTCTAAAATTTTTAGATTGAGAAGTAAAGAACTAGATATTTTTCTGAATTTCTCCAGGGTGAAAAAAAAAGAAGGACCAAGATACCCAGTTATCATCTCCCTTTTCTGAAAAAAATGGAAAACAAAGCAAAAGGAAAAACAAAATCTCAAATTAAAATTAGCAGTGCATACAGAAAGACGTGATAATGTAGTTGAAGCAAACATAGGACTTCCAAGAGAAGAGAGGATAAAAATTCGATTCCTCCATGAAAAAACTGTAGGGTTTTTTTGGAGCTAGGCAAAATTAGGTGTTTCTCAGCTTAGAGAGTTCTGGCTTCAGGTCTCATTAAACTGGTCTCCAGTGAAAGGTAACCTTAAGTAGTTGGTGTGATTCTGTAATCCCTCCTGTTCACAAGCTTAAGAATTAAAGAACAAACCGATGACCAAAGAGATGAATGTTCTGTAATAACTACATCTGAGTTTTGATTTGAAAATATCTGATTAACCAAGATACAAATGGAAAGGTTTATTTCAATGAGTTTGAATGGGAATTTCTACGAAAAGACTTGAGGCTTCTCAAATTTTCTTTAATTGTTGTAAGGGATCCAGCCAATGTGAAAACTTCAGCTATATTGTCAGCCAAAACTCAAGCCAAAGTATTTCCTAATCCATGAAAAAAAGGCCTTTGAAAATTCATATGAAACTCTGTGGAGAGATGATACAAATTCAGGCAACAAGGCAATTGGATACAAGCATTATTTTTACAATAGTACTGTGCTGTTTACAGAGACTGAAAACTAATGTTCAGTAGCTATTATTTTTCTGGTTAACTTGCAGTCTCTATCGTTTTTTCTAACATGAAGTGCATGGATGAGGACCACTAATAGGGCAGCACAGAAATGTCTTTGAAGCGGTGTAATCTCCACCTCATTGTGACCTCTGTTTTTACGGCAAGATAGGCCACAGAAGTGCCACATAATTCCATTAGCCATCCTTTCTAAACTGAATAAAATAAAATTATCAAAAGAGGCGGAAATATCACCCTGTTATGTAGTGTTAATGTCACAGGTATATCAGATGTATTATCAGAACACAGAGAAAAAAACAAACCAAGCACAGAATGAGTTGGAAGGGCCCCACAAGGATCATCAAGTCCAGCTCTTGACCATAAGGCCCATACAGGGATTGAACTCACAGCCTTGGTGTTACAAGCACAGCGCTCTGCCCAGCTGATCCAAGGCAGCTCATATGAGAATTGCACCCCAGCGATTTAACAGAAGCGTTTGTCTGGTTCTCTGGAAGGGAAAAGAATATTGTTTTGCCAAAGACTTCAGCACCTGTTTGTACTGGTTAACTGCCAAGAGAAAAGAAAGGTCAAAGATTCCAAGAAAAATCTGAATTTTTTACTCATTTGCTGTTAACCACCATGCAGTCAGATGTACTGACTTGCATGACTACATTATGTTCAAAAGAAAGCCTGTAGTCAGTTCCCCTTCACATAAAGTGGTAAACAGTTTTGTTTTATGAGACACTTTGTTCTGATCACTCATGTATCCATGAAGTACTAACGAGCCCTTTGTGAATAATCTCTTAAATGTTAAGATGATTAGAAAAGTGTGATACATGTATTAAGGTGTGACTAAATTAGTTCACAATTAGTAATATTAATGAGGTTTTCTGGAACTCACCATTGTACCATGCACACATTTGAGATTTTTACCGAGTGGCAGATTTTATAATGACTCTACACTATTCTTGTGCCTATCGGTATATCTTTGTCTGTACATAAAGATGCTACACACATTTAATAGTTCATTGTTCTGCACCTTGTTACCTAATTGTTATCTAATGCCATAGTGATTGCTGTGTTTGTCTTGGATCACCTCTGTATTCTTGTTCACTGGTAAATGAAACTGAAGATGAATCTTTTGTTCATTCTTCATGTTTGATATTGTGACAGCTGCAATCTCTGTTAAGTGGCTCTGTCAGTTTTTCAGGCAGATACAATAAGAACCTGACGGGATAAATAAAGCCATACATTTCAGCTGGAGCTAGTCTCTGATCAGGGAATATGCTGTGAAAATGCTTGAAAAATCTCCATCTTCTGAAGAAGAAATCAAATACAGCCTTCAAAGCTTATGGGATAAAAAAAGGCAGAATCAGGAAAACAACAAGCAGAAGATGGAATTTATGAAAACTTAACGAGTATATTTATTTCAAATTATAATGAGCATGGAGAATAAAGTTTGGACTGATAATAATTTTTCTAGCAGCCTTGGAGCAGTTCTTCATAAATACAAACATTTTCATAGTTTCTAAGACTCTTCACAAAATTGCAAAAGATATATTTTTAAAAACGTCGTACAGCCCACAAGCAGGACACATACGTACATGCACATCCATTTTCTTTTGACTTTCGTGGTTCCACACAGTGGGGAACACTGAATAATTCTATACAAGCCGAGCCAGTTTGCATTTTACAATACAAACTCTGACGTACAGACAGATGTCATTCTCACTTGAATTCGCTGTATAGAGAAAGCTGCAGGTCACACGTTTTAGGGGGATCAAACGGTGTTGTACTTTGCATATATTTACCTGCTAAAAAATAATATCTCACACCGGACAGAGCGGTTACATGGCAATACAAGGAAGTGCAAGTGTCTCTACTGCCTGGACCTCATCCTAATGCTGTCCTAAATACAAACTCACAAGCATTACCTGAAACAGTAAAAGGGGCCTTAGCGCTCACAACTGACACTTTAACATACAGAAGATTGAGTGATATTGGTGAACTTTGAACTCTAAAGAGAAATACATATTTCATGAGATTAATTAATTAATATAGGTAATATTTTGAAAAATTAGCCAAAATATTAACTTGTATTAGCTGTGCCTTGCTAGTATTGTCTACTATATCTGCAGTTTTATGAATGTTGCTGTATTGAGTGTACAGCAATAATCAATACATGCAGTAATGGCTTGCTCCTTAAATTATCTGTGATTCCAGTATTTTGCCTCTTCTGTTTTCTAGGCTTTAGCTTATATCCAACTACATGTACTTTTTCCACAGCCAGGGCTCCCCCATGTGCTCTGCCTATCATAAACACAGATACAGATTCTGAAATGGTCCCAGAAATATGGGTCAGACAAGTCCAGTGCCTGTGATACCTTTAAAATATCCATGGAATGTGTTAGAGATATGAATCAGCCATTAGCTCTTTTGTTCTTTTATAGGCACTGCAACACTAAGGGCAGTTAAATACGGTGCCCTGTTTCTGAAGGCTGTTATAGATGAACATTTTACCCTTTTTCTCATCTTTTGGGAACGTAGATTTTGAATTCTTCTACCAGCTGATCTGCAAGAGGTCAGCTTGTCTACCAGGAGAAGTTATATGTTCCTCTAATTCTGGAGGTGTATAAGGATATTTAATTTCCTCTGCTTAAATCCTACATTTGACCTTTGGAAAGATATTTGCATTTTCCTAGTGTAAGTCTCAAATTTTCAAAATTTCTATTTGGTTGCTAATAAAAATAAAGCTAAAAGGTTAGGAAAGCAATTCCTGTCATTTTATTATAAACCTGGATTACATTGCATTTTGTTACTCAATTATCTGAGGAATCTGTAAAGGTCTTACAGGGAAAATTACATTTATGACTTCACAGGGACTGTTGCCGAGTACTGAGAAATAGAAGAGCAATATATCTACTCTAATGCATGTGCAAGTGAAAACATTGCCCAAGCTGTTTCTCTTTAATATCTTGATTTTATACAGCCACTCTGCATTGCTGTTCCCTCATGGTACCACTTCGGTAAACAGAAAGAAGTGTACAATGTTGATAAGACTGAGTGTACACGGAAGACTGAAAGAAGGAAATGTGCCTATCAACTTTTCTATAACTCCTTAGGAAAGTAGATGGCCCTCATGACCTTGACTGTACCCATTTGCTTTCGAGCCATTATTCTGTGTCTTTGCAGAACTAGACTTTGCAATTGATAGAACCATCTCTTTAAAGATGCAACTTTAATGTTTAGACAAACTGCTGATGTATTGCAACTCAGTAAAACCTACCATCTTGATTGTATATCTGGTGTAACCATAGAGCAAGAGAAGGAAAATCACCAGGGCAAAACATTTCATGGAAAAGAGAGATGAGGTCTATGTTTTCAATTCGATTGTGAAAGCCATTTTAAGGAACTCAGAAAGAAAACAGAAAAAATCCCCCAACAACACCAAGTAAACTGATCTCAGGGTATTTTTAGACTTGTAATCACTTGACATTCATGACCTTAATAGGCATAGGAGTAATCTTCCTACTGTTTCTATTGAAGTCTTCCCTGAAGTAGTTGTATTGATGTCAACTGCAAGATGACTCAGTGAAGTGATGAGAAAGTCATGAAAAAACTAATTTGAAAGGCAGGATCCAAGAAACACAAACCTTTGGTTTGATAGATCTAGTTTGGCTTATGTGGAATAACTAATCAATAACATTCTGCAAGGATGAAAAAAATAAAGGTTTTCAACCTTAAATTGTAATTAGCAACATTTCCGAGTGCAGATACCGCTAGAGTAAACATATAATACCTTTTTTAAAGAGAAATCTTTGTTTATTTTCATATACCAAGCAACTTTTATTCCTACAGATCACATTTCTGTTCTGCTTTGCTCCTAGAAATGTGAACATTTTCTTTACACATGGAAATTTTCACAGTAGCAACTTTTTGTAATTGCTGACTTTGGCTCTAGCATAGAAAGTAATAAAATACAGGCCTAGCTGGGACTACGAAGATACCAAATATGTGTATTCACAAATGGAATCAGGCAAGAAAGCCAATCATCTTTTCATTAATATCCTAGATATTCAATGATTGCAGTATACCTTTTAGGTTTGTAAGCATTAAATTTACATGACCTTCAAAATAAAGCACGCTTCCTGCTTCAAAAATGCTACATTTTCATTTTCAAGTTTAACAGGTCTCCTAGGACAGGCAGTGTCTAAGTTTGGAGTTGTTCTCTTCTAGGTCTACAATCAACTTCACAAAACAGCTATGCAGGAACTAGAAATCTGAGCTGTGGTTTTCAGTGATTATAAATATATTCTTAAATACACGAAGTTCGTTATAGGCTGTAAAGAAAGTTCCATGATTTGCTTCTCTAAAGAAATTCTTCAATAGACTAGCAAAACTTTAAAGAAATATTAATCTCTAGAACCTGTGAAATTCAAATATTAAGAATGTGACTTCATCTTAAAATAAATTCTCTATTCACTCATGTCTTATCTCTGTAGCCAGAAGACCTCTATACCAGAATTTACCAATGAACATATTCACACAAGGAATGGCATGTTTTAAGTAGTTCTGAAACTCAAAGAATAACTCATATTCCCCATTAGCTGAAAAACACCTCTTAAATTGGATTTTTATGTACTACACACCAAAACTGGTGTAATAAATGCTATGTAATTTCTAACTTGGCAATTAGTTTATAGAAAATAATGACTTTAAACAGGAGAAAATGTGTCCTTCAGAAATCTGAAAAATATAGATGTGACATGATTTTTTTATATATATATATACACACACACACATCTATATATCTATATCTGTGTTTTGAAAAAGAATATATTTATATTTTTAAAAATAATGACATACACTTCCAGGAAGACTGAGATGTAAAAACTGAAGATTTCTAAAACAATGTCTCAGTTCTCTACTTTTCAGGATTTTGAAATTTTATGTAAATTATGAATATGTATAAACTCCTTTTTACCTTTAGCAGTTCATAAAAAAGTCATAAGTTAATTTCCAGCTTTGAATAAACAATATTATGCTAAACAGATATACTGTTGTAAGCAGTAATTATTATGTAAACAAAGAAATGCCACCTCTTGACTAGTTACAGTACTTATTTATTTGCATTGCCATTGTCTTAATTAAAATGAATATACTGCATGTAATCACAGGCATTTGCACAACCCACATAATTTCTGTTTATATCAGAGACCTGCGTGAACGAAAGAAATCAAAAAGTCTTTTGAGGGAAAAAAACCGTAAAAACTATTTAAATACAGCTCAAAGGTTCTTTTGTGGTATCTCCAGAGTATCCAGGGAGAAAATGTCAGTGTTTTCCAGTTGCTCTGGTTTCTGCTTTACCAGGTCTATTTCTGCTAGGGCCAAATTGCTGCATCACCTGTAACAGTGGCCTTACATAACAGAGGCTGGTTTGTAAAACCCCCTGTACACCTCGCTGGAGTGCTCCTGCTGTGGATCATGCTGCCACTAGAACTGGAGTTTGGACTGTACTTGTTAAAAGATTCCTCTGCTTAGGCTTGCTTAGAGCCTGGCACGAAGCATCGGTTGAACGGAAACAAAACAGGTAAAATTCAGCTCAGGTGAAAATTTTAGATTGCATTTCTAGTATGTAGACTAGAAATCTAGTAGGTAGCCTTAGACATCTCGTCTCCATCCTTTTCCTTCTGGTGCAGAAATGATGGAGTAGCTGCAGTCAGGGCAATGGCAGTGCAGTCTCTGAGCAGCAAGCACACTCAGGCCGCTGGTTAAACCGGTATTAATGGCCCTCTATTTTGTGAAGTCATGCAAAGCCAGTATATTCGTGATTTTGAACTTATGAAAATTAAGACTAGGGTAATATTAAGAACTCTTTCCTCAGGCAGATTCAACTGTGTGCTTACATTTGGAACAACTGCTCCTTGGTCTCTTTAGAGATTTTATAGCTACATTCAAGAACTGGAATTTATTGACAAAGTGTGGCGATCCATACATTGAATTTTACAATGATAGAATGTTTGTCTCGAGACACAGCAAAGAAAGTACTTACTAACTTCTAGCCTGTAACCAGTTCTGGTTTTTTTCTGTGAGTGCTTTTGACAGGTACAATATTGAGCCTGTAGTGATAAAATTTTGCCAATAAATGCATAATGTTTTACATAGCGCTAACTTGTTTTTTCTGTCTCTACCCATTGTATAAAGAGAATTCTTGTTTAAAAAGGCCTAACTCAGTATGTTCAAATAAAATAACACACAAAAATTATTTTATTGGATTGATACATTGACATGCTGTATTCCTTAGTTATTTAAAGCTTGGTAACAAGTTAGAAGATTCAACAACGCAAAGGCAAGCCTTGAGAAGTAAAACTAATTCATTCCACACTGCCAACATTTCAGAACTCCGAAATGCCCAGAGGGGCTCCTTTGTCTCCCATTTATTCAAGGACTCACATATTTCTATATCATGCCATGAATACTGTGGTAAACGAGATACTCTGAAGGTCAGAAAAAACTGAGTTCCAGGTCTAAGCCTTAGCAATGCAACCATGTAGATCTGACTGATTTTCTTTTTTTTATTCTGGAGACACTATAGCCAAGTCTGTCAGCATTCCACAGGAATAAAAATGACAACATACTGTTATATGTTCCATGTATTATTAGGTACAGGCTGGGAGAGCTTTTTTTAAAATATATTGTCCTGTTATATCCAGAGCTTTCTTCTTCTAGAAAAATCTCCAATAATGCCACAGATATCTTTAAGGGAGCATGGCATCAGGTTTTACTTGATCTCCATTTTCTTATCTGATACTCTGTGTCATTGGCAAGACTATCACTATCCCAGTTTATTTCCACTATTGAAGTGCTCAGGCCTGAACCCTGCCAGCTGAGTTCTTATCTGATTATCAAGGTTTGACGAGGGGTTTTTTTGAATGTTAGTAATTTATCTCACTGGAGACAGAGCTTCCAAACTGTGAATCTTCCTATGTATTTGAGTCTCACGGAGTTAAGTCATCTCCGTCTTGGCTGACTGTCAAACTGAGAAAATATTTAGTAAGTTTGAGAGAAAATAGCCCTTTGTCAGGATGATAATCAATTTCACATGCCTCTTACCACTAATTGATCTTGTCATGTAACAATTTTGCTATTATAGTTTCTACAGTGTAATTGCATAAAGGAACTAGGAGATATTTTTCATGATTTTGAAGGGGAAGCTGCTTTTTCACAAGTTTTTTTGCTAGGTCAGGAAACTTTTCTATTTAGCATTGTATTCCGTTTTTCACCACCTGTCATTTCAATTTCTACTGTGAAGTTACATGAACTTATAACTTGTAGGTCTAGCTTATCTTCTTAGTTTAAATATTGTAAATTAGGACTACCTTTGCTGAAGGTAATGAAATAACAATCACTGTATCTGGGAAGGAAATATGGATTCCAGTTCTAGGCCCCAGACTTTGTCAAATCAAAATGCTCAAAAAAGCTAAAATGTTGAGTGGAAAAGTCACAGACAGTGTAAGTAGTTATATGTCTTCTGAAATATTACTTTAAAGATATCCAGCAGTGTGTTAATTGCTTTCCTTGGCAAACCTGTAATTCTATGTTTTCTGTGTATTAAATATCAAAGTGTAAATGTAGCATTCAAAAGCATTCTGTTCTGAATCTTCAATTATTTCTTGAACTTGATATATCCAATTGGCATATCTAAAATTTTAACTCAAAACCCCATAGATTACTTCACATAGGGAAAGAACTACTGGAATGTATGTAAGTGCTGCATATGTTAATTGAAATTCCAGTATTATAAAACTATTAGTGATATCATGACAAGAATTCTGAGTGATGAGTACATGATGAAGCTGGGTACTTTTCCTTCTAAAAGTAAGAAAAGTGTGTATATGTGAGGAATGGAAAATGATGAACAAAAGTCAACTGACAATTCAGTCCCTAAAATTTCACAAAATATGTAAGGAATACCAGGTGTGTAGAGCACATTGTGGGTTTTGCACTGTGAGAATTTCAATTTTCCCATGTATTAGCCTGTCTTTTTAATGTTTTTATATGCTTCAATCACCCACTGTGTATCCCCCAGTAATATTATAAAGTATACTGAGAAATTAATAAAGGAAAAGGAAAAAGAAAAAAATAGGAAAATAGATAAGAAAGTTAAATTAGTAGATCATGAAGAAGTGATAAGAGATTACTTTGGATAAATAAATATGAGGAAGGTTACCTCAGCAAGAGACAGATAGGAAGAAGTAGATGCAAAACATCAAGATATATATACAGAGGTTTCAGTTACATTTGATTGTTTTTCAATCAATCAGCTTTCTCCTCCCAAGTCTAGGGAAAGTTTGTGACAAAGTTTGTGACACCAGAAGAGAAGCAAATGATGTCCAAAGATGGCTGTAACCCGGTGACTTCTTTTATGCCTGTAAACTAAGTAACGCTAAGGGTCCATTTTTTATCCTGAAGCCAACTGGCATAGTCTTGTGTAGGTTTATCCTATAAATCTCCCTTATTCCCCAGAAGAGGCTAATCTTTTGAGGAATAGTGATGCCTGAGTTTTGGAGGGGGAAATACTGAATCCACAGGATAGCAAGGTGGCCAGTCAAGCTGTAGACCTTTTTAAGTGTTTTGTGTGAAAAAACCTAAAGATAGCTAAAGAAATCTACCTAAAGATAGGTAGCTCCTACCTTTAGTCATTAAATCCCCTGCCAAATACACTTTACCATTACTTGCACCTTATTTAGACTGTTCCTGATTTTCATTTTAGAACAATTTCTCTAATTTCTGCCTCACTATAATCCTCCTGAAAATTGTTTGGCAGCTGAAATTAGCCATTGACTAGTATGACATTTGATGCCCTAAAATCCAGACTCATGACTTAGTTTTCTGTTTTTATTGACATATGCTAAGAAGACAGAAAATTATTTATAAATAATAGGGAAACCATGAAAAATAATGTTAACTATGAAAATAATTATATCAAATCTGTGGTGAAAAAGGAGTGACAAAAGTCTAAATGACTTAAAAATATCAAGATATTTAAACATGGGTAATATTTTAGCAAGGGTAAAAGTTAAAATCCTGACATACGCACAATTGATTGCATGCTTCTTTCTTATCTATAATCTGCGCACACGTGGTTTCTCTAGAAAAATTGTATTGTCTTGGATTTTTTGTTGTTGTTGTTTTGAAGTCACCAAAAATATATATATTCAGACTTCATACATAAAGAGTTATCAATATCAGAAACAGATCTGGAACAAAAGGTTATTCAGGTCCTGCACACAGCTTTCAGCAAGATTACTTTTACTCTTGGTGTGTTTTGATATTTATCTTCAGATAGCGACCAGACTTTAACTGTAAACACATCACTAAAATTGAAACCACCAATATGCTTAGTTTCTTACGTTGCACAAGCTACTAATAATATAGAGAACCACAGTAATCCATAATTATCATTGTTCTTCTTTTTATTATTGATTTGTGTATTAATAAATATGTAAGTATGAGGCAATCTGTTAGGGTGACTCAGCCCTCTGAGGGGCTCTGGAGCCCTGGTGCACATCGGGTTCTTCTCCTTCAGTGGTGGGAGCACTCTGAGGAGGAGAATCCCTGCTAAGTTAGGGTGATCTCCTGACGTCCTCCTGTTTGTTATGTCCCAGTTGCATGTGTTTTCCCTTTATATTGAATATATATTCCCCTGCTGCAGATGTATTCTGTTC
>VZTA01026342.1:0-43828 GCA_013398855.1 Mohoua ochrocephala
CACCAGAAATGAAGATGAGATAGCAATCTGTGAATTCATATGCATTCTTTTTTAAGTCTTCTGTAACAGCAGGTGTTGGTGTGCGCGTGTTTGAGCAGGTACGTTCTTAGGACTTTGACATACCCACAAACCTTTGAGCTGCACATTCCACACACCTGTGTGTGCACATAATTCTTAGAAGGAATAGCTGTACATGAATAACAACCTCCATCGAGGTCTGTTGTGAAGGCATAGAGCACACCTTGAAAACTTGACCACAAATCACAGCTTCCACAAGGTGTGTCTGTATCAGCCCATATCTCCTCCATGTCTTCAAGGAGGGAGGAGGTCATGCATGGCCTCTGAAGTTGTAGATGTGGAATTATTTATACATTCATACTGAAGAAGAACATCCAGGAACAGCTTCATTTCCAATGGTGTGTTGCAGCTTTCAGTGCATTACCATGTGTTTGGTAGAGTAGGCCACAAGAATATATCATTGTACCATCGTATTTAAACAGACTGGCAAAATTCAGAGGCAGTTAGGATTACACAGCTGGAATTATTCGTGTGGTAACTACCATAAAGGTGTGATTACATCCTGGAACTACTTAGTAAATAAGTAGTTTAAAAAAAAAAAAGAAAGACAAGGTATTTCCATAGGGTGACTTCTTCCTGCAGTTCACATGCAATATGCAGCCTTCAGGGACACCACAGAACACTTTATCCATTTGAAAACAATTTGATGCTCAAATTCACTTGTGAAAACACTGACCTGTTTTTTTTTGCAAGTGCACACGTGCATGTAAATGAGAGCAGAGTTTGTCCTGGAAGACACAGACACAGTCCACACTGTTACCCAGCTTTTCTGAGAACATCTGCAGCATATCCTGAGACTCTCTTCTGTGGCTGAAAGCGAACTCTACGCTTTTGGCATCTGAATATAGTGATTCAAAGCCTCTTCAGTACAGGGAACAACTGTGTATTGTTTATCCTCTGAGACTTCATTTAGTGACCAAACTCAAGGTGCATTTCACTGACAAAGGAAGGGGCTTGCATTGCTACATGTCCCAAGGAACCAGCTATAGATCTATACAGTTGGTACATGGATGTTTATACAATTGTATCTGTCTGAAGTTGATATTTTTGAGCTATATTAAAAGATTATTGGATTTAGTTGCAGTCACATGAATGTTCTTTACAAAGAATATGTGATGATAGCAATAATCTAATGTAAAGGAAGCAAATCGATTTTAATAGATGTACGTTATAGAGAGGTCATATTTTCTGTGCATTATACATGTTCATTTCAACTGTGGAACACTTAAATACTCTCAGAACATGTTATTTAATCTTGTACTCTTTATAGTTTATTCTATCCAGCAAACCCACATCCTAATATGGACATAGATACGCTGACTGGCACTGCTTAAAATCTCTCCTAGCTAAAAGAAGCTTGTCATGGTTTAGCCCAGGAAATCAGCCTGGACCATAGTGGGAGAACCACTGGATCATCAATAACATCAATAATTACTAAAAATGAGAATATAGTATAATACAGAATAAGTGGCTGTAGAATACCAGGAACGTAACTTAGCTTTCATGTTTCTTGATATTCTGGTCTCAATGGTGAAATATTATAAGCATCTTTACTTCCTTTTCCTAAGGTAAATTGATACACACCTCAGACACACATTCAGCTTCAGTATTTCATTCTTCTTTAACTCATGTGCAGGACAGAAGGGAACATTTCCATCTGTGCAATTACTTCCTCTGATGTGGCTGCAGAAAGTTCCTGAGAATGCTTCCTATACCAGTTGCACCAACTATGTCTCTTTATCACACTAAATCATCTCCAACCGTTTATGTTCCCTGCGTGCTAGAAATGCTGCCAAGGCTGCAGGAGACTGAAATAAATCAGGGAAAGAGATTGATTGGCATTTGCAGGAGGAGCCACTCGTCAGAGCAGTTCCATGACCACCTCTTGTTCATCAACACACTAACGATGGTTGTGACACTGCCGTCCCCAGGCCATGAGAAACCAGCTACAGTATGTCAGTGACACATTGATTGTGGGTTTTGATGGAAAGAAAGGGCATCTTGTAACTTCTATTCCTACTGCTACACCCGTGCTGATTCCAGTACTGACAGCTGCCGCCGACGGACGAGAGGCTCTGCACTCTGCTGGGGCTAAGAAATCACAATGTCACCCCCACCTGAAGGGTTGTAAGTGAGAAGACAAATGGGAGTGGCTGCCCTTCCAAAAACCAGCACTTACTGCCTGTAATTGCACAGTGAAATATAAGAAAACATAGCTTTTGTGTAGGGTGTAGCAGATGCTTTGAGCGCCTTCCAGTTGGGTTAAAAGGTACCCGTTCATGTGTCTCCAGCTCCAGAAGTGATTTCATACATCATGCAATGGCCAGAAATGATTGCATACATCATGCAATGGTCAGTGTCTTTTGTTTTCAACATTCATACAGGAGAAACATTGGTAAGACAGATACCTGAGTAAAAAGGAACAAATCCCATTTCTGGAGAGGGCAGAGTGCGAAAATCTCTGACACCTGCGCAAGGTGCAATCCAGGAAGGTCTCTGATGTCACAAGAGTCACACAAGTGGCAGGTCTGTCTCCACAGGCTGCACATGACAGACCCTCTGAGGGAAAGGATGACCTGGAGTAAAGAAACAAGCCAGACAGCGTGACACTGGGGAAATTTGGGACCTTGGCTATCTACGTGGGTCAGGATTGTGGAGTGCCAACAGTTTAGTTCATTGAGAACCTGAAGGAGTTTTAAGCTGTGATAGTTGAGAGAGACACAAAATAGTCCACAGATGCTTGCTATGGATGTGTAGCTCCAATAATGTGTAATTTCTGCTTTGAGCAACACTGACGGAAAAAGGCAAAGGGCAAGGAGAGTCAGGAAGAGACATAAGGCAGAAGAGATTTAAGTGAGGAGCAGGAAACGGGGTTGTGGCCATCATCCTGCTGGACACTAGCAAGAAGCACAATTTGCAGGGGAGGGCTCGGCCAGCCGGGCTCCGAAAGAGGCTGTATCTCTCAAACCACCCTGTCTGTCCCTGATAAGCTTCAGTAAATTTTTAAAATGCACTCCACTGTTGCTGTTAGCAATAAAATGGACAAACACTCCATGTCACCGACTGAAAGAAAGGGTCATTTACTGGGGAGCTTAGGAAAAAATAATTTCCCAATGAACTGGCAATCCTGCTGTTTAACCAGCTCTAATGGTAAGCAGTGCTGCATCAATTACTTCCAACGCAGCAACTGTCACTTGTTTTGGAAATTTGCATCTTTTAAATGCATATTTTCAATCAACACTTTCGACTCCAGAGCTGTCACTACCTTCACATGTCACTGCTGTTACCGCAATCACAAGTCACTGCTTATCAGACTGATTGCCAGCAGTGCACTTCTGCCAAAACTGTCAATGCAAGTGCTTATAGGCTTTAATAAAATAGTTTAAAGTGTGCGTGTGTGCATCTGTGAATGGGTTAGATAGAGAGGAGGAGAGAGAAAGAGAGACCAAATTGCACTTTTCAATGTTCAGGTGGTAGAGCTGTCGGAGGATTACATTGACCCGACAAAACAGAATGAAGTTATCCACTCTCCTAATTTAAGAAAACAAAACCAAAAACAACATAACAAAGCAAAAAAACCCCAACCTTAAAGCTCTCAGGTAAAAATTGAGTTTGGAGATGTGCATCTCTAACACCTTTTTGGCATCTCTAACACCTTTTTGGCACGAAATAGGCAGCAGAAGTCAGGAAACCCCCAGGCATGTACAGCAACTCGTATATGTTGCAACCTAAAACAGGGGTTTGAATTACAGTGTGTTTTCTGAAGAGAATCCTGTTCATGTATTTCTGAGTACCACCAGCAGATGAACTGCTTGGGTTAAAAGCTGTCAAATGCTATCGAACAAAGGCTGCACAAAATCATCTGATTGTCTCTAACAACCTCTGTCAAAATTGTTTTTTACAATAATCTCATACCCCAACAAATGGAGGGAAAAGCGTGACTTTCTGATTTGAAATAACAGGTGTGAAAAAGTTTTGAAGCTCCATTAGAGATGCCATGTGTAGAAAACTGTCATAATCCTTGCATGGTGAATCATCCTGTCAAAAAAGGTCCAGTTTATGAGGACTTAGCCAGGATAGAGCATTGGTGCTGAGCAAGGCTGACAGTGAAACAAAGTAAAATCTTCTGAGATTTGTGTGCTGTTGAAACAAAAACTCATTTGACCAAGCATATTTTGCTGGAAGAAATGCCACTTAAACTTTTGTGGCAAGTGTTGTATCATTATTATTAATCTGTTGCAAAGCATCTTAGGTACTTATAGGTATTGTATCACAAAACCTAAAAATTATTTGCAAGTAATGTTTCCATAATATTTTGTGAAATTCCTTGATCTTTACAATATAAATTCCAAAATAACGTGTGGTTTTTTCCCTAAAATTCATATCTGTGTTGAGACTTTTGGCGATATTCCAATAAATTAATTTTCTCTCCCCATGTCTTGATGTGTACTCATCCTATTTGTCTCTTCCTTGAAAAAAAGTCTGGGCACACAAGTTAAAAGTAAACATTGTAACTGCATTCTGGCTCAATAATACCCCATCAGGCTGATGATACTTCATGCCATCCTGGAGAGCCAAAACACAAAATATGTTTTGTATAACTAACACTAAAAATATTTCAGTTATGAGACTGACAACTCTTCGGCACTTGATAAGACTGAAATAAAGCAAGCTAAAAGCAACGATTTGCATTCCCACTTGTTGTGCATATCTCGTATAAATATGTTAAAGGGAAGCCTGCTTTGAGAAGAGTCTAATCCTTCCAGATGGCAGCACTCAATGTCTGCACACTGATATGCTAATGTGCATGAAAGAGGTTCAGAGTGATGATCCTGGCTCCTCACCTAGTGGTGTTTGGAACTTGTTTGTGGAAAGTAGACCTAAACAGGAAATACTTAGGCAAGTATTTTTCCACAAAAAAGAGTGCGCAGCTCGAACGAGCCTCCGTTCGACACCGCGCACATCCAGCACAGCCTGATGTCAAAGCAGGCGTGTTACTTTGCTGCAGGCATGGCACAATACCTCTGCTGGTGTTACACAGGAATAGATTAATGAAAACTGGGATTTAATATGAGGGAATAAATCTAGGGTAGCTAAAGTCTGTGTCTAACTGTCACCTAAAGCAGCCCATGGCTTTTTTTTTTTTTTTATTATTTTAAATTCTATAAAATAGAATACTAGAACTAAACGTTATTCCACTAGAACTAAACATTATTCCAACATCCCTTCATTAAACAAAGGAAGAATCTTCTTACCTGGAACTCTTTGTTTGCTGAAGTGTTTGAGGGATCTTTCCCAGCTTTCACTGCACACCCAGCTGGCTCCTTCTCCATTTTTTTAATGCCTGCTCTGGATGACATTACCCTGTGGAAGTTATCATTTGGTTCTAGAGATGAACAAGTAGCCATTTTGGTTCGGTGTTACTAATGTTAAATGTGCGTTAATTTCACTTTCCTTTGTGATTTAGACCCTTTAATGTTTCTCACCTGCTTCCTCCAAATTCAAAAATATTTACAAAAATCACATTCCAGTGGAGGATTGTCATGGCACACTAATTTCTTTCTAAATGTGAAGCAATGGGTACATCAACGACAGTTCCCTTCAATTGTGTGCTTTAAGTGATTTAAATCCCACAGGTGAGGTAATGGCATGATTTTCAGGGTCACTGTTATTGCACACCTGTGTGAGAATGCATGTAAGTCTGGAAGCTTCTACAATGAAGCTTGGGAAGGCTACATGGGTGTATGAAATTACGAGTTTCAGCTGTTTTGGCTTTTTATCTCTCTCCTTGTCTTTTTATAAAACTCTGCCGCATCAGCTGCCATTGCCATCAACGCAGGTTTAACAGACTTCAGTCAAAGCTGAATGAGAAACAAATAGGTAGACAGATCAATGAAATGATCATGCAGATCTTTGCATATGTGAGTAGGTCATACTACTGTAGCCTAAATGAAATAATGGATTTCATGCCAATCTGGCTGTTAATGAGAATTCTGCTAATAATGCACCAGTAGTGACAGGGGTGATGGCTTTTACAAAACAAGGAAACGTCCTGTAATGCACTAGTCTAACTCACTGCTTTGAGTCCAGCCTTCACACCCAGGACATCTTTTTAACTCTCGCATTTCAGGTGAGATAGCAAAATATGGTCCTGCTTATTTTGTTCAGCTACTCTGATGTGTAAGTTTTAAACACGCCAACCTAGGATCTCTCATTAAAATACATCGCTGTTTTCTACAGCTCCAAGTAGCATCATCCTGAAACAAGACTTTGTTGCACACCACTGATTTGACTGTAATATGTAGCCACAATATTCAGCATGATAGCAATATGCAATATTTAGCAGAAAATCCTTTGCAACCATGTGTGATCCCTTTTAATTCTTATCCCACAAGGAGGAAGATGCAAGATGAGGATCTTCTTAGCCTCAATAAAAATACATTTTTAAAGTACAATAGTTTTTATACACATGTAGTGTAAAATGGAATAGAGATGGTTACATCCTGAAAGCTCGTTGAGAAGGCTGTAATCCCCATCAGGTGTTTTGTGTGGTTAATGTTTTCTTACATTTAATTTGAGAGTCCAGAATGTGTGAAGGATCATCCTGAAATCTGTTCAGTAGCTGATGAAATTATATCCTGCTGTTCTTCTGTTACTGCTTGGAAGTGTGGTAGATTCCAGCAGGGAAGTCCTGTGGCTGGTGGAAGGAGAGCTGAGGAAATCTGGCTGCTGGCAGGGCCTGCAAGCCTCTGACAGAAGCAGGATGCTGCAGGGGATTTTAAGTGGTGCACTGGAACGCATCAGATCTTCAAATCTGTTAGTGCTCAGAAGATAAAGTATCTGCATCAGCTGCCTGAAGCTCTATCAGCGGAAAGTTTGCACTCTGCGAACATAGGGAAGACCTCTGAATTACTGTGTAACCATCACAGGTACTCAGACATGGTGTTTAACTTGTTACAACTGAGTTAACTGCATCTTCTGCGGTGTTACATCAAATATTTTTTTGAGAAGAACCTGGGATGTGAAACACTGTAGTGGTTAAACTGACCCAGATTAGAAGGGCTGAGATCAAGGAAAAAGAGTCGGATGTCAACAGAAACGGCAACATGATGGACACTAAACAGCTGCGTGATTGCTTGGCCTTATTGATGCCATGAGGATTTTTCCCTTTTTTATATACCCCTTTTATACCCCTTTATATAGCCTTTTATATGGCTTTTATATATCCTTGGTGCTTTTAGCCCACACACTTGTAACTCCCTCAGTCTGATACCCCATGTCCCGTTAAGGCAGGAGACCAAACACCCTGGGGCAGCCTCGAGTCTAAGGGTCAGACAGCCCCAGACACCAAGGTCCTCTCTAGAACACACCCTGTAAACTGAGACAGGCCCATCCAGGGGGAGACTCCTCAGAATGGGGGATTCATTCAAGTCTCTCACTGGGGAATCTTTGATAGATTTGCTCATTTGCAAGGCCTGTAAGTTGTACACACGATCTATCGGGGGGTGCATTCCGGGGGGCACTTCGGCGCACTCCACTGGGACGGTGTGGGGCACCAAGGATCCTAAATAAACACCGAGGTAAAAACCCCTTTCCCTTTAACCGTGTCTGGCTCTTAATTTTAAGACCAGGAAAAAGGCAACATTAGAAGAATTTAATTTGAATTTGAATTGAGTTTGACCTGTGTGATCTGCCTCAGTGTGTTTTGGATTGTCATTTTATGAAACATCTATGTGATGCTTCTCCTGCTTATGACACCTCGCATTCAAAAGCCATTACTTGAAGCTACTAAAAAAAAACAACTAAAAAGGAAAAAAAAAAAAAAAAAAAAAAAAATTCCTCTATGTTACACTCTTTGGACAAATTTTCAATTCTTTCCAGCAAAGACACAAAGCACAAAACTTACTGCTTTATGAAAGCCATATTTTCTCATAATGGCTTCAGCAGCCAGAGCATTAAGAAAACCTGTAACTGCAAAAGATGAATAATAAAAGTATGAAAACTTCACACAATTTTTTGAATGGGTAAGAATATGAACAGAGCAACTCCTCCACCTTCAAAAAAGATTCTCTGAATTCATCTCAAAAAGACTATCAAGAATTATGAAAAATTATTACTTTAATAATTCAGTGCCTTAAAGTTCCCTCTCCTTCCCCTGAAAAAGGTACAGCTTTTTTTCTCCTTTGTATAATTCTAAAGAATTATATTCTGTATTCTATGGTCTTAATTTTGTCCATAAGTGTGTACTTAAATGGTATAACTATGGAAAAGCTCTCAACTACTGCATTCTGCTAGTTTCAGAAGGACACATTTTCATATTACATGTATGTGAGTGAGAGAGAGAGGGAATATATGGACCATAGGTTAAATAACGGCTGCCGCTGATGATTTATCTTTTTAAATCTTGACCAGGGTATCCCGTCATGCAGTTTGGATATTCCTGAATAACTTGTCGGGTTAAATTCACTAAATTCAATATTTAGGTACTGCTCTGGGTCTTCAGACCGTAATGAACTTATGAACTGATGAACTCTAATGAAGATAGTTAAAGTTCACTGGTGGGGAAGGTAGCTCCCTTCACACCTTGCCTAATGACTGATAACCTAAACACCTGGGTCTTCTACATCCTAAATGAATGCCCAAAGAACTGCCCAACTGCAGTGACTACTCAAAGATAATTACTATTCTGGGGTTCATCCCTCTGTTATTCTCACTCAAGCTGTTCAAATATTTAGACAGTCAGGCAGAAATGAGAACTATTCTCTAGTCTGAGCATCCACCAGGGATGCCCAGGCCTCTCCTCAGCTCTCATGCAAAGCAGAACAGCTTCAGCTGACTAAGATGTATTCCAAAATACAAATCAGACAAAATGTGAATTAACTTTTAGGAGTTCCGCATCCTTAATGGCAAAGGGGGATAGAGTGGTTTGTGTGTATCTTCCTGGGATTCTTTGAGAGGCCAACTTCTAAATTTTTCATCTTCAGAATATTCTTTCTTTTCCTTCTCTTTACTACAGTGGTTAACATAAACAAAATTATTCTCATTTCATAATGTTATATGACAATACTTAATTAACAGGTTTCCATACTGCCTTGATTTTTCTATTGTCTTGTTCCTTATTTTTATCCACATTAGCTGTACAAGTCAGTACCATTATATTCCCTTGATTTTTGCTGTTCTTCCAACTGCTGTGAGTTCTTTATCTCTCTCTAGAGTAATATCTGCTTTTTTCTCCCAGTAAAATTTCCTTTCATAGGAAAAAATTGAAGTATTTGAAGCTATTTTAAGAAAAGGGTAAATTTTAAAGAAGATAGTACTATCAAAACCAGAAAAAAAATCAAATCAAATAACTGTGTTACATAACTTCTAAAATTAAGGTGGGTTTTTTTCAATTAAAGTTTTCCTTTTTTAAATTCCATTTGTTGTTTTGGCAACAATTTTGCTACTATGTTACAGAATAATGCAGGCTTTCCTCTGCTCTTTCCAATGAGGTTGAAGTTGTGAGTTAGAAGAGATTTTTGTTGGATTTTTTGGTGTCACCTCCAAACATTTGACAAGCTTGAAAGAATTCAAGTGCTTCCTCAGTTTTCTCCAGCCCATGATTCCACAATCTCCACGAGAGGGAATGTTTGGTGTCAATTATTTGGCCGCAATTTCTGTTGAACACAGGACATGGGTCCTGCTGAGCTCTGCAGCCTTTTCACTCATCCATGTAACACCTTTTGTTATCTGGCTTTAGTTTTTGGAGTCTGTACTGTATAACCTCCTTTATTAACCAAGTGAATGGACGTTCTCCCACATCGTTCACTTCCATGCAAAGGGAATGGAGGACATAAGGAGACATTTTCCTTGGTGCAGGCAGTTCAGCATGATCCCACTGCAGTGCAGAGACACCTGCTAGGAGAAACACCTGTCACCACTGAAATCAATGGCAATTTTGGCTTTTACTTCAGTGGATGTGGTGTTGACTTCATTGGGGCTTGGTCCAAAAGTTAATTGGCATCCCTAGCCATTAAGTTGATTAATTTGTGTGGCTCACAGAAATGCCGATGCCAGTAAGAGACAGAATCCCGTTTGTAACCGATCCAGTGAGCAAACTCTAATGTTCCACGTTTACTGGTCCTCACAGAGACACCATCCTTGTACTGGAGGGGAAGCCAGCATCCATTCACTATGTGCAACTGGAGACAAGGCCAGAGTTTATCCCTGAGCTGCCTTTACTGGCCTTATTGCTGCCTCCCTTATGCCACTTCGCTATGTGGTGCTAATCTCTGCACAGCCTTTCAGATATTCAGTGCTCACTGACACACGAACTGCTTAATCTCCCTGCAATTTAGCTGTTTGTATCATCAGCCTCTGTGCAGATCACTCATTTCAATTTCCCAGTGTGCTGTTAGCAATCAGGTATACATTAGTTTCATCTACTTCTTACCAAAACATTAATGCATCTGTCTCTCAATCTGCACAAGACCTCTTGAGGGATTTCTATTTATTTATTTATTTGGTGAGTGGTAGCCTTTTTTAAAGGCACTGAAATGGAAGAACCAGGAACACAAGACGTCCAGCATTACACCTGGCAAGTGACAAACATGTCCCAGCCAGCAATGCAAATATATTTCTGTCTTAAACTGAGCCTATTAGAGCTGGCTGTGATGCTACACGTGGACTTCTGCTAAGAAAGTGTTGGAAAGAGTCTTCAGATTCCTTCTCTCTGAGTGTTCACTGTGTTCCACTGCAAGGCCTTGAATTGCCCGTACTAGCATGAAATTTGTGTTGTCTCTTACCCACACCAGAACCACGGCAAGCACAATCATAATCTGCCAAAGGAAGCATTTTATTTGCTCCTCTTTTAAAGGTCTTGCATTGAATTTACAGGTTAGCCCACAGATAGGGAATTCCTTGTGAGGAGAAGTGTGGGAAGGATGGTGCTAACCAGCAAGACAGATCATGCTTCTACCACACCTCCTTATGACTAAGGTGTAGCAGAGCTTGTGCTGGCTTAACTGATCCCTGGAAATTGGCACAGAGGCCACAGACAAAACCCAGAATTTTTTAACATTTATATGAGAAATAATACAATAGAGAACAGTTTTAGGTGTATGCAGTCCAGAGAGAGAAATGTGTAATTTATGCATGGGACATAAATTACTATTTAGCAAGAAATATCAGAAAACAACAAAAAAAACCCCAGCTTGCAAATGGAAGTCATTTGAGACATGACTTTGGTGTTAATTTTGTTGTTTTTAACATCATTTCTCTAATATACACTCACTTCTGCCCAACTGAAAATTAACTGAACTCTTCTTTATCTACATTTATCAGTTCTGTTACTTTTCCTGGGTGCTTTCTTCATGTATGCTAATGATGTTTAGTGCATGCTACTGATCCTTGCAATGTAACATGGACCTTCTGAGTGTGTGTCCTGGGTTGCAGTGTATTCCATTACCATCTTCATGAGCTGTTGGAACCAGGTGGGGTGGTGTTCCTTGCCTCCTCCCTCCGGACTATCTCCTGTTAATGGCCCAGCTGTTGAAACCAGGTGGGGCAGGGTTCTTTATCTCTCCCGTGACCCATCCTCCCTCTAGGGGGATATCTTCTGTTCATGGGCCATCCAGTCTCACACATTATCCCATTGTGAGATGCTCCGCCCAGGGGGAGGAACCAAGCATTCCATCCTGGATATAAGCTGAGCTTTCGAACACCACAAGGAGCCCTTACCTACTGGATTCCCAGAGGACAAGAGCTGCCACTGGATCTTCAGGTGAAGACCAGGCCCCCCCCTTCAGGATCACCACTTCAACAGGACCACTTCATCTGGACTGCTACCAACACCCTGACTGACAGGGTGTCAGGTTGTGTTCTGACTCTGTCAGTGGTTTCTTTGTACTATTTCATTTATTTTTTTTTTCCTATTAAATTGTATTTCTGACTTGGAGTCTCTCAGTGGTTTGTTTTCAAACCAGCACAATGTGTTTTTTATAAATGTCTGAAAATCTCTCGGTGTGTGTTTGCTGCAAGGTCTCAGCAGATGGGGATTTTGGGTGACTTTGAGATTCATGCATTTTTGTAGTACAGCCCCGAATTTCAATAACCACTGTCTTTCCACACACATTATGTTTAGGCGTACGGACATGGCCAGAAAGGGAAGTAAAACTTGCTCGCATTCCTATTTGCAAATAACATCTGTGCAAACCCTATTAATATGAAATGGATGGGGCTAAACACAGAGGTGAACTGTTGTTATTGTGAGAGCGTCTATCTATCAGATAATAATGAAAGTATGGTTCTGCTAACGTTGGTTTCCATACCACTTCCTTTATTACAGCTATTATTTCCTCAGAAAATAAACTGAGGCAATTTGTAAAGAAGGGAGTTTTTAATGATGTTCTGAGTGCAGCTCTCAACACACTCTTCAATATGGGCTTGACACTTTGCATGACTGTATTTTTCTTTTGAGTTACAAGTGGCAGAAGCAAAAAGAAACAATCAAACTTTAAATTGGACTGGGTACTTGAAAGACACTTTTTATGAAGAAAGAAAATATTTACACCGTGTTAATCTTCCTGAGGAAGACAAACACATGTAAGAAAAGTGTAAACATGATTGTTTTAGGTAGTTTTTTAGTCTGTAATGGACTTTTCCCTCTTTGTCACGGAAGAGGCCAGGCTGGCATCCTCCCAAACAGCCGTGGTGAGACAGAAGGCAAAATCCTACTTCCCTTCAGGGGTAATTTTTTTCTTCTCTGATACATCTTTAAATAATAAACTTGCTTATGGAAAGTATGATGCCAGCAGGAACTCCTTGGCAGCACCAGTGCCACATACCAGTTGCCTGTCAGCAACGTAGATATACTTTTGTTTTCTCCTGATAAGCACACTGAAATCTGTCAGAATATATTCTGTCATCTCCTTTTAATTAAAGTTCTAGCACTGTGTGTTAGTGAAACTGAGCCTGATTACCACCTTACCTGAGAAACTGAGCTATTGCCACACTGAGAACTCGGAAATGTCTATCAAAGTGAGCAGAACCGAAATTCCAACAAAATTTCTGGGCATTGTTTGAACAATAGCTCCTTTTCCTTCAAATCTCAGGACAAAGTAGATTGCTGATAAACATTTTTTTTCCCTACCAATTTTATGCATGCCTTAAAGGTTTTTTCTTAGCTTCTTTCTTGCTGAATGCCTAAAACTGCAAAACTTCCAGGGTAAACAGTTTCCCACAACAATAACTCTTCATGGATCACTATGGGCTTTTATGCTGGTGTTTGAAAATCTAATCATGAGAAAATTACTCTCTGTCTGCTATTTCCCTTCTCCCTTCACAGCCCTTTTAACTGTCATTCAAAAACCAAACCATGATTCATAAAATCCAGACAAGACTACATTCAACATCAAAGCACTAAATGTCTTCTCATTTGACATACAATCTCATCATAGAACAAGCCTGCAAAATGTGCTTTCTTCCTTCTTATTTATGTATCCATGAAATGTTAGAGGCATGCAGAAGGAACCCACAGATAGATGTTCTATATAGCCTTATTAACTCTCACTTGAAAGAAGAATATTCCATTTTATTTCAAAAGGTAAAATTCAAAACGAAAGCAAAAGATGTCTTCCAGGCTGCAGGCAAATATTTCGCAAAGTTCAGTTGCCAAGTTTGCTTGCTAAGTTCCCTTTCCAGTTCCTGAAAATGTGTGTGAAGTGAGGCCATCTATATCCATAGTCTGAAATCTAGCATAGTTCAAGTGCATGTTGGAATTTTAAAACATCCCTGTAATTTTGTAGACAATAACATTTTGCTTTTGGAAGTGTTTTATGTTCACAAGAAGAAACCATTTCAATGGATTCACCGTCAGTCAGAATCTAGGGAGTTTCTGCAGAAAAGGGCCTCAGTTTGGAAAGTTGTAACCTATTACATAAAATAACAGTAACTTTAGAAAGGTCAAAGACTGACAGCTGGGTTTCTGAACTTGAATTTAGTTACGTAAATATGACTAAAGAATGGATTTAAACAAAATTTAAATGTTATTCATGTTTCCAAACCCAGAAATTTGCTTTGAGCCTTTTTTTTTTTTTTCAAACATCTGGAATCCAAGGAATAATTATCTTAATTAATACATATAAAGAAACATTGTCTATTTGCCATTTGTATATTTAGCAATTAAAAAAATGACCACTTCATTAGCAGGTACACACCTCAATTACCTTTCTTTTTAGGTTTTTCCATTGTGATACAGAACTTTTTTTTTTTCTGAGCATCTTTTAAAATGTAGAAAAAATGTCCTAAGATTAAATTAAGATGAAAGACATATCTTGTCAAATTCTATGGTGAAAAACAGGGATAAAAAAAGAAGCTCAAGGAGAAGAAAAGAAAATAAAGTGCACCTTGGTGAAAAATCTCCTTGATGACTGCTGTCAGCTGCAGGATAGAGTCATGACTTTTCCTTCAGGAGAGCAGGGCTTCATCTCCTATGGGTCATGCTAGAAGGCTCAATTAAGGATTGTTTTCTCTGTTTCTCATGGACAGGAACAAACAATTGGATATTGTGCAGGGTTTCTTCTTAAATCAGCTTTCACCTCTGTGTCTGGTATATTTGCCACCATTGCCAGCAGTGTGAGAGGGAAAATGCTGAAACCCTTCCGAGCTACTGCAAAAAATTAACCCTGTCCTGGCCAAAACAAGGAAAAGGTTGTAGACTCTGGTTACAAGGAATTAATTTTTGCTTTGTCTAATACGATATGACTATGCAGAAAACCAAAGACGTCTTAATCTCTTGTACTGTTGTATTTCTAGAGACAGTGGTGTTAGGCTAAATCTTTCAAAAATCAATAAAGAGAAAAGGTTTCCTTTTGCTTCAATTAGACTAATGAAATGCACTTCACCAGGAGTTTTAAGGGCCAAATCAAGGCACATTTTAAAGCCTTCTACCACGTAGTCCCAATGGATTCATAGTCTGTCAGAATTCAGGGAATTTGTGCAGAAAAGGGCCTCAGTTTGGGAAGCTGTGACCTACTATAGTATAATTTTCAATATAAAAATATAAATAACTTTAAAAAAAACCCAGCTCCATGGCATCTTACTCTTATAAGTAAAACTTTTATCACACTGTATTTTATATTTGCACTGCACAAAACTCTAGTAAAATATGTGGCCTTGACCAGGAAAGACACCATATGTACCTTCATTAAGCTTTCTTTAAATAAACAATGGTGTTTGGCCATGAGGCCTTAATTTTCAAGCAATCTGTGAAACAAAACATCCGTTTACTTTCACTCATAATTGCTAATTATGTTTATTACTAATAAACCTTTCCTTTACAGATGGCTTGTGAGGAAGAACTTCAGGTCCAAACACATTTCCAAGTCTTATTTTTCGCTGACCTGTCCTTAACTAACTCCTTCTCCCATCTGCAATCCAAATAAGCATGTTTGCTTTGCCATTTGTTTAGGAATATTCACTCTTATTCTCAATTATATCTCCATTGTATCACCATAGGCACTAAGTATGTCACAATCCCTAATGCAACTTCCAGTCAAGTAGGAACAGTAAAGGATAATTCTACTTTGTTGTCAGGAGCTGACATGCAAAGAGGCTCAGGATTTACTTTAAAACAAGATTTGGGATTGGACATTTAGAGTTCTTTGCTGTTGAAGAAAAACCAGGCCCCAAAAGCAGCAGTGTCTCAGGCCTCATATATCAAGCATAAGGACTTCTGTGGGTTTTAGGTCCTTCTAAAACTAAGCAGAAAAAAAAAAGAAAAAAAAAAAAGAAAAAAAGGTACAGAAAGGCAATTCAGCTTGGGACTTAGAAAACTAAAGCCATCTAAGTTCTGACTCAGAAGCAAAATCCTTTATAACGTCCAGTTTTAAGCTAACATTTTGTCTTCTTTCTGTGTGAGAGCAGAGATTGAGTAACAGTCCACTTCATCACACTGACCATTAGCTGTCAAATACTGTGTGAGTGGGTCCTTGCAAGGCTGTTAATTGCAGCTCAAGATATAATCCATATACACAGTCATTATTTAATATGCTGGCTGCTATTCAATGGATAGCACAACACTGTATTTTATAAAACATCTTTCTGAAAGTTCATGTGAACCTTAACTTAGTCTCTGGGGGAATACAGATGAAAAAATAAGGCAAAATTAGATGAGGCACCACGCTTTGAAATAAGTTAAATCCTATGATAACAAAACACAGCTGTTCTCTTGAATAACAGTGAATTTTTTGTGGTACATCACTGTTAAACTGCATGACAGAATTCGTTAATATTTCAGAGTAAAAAGCATTCTGGACTGCTATCTTTCTGTTATCCTTGAAAATATACATTTTAGTTCCTGATGTCAAAGCAAGGCTATCTAATTATCGGAAGACTTCAGCCAAGACAAGATGGTTAAAAAGGCTTTCCAGATATGGTAAAAATCTTCTCTGAAGTGGGAACAGCTCCCTGTGGTCTTCCATCAGTCAAACTGCATATGGAAGATCCCTCCACCTACCTCCTTGGGAATTGTGCAGAGGGAGCTCCAGTGGTCCCATGGGCACTGGATTTTTGGAGGCAGCTCTTAGAGTGCTGTAAAGAAAAGGTTCCTCATCCTTGAGAAATATTTCCTTGGGGCTAAAGATTATGTAAGTGAAATAAAACAAAGCAGAAATAGTCAGACTGGGGTGATATTTCGCTCTTTTCCTCTGCAGTTGATGGCAACACCATCTGCTCGAGGATTTTCTGCAAGCAGGCTGAATTCATTGAATAAACTGTTCACTCCAGATTGTTTGCTCCGCTCTATATAGCAATCTACAATTGTTGATTAATTAAAGTGCAAAGTTCCCCAGTGAGAAAGGTATGCACTGCTATTCCAGATGGGGAAGCCAAGGAACAGAACGTTTATCTGATCTATGAAAATCAGCTGGAGAATTCAGTTTTAAACAGTAGATAACTGAAGGAACCTTTCCCCATCATTACATAGCAGCTTGAAATATTCTGTCATATGGTTTCTATTTGCTTTTATTTTGAGCACCAAGAGTTTGGGGAAGGGACTGTCCTAAAAGGCTGTTTCACATCCCTTCATAGGATCACAGAAGATGTTGAGTTGGACGGGACACATCAGGATCGAGTCCAGCTCCTTGTCCTTCACAGGACACCCCAGGAGTCACTCCATGTGCCTGAGAGCATTGTCCAAATGCTTCTTGAGCTCTGTCAGGCTTGGTGCTGTGAACACTGCCCTGGGGAAGCATCTGCAACTGCAAGTGGTAATTAATGAAAAATATATGTTGTTATCTGATGTCAAACTGCCTTGCCTGGTTTATACCCCGTATTTTCCTAAGACAGAGGGTTCTCTTCCTGGATGAGTTTGAAGACAATCCAGAAGACTCTCAAAATGAAGACAATTACACCACCTTGCCACAGAAGGTCTGGAAAATAACTGCAGACTTCTTATTTACAGATTATTTGTATAGAAATATTTGTTTCATGCTCTGTGAGCAGTTTGGGTCTGTACCACTCTGTAAACTGCATTTGGATTAACACGGGTAAATTAGCCTGTATAAGATTAAAAAACCATAAAGTTATAATCACTGCACCCCCTAGGCTTACACTGTAGCTTGAACAAGAATGGTTGTATTTCAATATTTCAGGACGGAAAAGGTATTGTTGATAAGAAGCTTTGAGCATTGAGAGGTAGGGAAAAGAGTGCAGATTCTTGGCAGTGAGAAGGCAAGCCCCACAGCATGGCTGAGTATTGCAGAGTGCCTGCAATCAGCAGAAGATGCAGACAGCATAAAGCACGTGCTGACTTCTGTTGTGTCTGCCAGGGATCTTGCTGTCACACTGGACCATGGGTTGCCATTAATATGAAAGCACTCAGCAGGACCAGAAATACCAGTGCAGGAAATAGAAACTCAAATGATCTCTCTCATACATTAGAAAGAAAATTAAATTAAGAGGACATACTGTGTAGGGGTAGAGATGAATGGTTTAAAGGGAGAAATGAAATATGTGCAAAGTAGAGCTGTGGTGCCAGGGCAAGACGAGATGATGGCTGGGTGAGATGGGAGCAAAGCAACATCTCCATGCAGAAACTATCATTTGGTCCTCATTCCTTCAGCTTTATATAGACAAACTTAGAGATAAACCAACAAACTACTCAGGCAATGGGTGTGTTTGAATCCTGGCTTGAAATTCAGGACAAGCACTGTCAAATTAAGAAGAAAACTGTGAAACACACCTGGGCAAAGACATCAGAAAAGGAAAAAGATTATTTTGTAAGCTTGCCACAGGCCTTTGCAGCAATGTTATTTTTCAATTGCTTCATCTACTCATGACATATGATATTAATTGATATTAATTGATCATATTCCCTTTTCATGATTCATAGGCAGTTACAGCTCTGACAAGTTAATTCTTCATTAACTAGGGTTTTTTTCACTTTATTTTAACATTTTCTTCCATAACAGATACTAAATCATTCTCTACTTTAGTGCTAAATTTAACATGTCCTATTCATCCCACATCAAGAAAATTATCACTTCTTGCATCAGCAATTCCAACTGGCCACTGCTGCATGAAAATCGATGCTGACTGGGAAAACGCCAAGTAAACCAAATGGTATCGGCTGTGCTGTTTGTGCATTGTAATAGCCTGTCCCCAAATGTACAATACCCTTGACAAATAAGTATAGCAGGCTAAATTCTGATCCTACTCATTCTGGTGTAGATCCAAACTAAATTACTTTAATGAGCTGAAGAACAAATTTTCCTTTCACCAAACATGTAGGTTACTGGCTTCATTCCACGTAAGATGCTAATGCTGGTTGGTGAAGCTATCAGTTGTGGGGAAAAATGTGGGAAGAGCTAAGTTAAAATAATTCATGGTCGTCCTGAGATGCTGGAAAGAAAATAATATTTATGAGAATGCATTTTGTATTAAAGCCGAGGGCTTGATGGAGACATGAGTAAAACATAGAAGAACCTTAATGAGACCAGTATGTTTTGTGCAGTGTAACATTTTCAGAGCTGGAGTCTTGCTGGCTTTGGCAGCAGTCTAATAAAGAAACTCAAGTTTCTGTCCTAAAGATCTTGTAGTCCAAGTAGTTGTGGAAGAGATGAACACATTGATGAAAGAGATGAAGAAAAATAACAATGAATGCTTCATTTATATGTAATAATATCAACAATATATTCTGATAAACAGGTATTGTTTAAGACTGTCTTCAAGTTAGATTCTTACTTATCATGCCGGAAGTGATATATGTTTTTTTTTTTTTTTTTTTTTTTTTTTTTTTTTTTGAATCGTNATGGACACCCTTGCATAGTATTTTTCCCCTGAAAACAAAGTAATATATTTAGCTTATTTTGCAAGACACTGTGATGGACATTTGAAAATTCTATCACTCAGAAATTGATGAGCACACACCCACACCCACACACCAACACCCACACTCCACACACGGAGTCTTTCTTCAGGGAACATGGTTTCATTTTCTACACTGTCTGCTACTTCAATAGCATTTTATTTTTCCCTTTGTGCTGCCTTGTCAATCCAGGATTTGAGTGTTTTTCTTCTAAACAGCCCCATTATTTTTTGCTTATGAAGTGTTACAATTTCCATGCGGAAAAATGTTTTGTACAGCTCTGTGTTGTTACCACGCTGCTTCACTGTAAGCTGTTTGACTTATCACTGTTGACAAAAGCACCCAGCTTCTTGTATACAATGAAAGCCTTAAATGTTTTCTGAATATCTATCTGAAATATATTACTCCTAATAAAAAAATATCCCACAGATTTATTGTTGAGACTAATGGTGTAAAAAAGCACTGAATTATCTTAGTGCTTTGCTAGTCTAGGCAGTGGGCCAGTCTGATGTGTATGTTATATCTGCTCCGTGTTTTTCTAAACTGTGGGACAGCTTTTAGAATTATGCCTGTAACTTCAGCCTAGTGCTGGACTAAACCACCCTGACTCATGATATATGCAATGGAGTGTAGTTCCTCCTTAGATCTCTCAGGATTGCAGTGACTTAATGATGGTATTACAGCAGAACAGCCACTCCCTTTGTATTCCTATTATCTGCTGTGGAGTGCGACGTAAATCTGGAGAAAGGGCTTAATTGCCCACATTGTGCCATTTAATGGTGTCAATATACTAAAAAAAAAAAAAAAAAAGCAGGGTAGGGGACAGGACTTTAATTACTAAATGCTAGCAAACATGCACAGAAGGAAGGAGCTGGCTTGGAGGACTAGACCCGCTCCTTGCTCTTGCTTTGTGATAGAAACCCTAAAGAGCAAAAGTGGTTGGGCGTCGCGTCGCCTTCCCTCGAGCCACCCCTCTTGGAGGGAATCTGCGGCTGTCCTGCAGCGTCCCTGGCCACAGGGGTCGGCCACTGCTGACAGGAGCTGGCTGCTGTCATTGCTGTGCTGTCCTTCCCGAGTGGGGAAGGGGGCTCGCAGAGTGTCAGCTGGGGAGGCACCGGAGGCAAAGGAGGAGGGAAGGGTCTTCGTGTGGTTCCAGCAAGATGGTTTATTCTGAAGGGACCAGGGATGAAGACACTGGGAAAGCTGAAGATCTGGGTTTATAAGGGGAACAGGGCAAGCAATCAGGGAAGGGCAAATGGGCGGAGGGAAACTTGAGGGACCACCGGGGAACAAATCGGAACTGGGGAAGGAGGGACTGGGTAGGGAGGAACCAATGGAGTATCATAGTGAACAGAACTTTCGAGAACATAATGAATATTTAACAGGGGACATACATATTGAACGGAGAACATACATAATAAACAGGGAATACAAACACCAGGGAGAATCACACATATGTGGCAGTGGTCCGATGACCACGAGGGCGCTGCAGCCCTCCAGAGGGCTGAGGCACCACCACAATTGGGTAATTCACAGCCTCTCTGATTTACAGCTGTACTGTACTTGTGGGTGGTTTGCACGCTTTTGGTTTCATGCCAACATTGTGCAGTGGTTCAGAACTAGTTTTTTTTCTTCTCTGTTGCTTTCCTTCCACAGGCATCCTTGGAGAGCTGACTTATCTCCTCTGCCAGCACTGGGCTCAGCTGCCCAAGCCTGGCTCTCTTGGACTCCTCTAACAAAATCATCTCCACTCCTTGAACATTTCTTGTGGTTCATTTCTGCACCTGATCCTGTCTGAACTTACTTCCTGGTGTGTAATATCTTGAGTCATTAGCAAAGTCACTGTTCTTTAACAGCTATTTCAGCTATTAGGCTCCCTGGCAGTCATTCTGAGAGTCTTCCACACACTGATACTGTACTGCAAAGCAACAAATGTTCAATGCCTCCTTTTCATTATCAGAACTGTTTCTTTTCTCATTCCTGTCTGAAACGAAACCTTCTTTGGTTTTTTATGAATTCTTTTAAGTTCCTCTTTCTCTACAATGTTATGGTGATTAAAAATGGGAAGCAAAAAGTCAGAAAAGTCCTAGATTTGATTAAAGCGATCTGCATCACACCTTAAAATCTTGTGGTAAAATATGGTGTCCTTGGGCCTGATGTAATTTCCAATTGCCATACCTATGCACTGTTCAGAATACAGGTAACGTGGATCAGTATTTTGAATTTTGAATACTATGGAGGCCCCTCTGAAGGCTTCAGAAAAGTATCCATTGCTCAGCTCACATACATAAGATATCTCTTCTATCCCAACAGGTGAAGTCTGTTACAGCAGTGGTTTCTCAAAAAAAGTTACTTTCTCAGCTGTTTGGTTCTAGAGTCCATTCTTCCAAATAGTTTCCACTAATATCCTGGTTATGTGCATCTCACAAAAAAATGCAAGTTTATGTTCTTAGATCATTTGTGGACTTATTCTGTTCTGTCTTCCTTTTTCATATCTTTCAGTAACTTTTTGTCTTCCATCGGAGTTCTGCCATGCTACCAGTTATAGAAACAAGAGTGACTGACTCTGACTGTTGCCAGTGTATTCAGGCTAGCTCAGTTAGAATACTCATCCAGTAACTTTGTCCTCCAAAGCAGGGAATGTTTTATTCATCCCGACCGCCAAAAGAGGTCTGAACATGGCAAACTGTGCACAGTGCTGGAGAGGAGACATAAAAAGATGACAATCACTCATTAAGCATTAAGCTCTCCTGTCTCAATGTGAAAACCCAGTCTTTAAAAAAAGCTGTAGTATATATTTATATGATACATGAAAAACTTCATTGGATGTGTATTTTAATATATATATTTCAATAGATATATATAAAAAGATGTACAGAGAGGTGAAGTTGTAAAACCACTTCTCAAAGGATATAAAGTGCTCATTTCATTAACATTGTATTAATATCAGGGCAACACATCCTTGAGTTTAGACAATCAGCCAGGTGTTTACTTCTCATAACCCTTGAGGAAATAGTTCCATACCCCTTTTCATGTAGTGCTACAACCTGTTCCCAAAGAATTCAACTGAGTACAGCTGGGCTGAAAGGCAGTTTGAGTGGGACATGGAGCAGGTGATAATGCTCCCCAAGAAACAGTCATCTGACAAAACCATTGTCAGCTTCAGTGCTCCTTGCTCTGTTTTTCTCTTCTTCCTTGGAGGTGAAGGCATATAAAACTTCCTAAATTTGAGGAACGCAAGAGACCTCAGCTGAGAATATTTAGGCTGTATCATTGATTTCATTCTTTTATGATTGTCAGTTCAGATGAAACTATCCTGTGTAACCATGGAATCATAGAATATCCTGAGTTGGAAGGGACCCACCAGGACCATTGAAGTCCAGCTCATAGCCTGTCACAGGATATCCCAAGAGTCACACCATGTGCCTGAGAGCATTGTCCAAACTCTTCTTGAGCTCTGTCAGGCTTGGTGTCGTGAACAGGGGAGCCTGTTCCAGTGCCCAACCACCCTCCGGGTGAAGAACCTTTTCCTGATACCCAACCTAAACCTCCCCTGGCACAGCTTCATGCTGTTCTGTTGGGTGGTCTCACTGGTCACCACAGAGAAGACCTGATCTTCCACTTCTCCTCACGAGGAGGGTGCAGATCTCTATAAGGTCTCCCCTGCATTTCCTGTTCTCCAAGCTGGACAAGCTACATGACCCCAGCTGCTCCTCATATGGCTTCCCCTCCAGACCCTTCATCTTCGGTGTTCTTTGAACACTCTCTAATGGCGTAATGGCTCTTTTATATTGTGGCACCCAAAACTGCCCCCAGCACTCGAGGTGAGGCCGCCCCAGGGCAGAGCAGAGCAGGACAATCCCCTCCCTTGCCCGGCTGGCGATGCTGTGCCTTATGCCCCCTAGGACAGGGCTGGCCCTCCTGGCTGCCAGGGCACTGCTGGATCATATCCATCGTTCCATTGACCAGTACCCCCCAGGTCCCTTTCCACAGCACTGCTTTCCAGCATTTCTTTCTGCAGTCTGTCTGTACATCCAGGGTTGCCCCATCTCAGCTGCGGAATCCAGTACTTGTCTTTGTTAAGCTTAATATGACTGGCGATTTCCCAGTCCCCTGATTTGTTTAGGTCTTTCTGTAGGGTCTTTCTGCCTTTGAGGGAGGCAATGGCTCCTCCCAATTCAGTATCATTACACAGGATTTTCCTCCTGCTACTTGAAGTTCATATTAAGCTCAGGCCATTTAAACAAAAAAATTGTCCTCACTGGCCCTGCCATTCCTAGAGTTCCTTTTTCCTTATTCTTGAAGTAATGCTGAAATATTCCTCATAAAGTCCTTGCAAGTCATATATATTAAATATTTCAGTTGCTGTCAAGAACAGGCTTATGCACCGCCATGCAGGTGCACATATTCAAGCTGCATGGGGAACATCAGTCAGGCAGAAAAACAAACGAAACATGGTGTTTGATTTTATAAGCCATAAACTGAAATCTTTTGAAGGAAATGACCTGTTGACAGACTATCAGTTGCATAACCATTTAAAGGACTGCAATGAAATCATAACAAAATCTGCCTTCTAAAGTGCCGGTTATGACCGAACACTTTCATTGTAATAAGTCATCCTGGAAGGGGATCATGCAGAACATTCCTGCTTTAAAGACTCTCAAAATGTCTCAGGTGTGAAACAAAATTAAGCAATAAAATACACAGAGGGCTGGAGTCTGCCTACTAACAATAAGCAAATCAGAGTTATGTGTAAAAGTAGACACAACAGCTAAGTTAGTGTTATTCATAAAAAGTTCCACAAAAGGCTCCCCAGAGCAGAATACTGATAGGTAAGCCAATGTGGAAATGCATGAGAGTTTATAAAATGTATAATAACAAACAGTAAAAGTTTGTATTGAGAGGAAGCAGCTGACAGGCTGAAAAAGTCTTTTCTGAGGAGAAGCTTATGCAGCACGTTCATCCCTGCATTTAGTTTTGCATTCTGTCACCAAAAATTAGATACATAATAAACATAGCATACATGTACAAAACAGTGGCTGTGAAACAAGGCACAAAGCATGGAAATTAAATAATCTGAAAAAATAAGGAGACTCTAGATGGAGCAGAGAACCTGAGCAAGGGCTGAGCAACCAGCTCGGGGAGAGCTGCACTTGCACTTGCACTTTGTTTTCAAAGAACAAATCTTTTTTCAGATTATCCCTTCCATTATGACACCCAAGGTGCTCACTCCCAGTGGGACTCTCACCTTTGCTTCCCTCCCAACCCCAGCAGTTCTAGCCTTTACCTCCCAGACTGCTGGCACATTACTCTTGGTCTGGCCTTGCTAAATACCAAGCCTGGCGTTCAACAGTCAGTGTATGAATATGAAGTCAGATTTGTCTTTGGGTTGCCATGAAATGTTGCTTTACCTTCTCATTACTGAGGCTCTACTGCCTGTAATCCACTGGAGCTGATTTTGTAAACCAGATCTTGGGTACTGAAAACAATAATTAGAGCAGCAGGCCCACGGCTACTGAATATAAGGCATTTCTAGATTCAGGTTGCTATTTTTTCCTAGGTCTGATGGTTTGTAAGCATCAAAGATTGAAGGAGGTCAAGAAACTGTGAAGACTCCACTGTGGGTGTTTTTCTCAAATATTTAGGCAAAGAAAAAATTCTCCCTGTATATAGAAATGGCAGACAATAGTGGCACTATTCGCAGACACCTGAAGATAAAATGGAACAGAGACACAGCTAATTTCTGTTAATGAACAGCTTGTTTGCATCCGCAGTGCAGTGCAGTCGCTAACATTAATAGTGTGGATATTAGGAACTGTGGGAAAATTGAGGTTATTCACTCCTAATTTTAGCACTGTAGTGTATACCTAACTCCTCAAACGCACCGAACAAATGAAATTACCCACTCTGCATTTATCATTACACCACTCATTAACATGGTGATAATTAACTCTATGTTAAGTTTAGAGTCCTAAGGCAGTCTAAGGCACTGTAATAATTAATATATTAACAGGCTTTATATGTCATTATTCATGCTAGTGCATCTGACTTAGGACTGTTCCCTGATTGTTTTATAAAACTGAACATGCCACTGCACTTATCAGCAGTCAAAATTAAAGTTGCTCAGTCATATAACATGCAGTATAGCTGGGAAATATCTGTTACAAATATAATTACTTCAAAATGTGCCTGGGAGTTTTTTTCTTCATTCTTTCACCTCAGTGTCTGTACGTTTCTCCTTCTGTTGACCTCTTTATTCATTTCTGTTCCCACAACATCCTCGACTTTCTTATTGTTGTCATATTTATTAATTCTGTTGGAAAACAGAATTTTCTACACCTTTCTTCTTCTTAAAAAAACCTTTGATTTAAACAAATAAAATACGTTAATTACTTCTAATGTTTTCTATTCTCGCTAGTCAGAAACTGTTGGGTTAGAATTTTTCTTCAGAACTTTAAAACTATGTTGAGAAAAATGTCATATGTGGATTCATGACTGTCTCTGTCTAAGGTCCACTGGATTTTGACATTCCTCAGGGGATATCAGAGCTATGCAGGAATGACAAACGGCAGTGGAGAGACATCAAGAAGATTCAGAAGTTGAGCTAATTCAACTGTCAGACCTCAAGTAAGTTACCCTGCTGGCAACTAGCAAAGGTCGGAGACAGATGTAATTCTGATTTGTGGAGATCAAATGCAAATTTTGGTGCCCAGACTTTTGATTCAGACTCTTGAAAGAAAGCAGTTGCAAGGTCTGGTTTTATACTGTAAATTCCCTGTTGTAGATGAGGAGTACATTTGCATAACTTCCAGAGATGCCTAACTCCTAATGAGATAGCAGGTAATTTCACTTTTGAGGGAAAATGATAACACTCCTTCTAGAACAAGAAAATATTCTTTTTAGACTTGCTGGAATTCTTCAGCTTTTGAGGAAAAAAACCCCAAACCAGATCTCCAAACGTTCAGTCATAAACTGTACAACTTAATTGTGTTAAGAAACAGTTTGGCTAAGCCTCACAGGGGCTTAGCCATTCAGGTAACTAATGCCATAACTCTCTTTACAGGCCAAAAAATGCCAAGTCCCCTCTTGACAGAGCCAGTTATCATCCTCCACACTACTCAACTTAGGCCCATAAAAGACAGTTCAGTCATGAGTCACCTACTTATACTTTAAACACTGGATCCCTGATATATTTTCCAAAACTTTTATGTTTCTGAATCTTTGTGGTAGCTTGGCTAAAGCAGTAATTTTAGGCATTTACTCTCTGATGAATTTTCAACAAATCTAACCATAAAATTTAAGTAAGGTCACAAGTGCTTTCCTGTGATGGGATATTCTACCCTCCTCCTGTATTTCCATGTTCTGTAGAAAAGCTGGCATTTCCTGATGTGCAATACAACTATCTCCATCCTCTCCATTGTCTTCTCCCTGCATCTGACCCTTCCCAGAGCATCTGCAGAGTTTAAACAGTTTACTATGTGAACAGAAATGCACATACAGTTGGAAAGAGGTGTACAAAAAAAGGCGTCTAGTTTTTATCAACATTAGAATGGCGTAAATTCCATTCTTAATTTTTTGTAGTCTCATTCCACTGAATACAAACGTGGGAAGTGAAGAAAGGTTTAAAATAAGTCTCAAGGGTACATAGGGGTAAATTCTGTAACCACAAGTGAGATGGTATGATGCTCAGTTATCTCGTCAGAAAATACATTCAATGTTTGGGATGAGTTAATAAAAAAATTGGTTTTTAACGAGGTAGGATTTGAAAAGCTCTCCCCATTCTCCCAGAAGAAACAAGAAAGTAACTCATGTTTGAACCAGCCACTATCTCCAAATCCTATTCTTAAAAACCTTGATAAACTTATCTTGACTCTTCTCTAAGTGGAAATATCACAGAGCCACCTCTAGCACTATTTTCAATTAATAATTCCAGTGACAGGGGCTCTTAAAAAAACCCAAATGAACAACAAAACGAAATAACACAAAACAAAACAAAACCAGAAAACACAAGCCAGAAACCAACAACATCTCCCCCCCAAAAAACCCCCAAACAAAACCTAAACTCCAAAAGAACCAAACAGCTTGTTCATCAAACAGCATCTTGGTAATTTTTTTTTATCATGGCCCAGCTGACCTGGCTGAACATACTAAATATTATTTCTGCTAGCACTGAATAGACAAAGCATCTCTGGGAGAAAGCTACTTTGGTACCCAAATCATTAGTTTAATTATTACAGCCTGGTGGTTTTCAAATAGCCAAAATTAGGTGGGCACGCAAGTCCTGCAGAAGTTCAGAGGGGTGGATATCAAAGGACTGAGATGCTGTTTTAATCTTCCATGGCAAAATGTCTTTCGTTCCTGAGCCTGGATTTAGACTTCAGGCCAATTTCCAGGCATCACATTTACAAATAATAACTGAAACCTACTTCTCTGTAAATGGGGTAGATTTGCCCAGAAGTTGTTAAAAGGATAAACAGGGTATTTCTAATTCCACTTTTCAGGACAGAATACGTATGAAATGTAATTATTTGGGGGATCAGTACTTTTCTTTTTAAACTACCTAATGTTTCACAAAAAGAAAGTGAAAAACATGTTTACCAAGTTCCAGTCCGTTAGTGCCACAAAATTAAACACCTGAAAAAACCTTTGCCAATCAATAGCTTCATCAAGGTCAACAGATTGAGAGTCATTAATAAAGAAATTGGTGCCAGTGACACAGTAAATGAAACCACACAAGGTGGGGGGAAAAATTAGCATCTTTTGCAATGATTGTTTTCAATAATATAGCACATTGCATTCATTTAAAAAAACAAAAGGAGAAAATAGAAGGGAAAATCCCATCAGGACATGCTATAGATAGAATTTGTAGAATACAGATTATTTTCCTTGTGTGTCCATTGCCATCTGTAATCTCATATTTATTCATTTTTTAAATAAAGGTACATCATTATCCAGCTCACGTTTCTGTGCTAAAAGGAATCTTGGCATTTTGATCATACATCTGAAAATTAATTTTCAATTTTATGCATGTTTTGTAGATTCAGAATAATGAACATTATTCAGTAATTGAAAATAAATAGTACATATTTAATAAATATTTGGATTTTTTCCCCCCAGAAACACTGAAATCTGACAGGAATCAATTTCAGACCCACTCCGAGCATAATGCTGAAGGAAGCAGGTGGAAGCAAAAATACCATGCGTGCACTGTAAATGTTTGTGGTCTGAATAAATGAGGATTGGAATCATGCCAATGCAGCTACGATTTCACTGTATTTTATAAATTTGATCCATACATTGCTTGTATCAACAAAACATTTTTGTCTTATCTCATTAAGTTAATCCCACTACCGTGGGGTGAGCAGTGGCAACCTACAGAGGGAGTGACCTGAACGAGGCTTTATGGCCATATGCCCAACCCCTCAGTCACGTGTGCAGCACAGGCTCCGTTAAATTCTGAGTTAAGACTTAGGCTACAAGGGGTTTAGAGCAGAAACAGTTAATTCAGTATCACAAAAAATTGAAAAAACACAGATAGTGGCATCTGTTATCAGAGATGAGACCTGGCAAATGCACCTGGTGAAGAGAAAAGAGAGGCAATTAATCAGTATCAAGCACCACATTCGAAGGTGATGGAAAGAAAACAATAACAGTATGTGGTGCAGTTCTTCATGGGGATCCTAAACAAGTTTGAGTTTATTTTGTTGCAAACTGAACCCAAAAGAAACCCAGACAAGGTCACTAAGTTTCCTCAAAGGCCACTTAAGCACAGCTGACGTGATAAAGGTTACTCTGCTCTCCAGTAGGCTGTGATTTTACTGGACGTTCTCACTGGGCTCATGGAGGAAAACTGAAGGCTAACACAAAAAACATTCCTGTCAGCGTGACAGGATATAGCTGAATAACTGGGAACCATCTGTCAGACCCAACAGTAAGTTACATATAATCTCCCCACCTTTTTTTTTTAAAACCAAAATAGTTATCAGCTTTCATTTCAGGCCAAACTGAGAGCTGCTTATTCATGAAGTCAATCAGCTAAACAGTATAATAAGGATACTATGTGATTTATAACCTACTGTATGTAGTTTTAAAAATAATTTGGTTTCTCCATGGTCCTACAAAAGTGCACTTAAAAGCTAAAAGCAGGCCTGTGGGATATATGCCTGTGTGTCCATTAACATCACATTGCAAAAATCCCGTTCTAGAAGATACAGATAAAATTCCCCACCGTAGGTGCCTTTTTGTTAATGGAATAGATTTTTAAAAACTTTTTCCTGCTACAGAAATAATTCTACTTAGAGGCAGGATTACCTTTCTATTGGGTACTCAACATCCTCTTTCATGCTCTATTACTCCTGGCTGAGTTCATCAACATAAAGACTGTTTATTAGAGCTTGGTTCTGTTGCATAGAATTTTTTGAGTTAGACTGGTTTTAAGCTTTGTGGCAATTCAGTCTTGTGCAGAGACACACCTAAATGCTAATTTCCCATAAGATGAAGAATGATCATTTTTCCTCAAACCATGACTGACAAAGTGGAGAAAGTTTCTCACCTTATTTCACAATAGACTTAGGGAGAATTCTTCAGTATCCAAAGCTTGATAGTTTTGGATCTGAACCTCTCTTACCATAGAGAAGTGTCACAACATCCAAGCTATAGGGGAAGGACATTTAAAATTATACTGAACCTGGATAAAAATGCATAGAGACAAATGGAGTCAGAAGAAAAGTTCATCTTTCCTGTTCAAAGCCCTGCCCAAAAGGGAGAGATGTACATCTTCTTGCCTGGCTTCTTCTAGCCTTTTGAATCTTTGTCCTGGAAAACCCATTAAAAATGTGTATTTTATTCCACGTCTTCTCTGTGCCAACCTGCCCAAGATTATCACCGTCCCATTGAGACCCAGGATCCGGAAACAGATCCGGGGTGCTTCATGCTGGGTGGTTCCAGGCCCATTTAAGAGACAGGGAACACTCACACAGAGCCATCTTTTTGTTCCCTCCTGGCTTCGGAGCGGAGGCAAAGGCTCTTTAGATTCTCTCCAGGCTGCTAAGAGAATTGCCTGGGGCAGGTTCTTCGAGCCCAGGCAGTGAGAGGCAGAGGCTCTCTTTTGGGCTTTGGAGAATTTCAGAACACCTTTTTGGCTGCTGTTGTCATGGCAACTGTGTTCCTGGACTAGGGGAAGATGTTTTCTTTGGACCTTTTCCCTACTGCCATTCGGGATGTCAGACTCTTCTCTCCACAAATTTTTAGCTGTTGCCCCTGTTCCAGCCACCATTGCCAATGGGACCACACCACTGGGAGAGCCCCTATCAGGTGGCATGGAGCAGGCAGACCAGCAGCATTGACTCTTGTTTTTTGGACAAAAAAATAGTTCTTCCAAGTTTCTGGTTTTGTCCCTGTGGTTTTCTAGGTGAAGAGAGGGTTCTGTAATTGTGGAGGCTTGGTTGCTGTGTCTTTTCTCCTTTGACCTCTCTCCACCACATAGTTTGGAGAAGGCTTCTCCACCGTCTTGTGTTTGTCTTCTACAGAAACCAACATCAAATTTTCTTTGTTCTCAGGGAGTCCACGGGATTCAGCACCTTTGTATCTGGTGGTCATTACTGTTATCTTGCTTGTTGCCTTTTTGTTTCTTAGTAAATTTTTTTTTTTTCTGTTACGTCTTCTCTCAGTTGTGTCTCCTTATTGGTGAAAGGAGAGTGGTTAAAACTGAAGGAGAGGTAGCTCCTATTGGAATCTCTTCCCCATATACTTGTCTTAAAATAAGACAATCTTGCTTGTTTGGACCAGTCTGATGCTTATGCTGCCTACTTGGGATATAGAAGCCTCATGCTTTCCTAGCCAGAAGCCACTTCAGAAACAGAACCTCCCATTATGTGCCATCATACACTGGCCATTGCTTGACTGTTAAAAAAAGAGGTGCCAATTGCTGCCTTCTTCCTTGCTAAGCAGTTGGTTGCAGATCTCATCGCTGAACATCCAGAAGCACACAAAGGTACATAACTTTTAGCTTGGTGCTTCATGAATTCATTGTAGACCTTGGCATTTCCTTGTCCAGACCTTGAGTTTCCTCGATCCCCCTGTAAGAAGGGCCTCGTTTTTGCCACACACACAGGTATCTAATTCAGCTGGGCTGCGACACCCTGCTGCTGCAATAATTGTCTTATTTCTAAGTGTTGAATTCTGCCACAGGTGTCTGTCTTCACCAGCTGGAAATCAGCTCAGAAATGTTTAATTTAAAGTGCTGACTGCTGGCAGGAAGAAAGTCTTTCAGCTTTGGAACTAGGAACTCCTAATTCAGAGTAGCCAGGGAGAGCCTCCATGAAAGTAAACCATGTTCCAAATACGGCTGCCACCATCAGCCAGGGGCATGACAGCCCCAAGAAAAATAAATCAGAACTATTTCTGCATTAACTCTGTTATTAGGCTGAGCTTAAGTCAAAGACCACAAGGGAGCCTACAGATGAGAAATCTCTCAAGAGACAATACTTCTTCCAGCTCACAGTGTCCTCATGATGTCCATATCCAGCAGAGTCAATCCCTGGTGGCTCCGTAATGGATGTGATGGTCAAAGGTGGGCCAATTAGAAGTGGTGGGTAACACCTCTGTGATAACATATTTAAGAAGTAAAAAAATGTTGTTGCACAGCTGTAACTGTGGCCAGAGAAAAGCAGGGTGAGAACATACAAGAGGAACAGCTCTGCAGACACCCCGGTCAGTGGAGAAGGCAGGGGAGGAGGTGCTTTGGGTGCCAGAGCTGAGATTCCTCTGCAGCTCGTGGTGCAGACCATGGTGAGGCAGCTGTGCCCCTGCAGCCCATGAAGGACCACGGGGATGCAGAGATCCACCTGCAGCCCAGAGAGGGTCCCCACACTGGAGCAGGTGGATGCCTGGAAGGAGGCTGTGATCTGGTGCTGGGACAGGCTCCTGACAGGACCTGCAGACCCATGGAGAAGAGGAGCTCACACTGGAGAAAGTCTCCTGGTAGGACTTGTGACCCCATGGAGGACCCACACTGGAGCAGCCTGTCCCTGAAGGACTGCACCCTGTGGAAGAGTGACCCACATTGCAGCAGTTCATGGAGAACTGTTGCTCTGAGGATGAAATCATATGGCACCAGTTTGCAGAGAACTGTTTCCTGTGGGATGGACTCACATTGGAGAAGTTCATGGAGAGCTATCTCCCATAGGAGGGACCCCGTGCTGGAGCAGGAGAAGGAGCCCTCTCCCTGAGCAGGGAGAGAAACCAGGGGTGATGAGCTGACCACAAACCCCCTTCCACTTCCCTGCACCACTGTGGTAGGTAGGAGGTAGAGCTGAGAAGGAGGGAGAGGTGGGGGAAAGATGTTTGTAAGGTCTGTTTTTACTTCTCCTTATTCTGCTCTGATTTTGATAGCAATAAATTAAATTAATATCTGTAATTTGAGCCTGTTTTGCCCGTGATGGTATCTGGTGAATGATCTCTCTCTGTCCTTATCTCAACCCACGAACCTTTTGTTATATTTTCCCTCCCCTGTCCAGCTGTGGAGAAGAGTGATGGAGAGGCTTTGGTGCATGTCTGCCATCCAGCCAGGGTCAACCCACTACAATCATTTATCTGATTTTCATGCAAATAAATGTTTTCGTGTTAGAGATCTAATCAAGTCATACTACAAGCAAAAACTTCATTAGTCCTTCAATAAGAACCTAAGAAAATTATTAAGTATTGCTATGCAAACAATTTGCATTTTCAAATTGATTTTTCCTTAATGACGCCCCCTAATACTTCAATAAACAGTTTACCTAGGATCCCATACCTGAAATAAGAAATTTTAAAAAGTCAAGCTTGTTCTACTTCTGCTGACTCCAGTGAAGTTCTACAAAGAGGTGTATTTTCATTCTTCTTCTTGCTTAAATACTGTGTTTCTGTAACAAAACTATAAAAATATAAAACAAAGGTAGAATTATTACAACCATATGAATAATAGAAACAATGTTGAAATTAACTCAATTTAATGAAGTTTTTATCAGTCATTGCAATATCTCATTCTCCCAGCCATCACTGAAATTTTTATCGGGAGAAGTATCATCATACTAGTAGACAAATAATTCCATGCAATATCTACTGTTCAGGAAAATTATCTGTATTGCAACATAATTATCTCAGATGACATACTGACTGACTCCTAATTACAACAGATAGAGCTAATTACTTTGGTTCATCTTGTAAATAGCTCAGCATGTATCTTTATGAGAATTCAGTAATGACACATTGCTCAGTGGGATGGTATATGGAAATTGATTCCCAAGTTTTTTATGCATAAAATTCTTATTTTTTAATGTGTGTATAAGTTTTCCTTCAAACAAAGAGTATTCAGGGAGACTCCAGTGGTACAAACCGGTAGAGTTGGGTTTTTTGGACACTGTTCCCAACACCTTGACAGGAACTGAACCCCAAAGTCAGATTTGCCAGCACACCCCCTTAAACAGCTTTCCATCTCTGACAGGGGCAAGAAAAATAGGGATTCACCAGTCCACTGCAAATGGATCTGTTGTGCACAAACTGATCCATGCTTTTCCTCCTTGAGTTTTCACCATGGAAAACCAGTGGTAGGCAAAAACTGTGCAGTGCTTCTGCTACCTGCCTGCAGAAATGAGACATGAGCAGGAAACGGATATGGTAGATACGGAGCAAGCACCTAGAATGTAATCAAAATTCAGTGGAAAGTGGTGGAAACCCAAGTCCACTTAAAAAAAATCCCACCTGCACCGTTTAGATCCTACATCAAGCCAAAGTCTGTCAGCAGGAAGTTGTGCATGAAGACACATCAAATGTGCAGCTTTCTATTCTGCTGATTTTTGTATGATTTTGGACTAATTTGTCCTCGAAAGGTAGTAATGTGAAAAAAGTATCACAAAACAATTTTACTTAATTACATTTAAATAGTTTAATCAGAATATTTAATGTTGGTGATATTAATTATATGTATTTATATATAATATATTCTGTATATAATATTATATATTAAAATTATAACATGCCTAGTGGACAGATTAAGACAATATAGTGACTTCAGAATAATACTTATATTCTGAGTCCTGATATGAATTTTAAAATCAGCTATTGAACTTCACACATTTGTACTTTAGATAAAAGCCCTAAAAGTATTCCTTGCCCAGTTTAAAGTCTATAGCATTACATTTTTTTCTCTCCTAGTGTGTTTTCGATGAAGAAGTCCACCAGTCTAGTTTAGATTCCACATTTTTTTACTGGCACCAACAGTTCTTAAACAGTCTCCCCTGATGTCAACAAAGAGCCAGAATAATAAAAATGTATTTCTCACATATACAAATTTGCCTTTATCAATTCCAGGTTGAATACTTTATTTTGAAGTACAGTTTGTTTTGGTTTTTTTTCTGAATTGAAAACATACCAAATTTAATCTCTTCTTGGAATTTTACTCAAGCCATCAAAGATGATCCAAGTATGACTTTAGCATCTTCCTTCGTATTAAAAATTGACTGGAAAGAAAGCCAGCTAGTCTTTTCTGCAGAGGTATATCTGGAAAGTATTTGTAAATAAGTGCTACTATCCACCTGGTCCCCCAAAAATTCAAAGCATTGTGCTTATTAGTAGTACGTTAGTCCAAATACCTTGACCACATTGACATTTTAGTGCTTATTCTTCTTTTCTTATTGTAGACTCGACACAGTCCTTACTTCTTGTTCAAGTCCTGTAACCTGCTGCCAAAAGAACTGTTTTACATCTCCAGAGCCAGCTGTGTTTCCATGGGAAAAAAAAAAAAAAAAGGGCAGGGTAATTTGGAGAATGGTTTATATCCCATTAGGGCAAATAACAATATATAAATTGAACACATTTTGAAAGAGCTTCTCAGGTGGTACACACGATGAGGTTGATTCAGAGAAATTATGGGGACAGGTGGTATAAATCTGCAGGCACCTGCCTCAGTAGAATCTCTTGGGTTGAGGATTGATTCTGTTTCAGTGAAAAAGGGGGAAAAAACTACCTTTGATAGAGAACCTGGCAAAGAGGCTGTGACTCTGCCTAAATTAGAGTTCTATTTTTGTAATTGTCCCACTCCTCTCTGTCATTAATTAGACTATTAAAGATGTTGTCTCAGATTTAGATGCACACAGCTGTGGCTTCAAAGCGTTTATAAAACTAGAAATGGCGTAAGCTTTTAAATCTCACTTTACATTTAATGTGTCTTCATATTCATACAGACATATGTAAAACTTCTTTACATAACCATTAAAAAAAATACCACTTCTTGCTCAGGAAGTTCTTGATCAAGGATTGCTTGATGTTGGAGAATATTCTGAGAAAAAGTAATGAATGTATATATGGAAACACATTCTTACCCTGCTTTTCCTGTCAGGGACGTCATTGAAATCCAGCAATTGCAATGTCATTTGCATTTGGATGATCGTGTTTTGACACAGGCATTCAAAATCAGAGCAAAAAATGTTTCCTGAAGTACTTTTGCAGTATCAGAGGACAGTATTATGCCTCAGTGTTACTTCAGTAAACACTCAACCTCTGTCAGTTGAAACAGAAATTGCCACAGGTGGCATCTGCCATAGCAGCTTTAAGCAGTGCTTCCCCAATTTTTTGATCATTGACCACCTTCAGAAATGTATCAAAATCCATTCTGTAGAACTCAATTTAAAGTTTAGGTAATGGGGGCTTGCATTTGTCTTGGAGATTGTTTACCATCATTTTGGTTTAAATTTAGACAGTGTTTGAAATTTAACACATCATTTATAAACAGCAAATTGCCAAGGATCAAGGCTTGACATGATAGCAGTATAAAAAAGAATCAATACCATTGAATCATTGAATCACAGAATGGTTTGGGTTGGAATTGACCTTAAAGACCATTGAGTTCCAACAACCCTGCCATGGGCAGGGACACCATCCACTAGAACAGGTTGCTCATAGTCCTGTCCAATCTGGACAACAAAATCCTGGAAGTGATCGATATTCTGATTTTAGAATATTAATTCCCAAATAAACCATTAAAATCAACAGTGTGTAGTTTCTTTGGGATGTCATCTCACCTTTTATGACTCCACTTAGCAAATGATGACTCATTAAGATTACTATCTCTGAGTCTTACCTTACAAAGTATTTTTCATGTCTTGAGGTATTACTAAAAAAGAATGCTTTTATAGTTTGATTTATTCATGTAAAGTTAGTGAAGTTAAAAGTCACATTGAAAAATTATGTTTACAGAAAGACTGTAATGTCACCACATAAGAAATACAATTTTTAAAGACAAAGAAAAGGGTTAAAATTTAATAAAATGCAGCACCACCATTCAAGCACAGAAGAAAATACAAATGGAAATTAATATTGGACAGCCAGAGGTGAGTAAGAATTAAGATTAGGATATTTCCAGGTTTCTGATGGAAGTTTTTTCCTCAAGAAATATTTTTTCCACTCAGGTTGGTGACATGATACTGTTGATCTTTCAAATGGTTTTACTTTAATATTTATGATGACATTTTGTTTTAATTTATACTTTCTAATTATTTCAGAATGGCACACAAAAAGGAAAAAATAAAGCAACTACAACCTTTTTTTTAGGAAGTAATCAATTCCTGACTGTTAGAAATTGACAGGCAGATTACTAGCAAATTATTTTAATTATCAATAATTATAACTATTTTAGAGACTTACATCACCAGAGGGCTGCCTGTGATTTTTATAATAGGAGAAACTGTTAGGATTTTCTATCTTTTCTCAATGTGGATAAAAAGAAGTCATGCAAATTATGTATGATAAAGACCACCTCATTAGTCTCTATTTTGATATATTGTACATCAATCAGTTGTTAGATTTCTTGCATGTTCTGTCAGCTCTGATGACCAGCCTAACCCTCATTTATTTCTATTATCATTACCTCCATATGAGCTCTTGTGAAGTGTTAAGACCTCTTTGCACAAAATAAGGAAGAAGAGAGGAGAAGGAACAAAACAGCCTCATTCAGATTTGTAAAGATTTTTTCCTCTGTTACTGTAAGTTTAAAAAGTGCTCATGACAGCTTTTAGAGCTTTTGTGGAGACCCAGTCTCTGATTGTAATGATCTAGAGAGAGTTCAGCAACTATTACTGATGCCAGTAAATCAATCCGGGATAAGATGTGCTGTATGACATGCTGGGAGAATTTTGTTTTACAATAATAATCTTATAGACAGCCAGATAAAGATGGGATATAAGCCATAATTTAACTTACATTAAATACAGTCTAGATTTCAAAAGTGTGGTGTTCCTCCTGGTGTGGCCTCCCAGGGGAAGGCATAAAGAGGTATAAGAAAGAGGCAGGAGAGTGACTTTCCAATGTATCATTATCACGTCTCCTATGTTATCACATAGGATTTACATGTGGTTTCCTTATTTTTCTTACAAGACCTCCTAGGGAGCAAATCTAATACCCCTTCTTCTACTCCATTGTGCCATGTTGTTTTCTCATGGGGGTCACCATCAGGTAGGAAATGATTACCAGGTCTATAAGACCTTGTCTGGTGAGGCTGCCATCAAGTGAAGCACAGACATCCCTGCTGCAGACACTTCCAGCTAGGAAGCACATCGAGAACCTAAATTCCTTTCCCCCAACTCAGACTACACCAATAGCCAATATTAGAACAAGGTGCATAATTGGGCAAATTGCTGTCTTTCTCTTTGATTGCAGAAAGCCCCCAAAGGAGACCACGCTTTCTCTAGCATATTTATCACTTGAAACTATTTTTATCATTAATTTCAACAGTTAACTCTGCAACTCACCCACAAAAATATAACCAGAGCACGAAAATAAATGCAGTGTATATTCAAAATTCCATTTTCTTGCTTGTGTCAGTAGAAATTTGAATTCACATTAATATCTACAGTCATGAATTTGCATTTTACTTATGGCTATTCTCTGGTAGCAAAGTGTTTGTGAAGTGGTAGAATAATCCTCTCTCATGTCAAAGTGCCTCCTATCATCAGTCTTGACCTTCCTCCTGGATGCCTGACATTACAATAACATGGTGTTTTCATTCATATCTATTTCTGCTGAGCACAAGGCTTTATTTTGCATTTGGTTTCAAGAAAAAAAAAAAAAAAAAAGAGGGGTTGGGGAATGGAGAGATGGAGATTAGTCATTAGCTGCTGATCCCCAGGAACCTGCAGAAAAACTGTTTCGTTCAAGATGCAATTGGTAGTAGTGATAAAGTACAAAATACAGCGGTATCCTCTGAGAGGTAATATGGGACATTTATTCAGAGTAACTTAGCAGGAAAGCCTGACAAATACATATTGCTTTATGATTGCTTGTGCCTTTGCTCTTCATTTGTCCTTCTCTAATACTTCTTATCCTCTGTTGAGAATTTTTTCTAATATTCTGGTACACACTAAGACCAGGAAGGTTCATAAACATCTAAGATTAATCTCGGCCATGCTTTTTGCTATCATCTTTGGAAAAGCAAATGCAGATAAAGCCTTCAGCTGGAGTGACAGTAGTCTGATGATGAGTGGTTCCACAGGAAAACATGACCAGCAATGAGTAATGGATCTGTAATCATCAACCAGCCCACCCATCAGTGGTAGTCAGAAAAGCACAGAAAATGGAGATAAAACATCAGAAAAGAGAGCCTCTATCTTTAAGAGCTGGTTTAATATCTTTAAGAGACAGCTGACTTTAAAAAAAATTGATAGTTAACCCAGTGAGAAATCCTAAACAAGTACACTAAACTCTTTTAGGTTAATTCTTCAAGTTGTAATTTAGACCTGCATCTTACTCTTCAAAAACATTTTGCTTTCATACTTTCCTTCGAGTTCTAGTCCAAAGATGCTTCCATTTTACATTTCCATCTGCCTTGATAAAGAAAACTGGCGTACATCTTCTTCTTTAGTCACCAACCTACAGAGTGCTGGCCCTGGAACAGAACACAGATTCTGCTACAAATTGTCAGGTAAGACTTCCAGACTCATACTGACCACACCTGACCAGACAAAATAACTTGTGTTTAAGGCGCCAAGGGAGTAGAAATGGGCAAAATGTCAAGCTGCTGAAAATGGTGTAATTTACTGAAATGCAATCGTATCTATTGAATTGTTTGCCCAATAGTCTGGATCTTTGTAAAACATATATTTTTCATTATTCCATTACAAAGGGACATTGCCAAGTTTTTATAGAAATAGCAGGCTAGGGCAAGAGACTTTTTAGTAAGGTCTGTGTTCCTGTAAATTCTTAGTGACATTCTCCCCCCAGTATTTCTGCTACACGTTGGAAAAACTCCATAGTGTTGCTGAACTTTGCCTTCCTTTGGCTTTCTTTGGTGACAGAAGTCCTCCAAAACGCCTCATGAGGCAAACCATAAATAGCGAGAACACATTAGAGCTGCACTGGATGTTCCTTTGGCACTTTGGCAGGAAAAGGGCATTTTAAGAGGAAAATGATAAATCTCAATTTTCAGGGAAAGCTTTCTAATGTGATGGAACTGTAATTTTCATAATTTTTCATATATAATTTTTGTAGGAGGCCCAACTGTTTAATAAAAGAAGATGGATGGTGAGGAACAGAGGCATAGTTTCAGTTCAAGTCATAACATTTTGTGAAAGAAAGGCTTCCTTTGGAGTTTTTTTCAAAATAGACTTTGTAAAATTTCTAAATAACAGTAATGCGATGCAGAAATAGGCTCTTTTCTAAGCTTCCTGGAAAATTTGCTCTTTCAGGGACAAAAAAGATTTAATAGGATTTGAAGAAAAAAAAAAAATCAACTGTCAGCTCTAATCATAAGTGAGGTTAGTAGGAAGTGCTCTTGAGCAACAAAGTTCTCTTATACTGCACCTCAGCATTTTGAACAAAAATAATTCATTTTTTCTCTTTATCTATTTAAAACCACACTTTCCCTAGACATACAACTGATAATATGATTTATTTTAGACAATGCTAGTGTGTGCTAAGAATATTTTTATTCAGCTTCTCGTACATTTAAGTGCCTGCAAGGCAGACAAAAACATCTTCATTATTTCCGGCAGAAATATATCACAGAAGGTAATTTAGGCTTCTCATTTCTGTTCCGGGATATGCTTAAGCCAGCTTTGAATATGTTCTAACCATTAAATTACGACATTTTCAGGACACTCGGAAACAATAATAAATATAATATTTCTGATTAAAGACTATATGAGCTTCTCATCTCGTGTCATTTGATGTGAAGTGTATTACTGCAGATTTTTTGGTTTTACATTGCTCCTTCATTACACCTTACTAATGGCTAAATGTTTGATGAGAACATCATATTTCATGAACAATGGCAAAAGGATATTAAAAAGATTTATTTTTCAGCGACCTATCCCTCCCAAAATCTTAAGTACAATTCCATTCTGAAATGGAATGTAATTTAGTAATATTTACTATAATTTAGTTTAATTTACATTTTGAAAACAGAGAAACTCATTTGAAATTAGTGGAATCATGTTGTCAGAGACAAAACTACTGTTCATAGAGAAGCACACTTTTTTTTAGGATACGTGAGCGCACTGAGAGATCTTAGAAGAAGGGAATAATTAAACGATTCTTCCAGAATTTCCCAGAATAGGTTATTCACAAAAATCTCTGTTTACTGAAATATCCTACTGCTAACAAGGGGTTTTTTGGTCCTAGTGGGGCATGCCAGTTGACCTCTACTCCAATTTTAGGGGTATTTCTTGTCTAATATACATTTAAATATGAAATTACTGATATTAGAGACCCCGTAAATAAAAATATAACCATTTCTAAAACAATAAAATTCTCAGCAAGATTCATGAAGCAAATAAGAAAGTACCAACTGAAAACACAAACTATTCTCAATTCAAATTGAAGTGCAATCTGTTGTACTGTGAAACTAACCTCATTTCTCATCCCAGTTCTGCCCTTTGCTTACTGCCTTCTTTCAGTAAAATAATTTAATTTCTGTTACTCAATTTCTTACAATCATTACTTATTTTTCTTTCTTTGTCAGACCTGCAGGTGACTGCTTTGTAGATGTGAGCTATGAAAGTTCAGCTGAGATGAAAATTTCAACGCACAGAAGTTGAGCTGTCTAAAATTGTTATGTTCTTTAGAGGTCTCAGACCAGGTCTCATGGATCACCTCCACTTTAAAAACATATTTTTTGTCTTTCAGACTGAAAGGTAATGTTGGAGTCCCTTAATGTCAAGACCAAGGGGGAGAAATGAGGGTTTGATAGTCTTCTCTTGAAACTCATCATTTTAATATTACTGCATGTTTTTAAAAGAGAGTTCATATGCTATTTTGAAATGCAGAATCGTAGCCTGAAGTAAGTTCTGATCCCTCAAAGATACATTACATGCTTAACTCTCCATGTTTTGGGACATTTAGTTGAATTCAGTAACATTATTCATTATAAAGTTGAATTTACAGGTAAGGCTTTGTAAATTTGGGTCTTGAAATAACTAGTTTCTTTGTGACCTTATTAATCTCTTATCCTTTTTCCAGTTTTGTTCTATTCAATAATTCCTAAATAGTCCTTTTCAGACCTGACTGGGTAGATTAGAATCCTATGGGATTCAAGTAGGGTTGACAGATTTCTCAATTAGTCAAACTCAAACAAGCATATTTAGCCATTGAAACTGTTTTTACAAGACTGCAAATTTATTACTGATGTCATATTTCCAATGCAAGTCCACCAGCCACTGAACAGGAACACAACACAAGTAAAATCAGTCACCAAGGATTCAGTGCTTCTATATTCCTGTTGTTCTGTTTCTCACGCTCTGTAGAGTGACGAACTACAACACAGTCCAAGAATGTGTCAAAGTGTAGTTGCTGGGCAAAGTTTTGGAATAGTTTTATAGCCAAATTCTGCCCTGGACATAAGGAGACAGGAGTCTCTCACTGAGGTGCATCCTATACAGACAGAGAATTCAATTTTCTTGCGGTCATGTCATGCTAAAATTCCTGCTACAAACTACAAATCTGAGCCCACAGGTTAAATCTGCTGGTCACAAATCTTAAAAGCATCCTGGTTTTAGTCAAACAAATACTTTGCATCACTCACAGAATTTACTTTATTACCCTGACCCAGACTAGATGATGAGGATAAACCCAATGGTAACGGAAATAATTTAAACGTCTCTGTTTCTTAAGTTGTAAACATAGTTTTAAAACATGCAATTTGTTAGTTAAGAGCTAAAATGGTCTTTTGACTTGTATCCATATAAACTATTCCTCTTGAATTAAGAAACTCAGAAGACTTAGTGGGGCACAGATCTGTTTGATGAACTTATTCGATAAGCTCCTACTCTCCAAAACTCTTCTCTTTCCTCCTGAATGCAAATATGATCATTTTTCCTCAAGCACCAGTCAGATAAGTGCTGTCTCTGGGGGAGCAGCAAGGACAGGCTGTTCCTGAGGGGAAGATGACTCCGGCTATGGCAAGGCCCTGCTAACAGAGTGCAGACCCTCAGTACCTGAGGCAAGTGGGCTGGGACAGACAGGCAGTGGCAGCAAATGACACCGACAGCCCCAGGCATTGCAAAAGGAACTGTGGCCAAGGTCTTGCCAAGAAAAAAAGGTTATTAGGCCAGAGACAAAAAGTTACCAAAACAAAAGTTGGAGGCAAGGCTAAACCAGACATTTAAAGGCTCTATCCAGGTGAGAAGCTACTCAGAGCATGCAGCTAGAGGGAAAAACAAGCACTAACACTCCTGTAACACAGCTTGGGAAAGGAGCAGGTCCCAAACCTGGGCTTAACTGGAGCCCTGGGGCAGTAGGTGTGGGTGGAAGTCCCAGGTGAAGCCAGTCAGGACCATAAAGACCAACCAGTGTCCTGATGGTGTCATTCTTTCCTGGATTCAGCTGCATAATAATCACCCCAATGGGCTCAAACCAATTTAGCACATTAAAAGAATGTATCTCATTAATTTCATTCTCACTATTTCAATGTCACCTAAAAAAAAAGTGATTCTACCACAAAATATGGTGGACATAAATGGTTTCTGGTGACAAGCTTGCTCCAACTAGGTTATATTAATTTTATATGCTTGCTTCTTGCAAATATTAGGAGGATGAAGTTTTTTTTTACCAGGAAAATTTCCAGTAGGCATATTTCATTGTAGTACACAAAGAGCTAGAAAAAATATTTTAGAGAAAAATGAAATAGAACAAGAAAACATTCTGTTTAAGCTGTTAACTAGATACATATAAAAAGCCCCCAGATTTTACTGCTACTTTTGCAGAAAGGTCTGAGTTGGTCCATAACCAATTAGAGATGTAAGTAAGAATGTTTCTTAATTATGCTATCAACATTTAACTGATTAATACTCTCATTCAATTTGATCCACAGGCATTCCTATGGCACATGCAAAATGACACAAAATGCTTACTTCTTTACTAATTGTCTTGGGCTGACTTTAT
>VZTA01026360.1:9717-20617 GCA_013398855.1 Mohoua ochrocephala
TAGTTTAACTCTCTTGACCCTAAGAGGATTGGACAAGATTCATAAGTGAGCAAAATACGCTCAAAGTTGAATGATACTTTTAGTTGTGTGATGGGAAAGGCTGGTGGACATGAAACGCCTTAAGAAGTTGATACAGTGTTTCAGGTATCTTAGGACAAGGAGCAAAATTTAAAAGCAGAGATGTTTATTAGAATGTTTCCAATCTTAAGTCTCAGGGTCCTACCAAAGATTTTGAAATTGTCAACATGGCCCTTTATAAGTTTATTACTTGCCTATGAACTGGCATGTGTTTTAGATTTGTTAGAGGAAGTTTTCTAATGTACACTTTCAGTGTTTCTCTACTGTAAACAACTCTTAAATACAGAAAGTTGTACTGTGAGCCAAGCTGGACTTTTATTGGTCACCGGGGTCAACTGCAGAACCAAGTCTGACCTTCAATCTCTGACTCCAATTAGTCACAGAACTAATTTATTTTTCATTTTCNGACCATTTGTCTTCTTGGAAATCACAGTGACTTATATAATTCCAAGAGTTACACTTGGAAAAAATTATTGTAGTGTGTTCATCTGTATTTAGTTTTAACACGTGTTCATACCAGTGATTTATACATTACAAAAGGTGCTAGTTTATTTGAATTAGAAGATTTCGTGTCTCTCTGTTAGCGTTTGTGTCTGGAATGTGTTCTCTTCAGGATGAATGTGGTTTGATTTTGATCTTTTTATGTTTTCCTAAGCATAGGTACATAGATATAGTGCAGTGCATGTCAGGTTGTCGTGTTTTAGCTATTTGGTTAAATTTTCTACTGTTCCATATTGTGAATAGCATGGCAGAACTTTTTAAAGAATTCAGTATCTATGAATTTGCACTTAAGTGCAGCTGGCTGTTCAATGAATGTAAGTTTTCTTTGTGCCTATTGGAGATACCATAGCTGTATGATTTCCAGAATTAGCATATCATGCTCTGTGGCATACCAGCACTATTTTTTCATCAGTGAAGAATTACATTTCCTTTGTGGTGCAGTACTGTGTACACACAATTATCATGAACAATAACTAGAATTAAGCATGTTGTTCATCATGATGTAGGGTAAATAATAATTCTCTTTCTCTCTTCTTATATTCTAGATAACATAGAAGATATATACACATACATGACATACAAAAGTCAGAGTTAGTAGTGGAAGTTTAGACGAGGACAACCAAGAAGAATAAAGTCCTCAGAAAGAGATGTTTGTTAGAGTACTCTCAGTAGCATTTTGGATTTCAGAAGTTCTCAGAGACTGACATCTTGCATCCATGCTGTTTCTTCTAGGTAGCTGGCACTCAGCCTGGGGCCCAAGCAGACTTTTTTCTCTCCTGTGCTGTACTGTGCAGGATAGCAACCCAGACAGACAGGAATCATAGAAGGAATCAGTGGCAGAAGGAATCACAGAAGGGAATCATAGCATGTCCATGTAGTCTAGACATAGCCTCACTCTTCTTCTGCTGAAAACGCCTTTCCATTATAACCTATTCTTAGGTTCGGCTACTGACTGTCTTGTAGCAAGAAAGGACCAGTTTGGGAAGCACGCTTCTCTGTGAAAAGAAGCATGCTTCACTGCTTCGCTGTCTCTCTCACGCTTCGCTGTCCTCGAGACCTTCCTACAGCTATGGTGTCCTGGCCTTTCTGAAGGTCAAATTTGCAAGTGCGCAATTTCGCCGTTCTTAGTTACAAAACCTTTTCTCTGATATGAAAGCACATGCACTAACACACTGTGCTTTTAATAAACCTATTAAAATAATTATTTAAAAAGATCTTGTTGAATGGTAGCAATTTATATGTTAATTTTATTTGTGTCAAGCTATTTAAAGTTTGTTTTTTTCAATTTCTAGAGCTAATCTTGGAACACAATGTCCAGGGAGACAGACGATGGAAGAATTTTGAGGTCGATTTCTAAAAGCCTCCCAATTTTCCCATTGGTGGTGACTGTGGGATTTTTTGGAAGCCGTATGGAATGCGCTTTTTACAGTTTTCCAGTGAAACATCCAGAATGGGCATTCGCAGAGCCCTTTCATACTGTCTAGGTTAGCAGCCAAGCCTTCTCCCACTTTGACATTTTAAGCTCACTAGGGCTCAGTTGGTAGATGCAGATGACACATCACTTTCAGTGACTTTAACAACGACAGCATGAAAAGCACATTATTGCTTATGTTTTCTTTAGAAAAAGGAAAGGAAAAAAAGGGTAGTGTACACAGTAGCAAGTCAGTGGGAAAATGCGACCTTGGAATTTTTCAGATAAGCAGGGGAAATAGGCTAATTAAAAGCTGTCAGTGGAAAAATAATATGTATGATTTAATGTTTTAGATATTCTGCAGAAAGCTGAGGAAAGCTCAGGATCTCACTGGTGATCCAGGTCCTTTAAAAGCGCCACTGGGACACTCATTTGCCATCATGAAAACACCGTGGTAGTCTGATATGAAGGTGTCTTTGAGGATCTTGCAAGTCCTCTGGCGAGAGGCATGCTAGGATGGAGTTGAGACCTAGGAACCTACTGTGGTGTGACTGTGCTTTGCTGCACTGGAGAGTCTGCGAGATCCCGAGGCTGACAAGGAAATTCATGTGCCTGATAGAATTGTCTTGAGGTCCAAGGGAAAAAGTAATATCTCAGTGATCTGCAGTCATCAATTCCATCCTTCAAACCTTGCTACAGTCTATCTATAATACAATGTACATGCATACTACACATATCCATCTGCATCTGTTGAGAATACATCTCAGTTTACCTGACTCAGAAAAAAAGCTAACAATCCTAAAGCTAACATGAAAAGTCTATTGAAAGTCTAAATAAGCAAGAAAATGTGTAAGTGGATGCTGTAGATAACAAAACATCATAGAACATTTTCATAGATAACGAGAAGAAAAAATAATGAGATGCTGTTAGCCTCATTGCCTCCAAGAGGCAATTTGGGTTGAAAAAAAATCTCATAGATGGCTCAGGATGCTTAAAATACCTGATTCATTGTACTTATAAAGTGATAATTTATGCAAAAATCAGCATGAGAAAATGGAATGTCGTGTGGGTTTCCTTTTCAAAGCAGAACCACACCCGAGCATTAAGGACTAAAGACTTCAGATGAAATGTTTGGAATTTTTTTTTCCCTGTAACATAGCATAGAAATTTGTGGAAAACAACTTCTGGATGAAGAGAATAAGGTTATTGTCAGTGTTATTTTTCCTGGAATATACTCCTAAAAATCTAATGTGAAAGTTTTGCTGTTTTCATCTTTAGATGTGCATCTGTGCAAGAGATATTCAGAGCATCTCATTCCTTATTTCTAATGACTTTCACAGATGTCCCTTCACTCCATAAATTCCTGCATCCATAAGTTCACTGTCTAAGATGTGGAGCCTGCTTTTTTGCTTTAAGTTTCACCAAGAACTGTTTTTTGTTTACCTTTTCCATTCTTGCTATCATTACTAGTGCACATTGTGAGGTCAGTGGAGTTCAGGATGTAGAAAGGAGAAACCTCTGGCTGATTCCTGAAGATGGTGAGCATCTCTTTTGCATTGGATACAAAAGGAATTGCAGGGATTTTTCAGATAAAAAGGACTCGGTCATTTTATGCCATTTACTAGATTGATGAATATTTCCAGTCATTTCCCACACAATTATGGCAGCCAATCAGTGTAAAGGATGAGTAAAATAATAAAGAGAAAAAAAAAAGGATGGCTAATAGAGAGACCGTAAAGAAAAAGTGTAAATCAAAGTGCAGAACAAAAAAAAAATCCAAAACAACAGGAGAAAAATTAAAAAAACAATCCAAGGAATGGAAAGAATAAGAAGCTGGTGGAGAGAAGGTTTTTCAGAACTAGCAATATGTGGAGAGGGAGAACCACTATGTACAGAATTTGGAAATGCACACTAGGCAGACGTACAGCTTTGGCTGAACAGCAAGAGAGCCTGAGGCCTGACTCAGTGTTGGATTCATATACCTCCCATATTGCTCAAAACTGAGAGTCTGAATTTACTAGCTCAATCTGCATTTAATATTTAAGTTATCGAGACTGCAACAATGAATTCTCTTATTCTCAAAACAGACACAGGGCTGTGGCACAACTCTGTTCCCACTTAGCAAGGCAATGCAGTCATGGACCCAGTCTCAGTCCACGTTGGGATGAGATCCAGTCACTAAGTTTGGAATGATATTTTAGCTCATCTGTTCCTCGGTTCTGGATCATTTATATCCAAGCTTTTGCTTTGTGTGCTGTCCTCTTTTCTGTCCATTGCCTCTCTGATTGTTGGTATTAAGTCTGGGGACTGGGCCCGGTTGTGTTGTATCCATACTCACTTCCATTGCTGGCAAATCTTTAATCATTTGTCTCCCAAAACAGATGGAAATATTTGCTTACTACAGTCTTATGACAGGAATCTTGAAGCAAATAAATTAGTTTTACTTTAGAGTGAAAGCATCACAAAGGCTTTTGCCAGTAGGAAGGGGAGTAGACATCAAAAAGTGGTGCACCAAAAGGAGTATTTTAGCTTGAAGCAGGCTTCAAATCTTACTTTACATCCTATTTTGCAATAGTTTCTTGGCCTGTTCATCAGCCACAGAAAAAGTTCATCAACAGCTAAGCCTTATTGCTTATTCTGTGATGCAGGAAGGGTTGTGATTAAAGCTGCTCGTGTTATAAAACAGTGCACTTACAACTGAAGCAAACAATTAAGATCAGATTCAGTAGGCTTCCTAACTTAATACTTCTATTTAATATATATATTTTTTACTCTAAGCTGCTGGAACAGCTCTGAATACAGACCTAAGGTAGTATCCCTGTAGACAGTAACTGAGCTAGGGAGAAATATTTAACAGAGAGATTCCTCTGAGACATGCATGTGGGTTGTTTTTAAACTGGATTTGTTACTTAGAGCGTAAGCTACCAGTTATTCTGTTTTCTGTTAACTCGCAGGGCTGTTGTTTTCCGAGCATAGAAGTCTTTATTTTTATTTGCCATTAGTCTCTGAAATAAAACAATTCCAGTTACTCACTACTGTGGTTGCTGCTGGCAAGAAAACTACTTTTACAAGCCATACAACTAAGTATAATGGTAATATCTTCCTGAGACGTGCTGTTTGACACACCTTTACCTTATTTAGCACTGGGGCAATGCCAACTGGGACCACCCATTCTTGGAAATATAAAGGACCAGCACAAATTGGAAAAATGTTGATTGTTGAATCATCGTGTGGTATATATCCAGTTCCAGTTCCTCAGGGCAACACTTAGAAGCAGCCCACATGGAATACCAGGTCACAGAGAGAAGCTCTGAGCCTGTCTATGGCCCTTATTCAGGAAAGCTTTTTTATTCAGAAATGGTGCTAATGTGTACTCTAACGATTAGCATGTGTTTTAAAGCCTTTTGACTTTAGTGGCTTTTAGACATATTCATAAGGTCTTGTGGGCTACAGTCTAAGCCAGTAGACACCATCTTTCCCTGAAGAATTTCATGAAGCATATGTGACCCTCTGCCAGCATTTCACAGATGCTTAAATTTCTTTGTCTTACTGACACTTCTGCAGTGAGGTGAAAGTTACTACTGTGTGTTCAAGGATGTAAATATAAAAGTGTTACTCTTGATTTACCCACTGTAGGACAACAAATAAGCTTACTGAAATAAAAGGATCACTATTAGCTGGTTATCAATACAGCTTTTGCTTAAAATAATCCCATTAATCCAAAAAGCCGTCTCAGGACAAAATGTGCACGTAGACCAACAAGGCCTTGGTTTCAACTAGAAATTATGAGGTCATTTAATCAGATTCATAGACTTGTCACTCCTGCTGGGAATTTAATAGAAAGCACCCTCCTCTGGTTCAGCTTTCGGGTACTTTTAATAGGTTCCAGCTCTGCAAAAATTAACAACTTTCATAGCGCTTAATATGTTATCAGAGTATGAAACTACTGACAATTCTTAAAATGTATATGAGTATTCAGGTACTTAAATTTGTACAGTTAGATATTAGGAAAAACCAAAATATTGGGAAGGAAGGCATCAGGGGATTAATGTGCCTTCAATGTGCCAATGTGAAGTAAACATGCCAGTGCCACGTTTGATAGTTAAGGCTATTTGGAAGGAATTAGTTGTTTTCATGAAGTAATCTGGAGAAGATAAGAGTGAGGCTTATTCCTGTGGATAAAGGGAGTCCCTGTCTCACAAAGTCACATAGGATATGTCTAAGTTAGAAAAGTTGCATTAACTTTTGGAAGAGGTTTCATAATATGTCAAGCTCTTTTCATAGCGCTGTTTATAAACGGACTTTACTGGGGTTCTGATTCTCCTTGTGGATATAAATTTCTTCTGCGAGATGAATGTGTCTCTTCTGACTGTAAGATTTATGAAACTGAAAGTCTGGGATATCTGTAAATGCTTCTTGGTCTAACTAAATGAGGATTATATACAAAACAGAAGCACAGTAATACATTTTAGTAAGCCCTCCCAGACTTCAGCAGTAACAACGCGGTCTACTGAACTGGAAGAGAGCTGCAAATGGTGCTGGAGCATGTCTAGAGAATGGCAACAAAACTGGTGAAGAGTCTGGAACATAAGTCTTTTAAGGAATGGCCAAGGGAACCGGGGTTGTTTAGCTTGGGGAGAACCAGGCTCATGGGAGACCTTGTTGCTCTCCACAGCTACCTGAAAGAAGGTTGTAACCAAGGGATTGTCAGTTTCTTCTCCCGGGTAACAAGCAACAAGACAAGATGAAATGGCCTCAAGTCGCACCAGGGGAGGTTTGGACTTGATATTAGGAAAAATTTCTTCATGGAAAGAGTTGTCATGTGTTGGAACAGGCTGTCCAGGGCAGTGGTGGAGTCATCATTACTGAAAGTGTTTAAAAAATGTGTGGATATGGCACCTGAAAACATGAATGTGTGATGAACACGCTGGTTGTTGACAGTTGGACCAGACGATCTTGGAAGTTTTTCCTACCGTAATGATTCCATGGTTCCATGAAATATCCATGCAGCACTATTCTAGAGAAAGACAACGAGATGGAGGACTCAGCAGGGTCTGAAAACAGTCCAAGACATTTACATTTGCATTTAAGGACTTCAGAGTTACACCTGCTAAAGCTAACACGTTTTGAAAGGACTCAATGAAACGTTTTGATGCATAAACCGTTGTCAAAGATTAGGATTCAAGATGAAAGCTAACATGACAGATGATTATCCAACATGTGCCTATGCTGAAATTCTTACACCTTTCTTTGGTATTTACATCTGGTATTTACGACCATCACAGATAAGGTATTGAACTCTAATGGCAGAACAACAGAATGGCAGATGTTGACTGTACTTTGAGATAGTTCATAACGTTTTCCTAAAATATGTTCTGTGCTAGAAGGTATGAATATATTTGAATGTACAGCTAGAGAAAAGAATGTGTTACATAGCTAATCTGTTAATTTTTGAGATGGTTCTAACACTTTTTATAAGGGGTATTCATTATGGATATTGGGTCTTTGTACTCCACTAATGACATTATACCATAAAGAATATGGTATTTAGCATGGAATCATACCAGAAAGCTTCGTTTTAACTATGAGAGGAAAATAATATATTCTGCAAGTTAGTAGGTTTTCCTTATGCCTTTTCTTCTTGGTATAACTGTACAAATTTATGAAGCATGTCACTGAAATATATATGTCCTCAACTTCTTTATGAAAAGCAATTAGTAGGGAAAAGACAGTAAAAAAATACAGAAAAATCACCCAGTCACTCCAGCCAATAAATCGTATTTATTTCCAAACTGTAACTTTTAAAAATGAAGCAATATAAGCATGCTAATTTAAGCATCTCTCCTGAAGGAGAGATGATCTTCACTCATGTAATAATACTGCTGGGGCTCCAAGAAGGTAACCCCTTGCTATTATTTTTAATTTTCTCTGACTAAAAAGCCCATAATGTAGGGCAGAAATACCACATAGCTAGAGAACACCAGGTAGCTGTGGAGAGGTACTAATGCTGTGTGTGGGTGGAAACCTTGGTGAATGGACTTCAGAGACTACACTTTTGTAAGTTTGTTTATGTTAGTGGCAAAGACTCAAGAACATTTATGCATTGTGCATCACGTCTGAAGGACGTGTTGCAGGTTCTGCTTATCTCTATATCAGTTTGGCAAAACTTAATTTATCCATGAAGAAAAGGATCCTTTGTCCAAGAATAAAAGGCAGCAGGAGACAATGAGGTATTTTATTATTCTCTCATCACCTTAGTTCTCTCCCTGTATTTCCAAGGGAACAATTCATGTGGAACAAACATGTGCAAAGAACACAAGATCCACATAAAAGGGCACAAAGCATCCTGTTTGTGAATAGTTGTCATGTAGTTGCAGCCAGCTGCCAGCATGTAATGATGATTTATGCTTTGGCTACCATTTGCTTGGCTTACTTGTGATTGGCTTTTAATCCTGACTGGATGGAACGAATGAGCAGCTTTCAGAAAACATGGCACTTGAAATGAGCAGTTGTTAATGCTTTTCCTAATCCATCCATCAGCTGAGGGACTCTAATCAATCTGGTTCTAACACTGGTGAGCAAAATTTACGGAAAGCGTAGGTGGGCAGCAGAGCGCAGCTCCAAGATGAGTATTTGGGCTGAGGGGGAAGCAGCCATGCCGAGTAGTCATGCTGATTTTTCTAATAGTGCTTACAGAAGCTCTGATCAAGAGAGATCTTGGGAAGGATACTTCATCTTGCCAAGAGTATAATAGACAGCACAGAGAAGAAGGAAAATTCTGACAAGAGTATGTGTCATTGGCAATCATCTAGGCTGAAGACCTAAGAAATCTGTTTGCGTGAGGCCCCTGCTTAAATGGCCAGAAATAGCTACATGTAATTACCAAGTTTTCAGTTGGATAATTTGGCAAGCTTATGAAACATGTGCAGAGGGTTTCTATCATCTCATGTGGTCCGTGTGCTTGTGAAGGGTGAGAAACACTTAAACTGAAACAGTCCTGATGTATGGGTTCTCTGCTGGACCGGCCTTTTTAACTTAGTTTCCAAGGGTCAATTACTTTTGAGTTGGGAAGTTATGCTAATTAATTCCTAGCCAACATGGCTTCTTGGCTTACAAAAGAGAGCAAACAAAGCAGGGACAACAAAAACTTTCATAAGCGGAGTGTTGCAAATTAAAAAAAAAAACCAACCCAAAGCAAACCAACAAACCTTTAAAATGTCTTATAAAGTTCAAGTGTTGTTTCTGTGAATAAAAGGCCTTGGGAAAGACACTTTCTACCCATGCAGCAGAGTAGCAGTGCATGTCTATTCCTGAACTCTCTGTGACCCGTAAAAAAGTGCCTAGAATACGGTATCAGGCGATTGACCTAAAAATAACACCTACATTACGCATAATACATGTTAACTGTGACCTGAAAAACAGCATGGAGGAAAAGGATTTGTACTCCTTTTTATTACTATTTTTTTAGCATGGGTAACATAAGAATTCCTCAGAGTTAAAAATCATTCTTTTAAAGGCTTCAAGATGTCTCACTAGATTTTTCTTCCTGGATGTCAACTGAACTTCATGAGCAATTCTGTTTTTAAGTGTATGTAACCTCCACTTCCTTAGGCTTTCTAATTCCCTCCTTTCCCAACATTTTTAAATAGAAAAAGCAAAAATCTTCCTCTCCCTTCTGTCACAGAAAAGATTTTAAAAATACGGTCCCAAATATGATAGCACAGATTCATATTAAGTTTAAAAGGAAAGTTATAAACAATCAACATAACATCATTATTTGCACGCAAGATTGTAGGTTGAATACAGAAAATAGTAGAATTCCATGGGCACATGTGTGTCCTCAGTGAACAGTTTTAGTGGGTGGGAGTGTCTACTGTATAGGTAATTAAGATATTCTTTCAATTTTATTTCCATAAATGAATGACTGACCACATAATGAGGAACCTCTAAGCCACCATTTCTTGGGTCGGGACTCTGTGTCTCATTCTGTGTTAAGCAAAACATGGAAATGGCCAGCTGAGTTTACCATTTAGGAAAAAAATTCCATTAATTAATTCATTCGCATACAACACATGACAGGTGAAGAATCACTGAAAGGCTGCTTTAAGTTTCCTTTTTGGCATATGGGAAGACCCCAAATATGAACTCTGAGAGCTCTGATTAAGCCCCCACAGGAAAAACCATTTACGATTTTCTCAGCTGAGAATATGCAGGAATTGTAATCGTCTGAATCGGATGTTTTTTATCAGTTGCAAGTGAAATTAGTTTTTCAAGAAACTGAGAATATTTATGTCATTTGCAGTGATTTTGAAGCAAGCTACCTTCACCAGGATCTACTTAACTACAGGGAATTTTTAAAGAAAAATGTAGAATAAAATATGCAAACACTGCTGAGCTTTGAAAATGGCTTAAATGAAGCAGCTTTGATTTGTAAAGATTGTCTCCTAGGTACCACCTTGAAATGTGCTAGAAAGTGTGAAGCACTGTGAGAAGTCAACATGGATAACACATATAATGTTTACTTACTAGACTAATTCAGTGTGGACATAATTCTCTTACGTTGCAACAATAAATTGGAGAAAGAATAAGATACAGTTAAATCCATTAGAAAATGCTGCTTATAAGATGGTTGAAATAAAGCAGTGAGCAAAAACAACATGAAAACTCATTTTTAAAAGCTATGAAAAATTGGGGTATACACACATACATGTGTCAGTTTTTGTTTGTTGTTTCTTTTTTTAAAAAAAATTGGAAATTGGTTGAAAATAGCTTTTGGTATTATACTGAAATGTTGTAATTCCAAAGACCACTATGAAAAGCTGAAAATGTTGGGTTACAGATCTTGCCCTCATTCCAGACAAAAAGTAAAACAATTATCTTTTCTTTTTAGATTATCCTTTCTATCTCAAA
>VZTA01026363.1:0-18378 GCA_013398855.1 Mohoua ochrocephala
AGCATAAGAAAGATCTCACGCTTCTAAATGACTAAGACATTTGAATGATAACAAAAGTAGATTAAGTTCAGTGTTGATAACTGCAGAATCAAGGAGACTGGGGAAAAATCACCACATATGGGAAACAATAGGCTCTAAACCAGCTAAAAATTTGGTATTACCACTTGGAAGATAACTCTGGAGTCATTGTGGATAATTTTTCTTAATAAATATAGTATACCATTTGATACTCTTTCCTTATGTTAATAGAGGCTAGCAGCCACTTACTAAGTCAGATGTTGGAATCTTTGATCTGGCAGTGAGTTTTTGTCTTTAACTTCTCAAAAAGGGTGATATGACAGTAATTTAATTCTAATCCTCTTTATTTTAGCATTCCCTTAATAAAGACCATTCTTTTCTTAAAAATTTAAAATACAGGCACAGTTTCTTTTTGAGAGATTTTCCGCATCTTTTTTCTGTGGGAATGGAAAATTCATCTATTTGTGTATGTGTCTATATGTAATCTAGAATGCATAAATACCACCATAGTCATGTTATTTAAAATAAATATTTCTTATAATCACCTTTTGAATCAGAAACCATACATTTAAGATGCAGCACACACACCTTGGTGAGCATCTTATCCCTGTCAGTTATTGGTAATGTGTCTAAAGTCCACACTTTCCAGATGTAAAATGAAGAGTCAATTTTGCATCATTTTATTGAATCATTCCTTCTCAAAGTCCCCATGGAAATTTGCATGCAATGAAATTAGAAACAGAACGTGATAAAATTAAAACTAGTACACAGAAGCTGCACAAGGTTCCAGAAATCTGGGAAACTTTTGCCTCCAAAGCAAATTCACAGTAGAGACTTTATGAATACTCTTAAAGAAGAAGACAATTCATCGTTGTCTGATTTACTTCTGTTCAAAAATTGGTAGGTTAGCTCCTGCAGAGGGTATACTCTAATTCCTCAGTACAGCACAGTACATACTGCAGCCATTACATGGACTTAATAGGAAAGACTGACTTGAGTCATTTGTCATCACCAGCAATTTTATTATGTTTGCAGTTTACAAAGTAGTATTTTCACAGGGCTGTGACAGCAATACAGCTCAATGCTTTGGAATAAGAAGAAAAAAAAGGAGAAAAAGGGTGAGAAAAAGAAGAAGGAAAGATAATTTGAGAAGCTGTTTCCTTTATTTTGAGTAAAACTCTCCTTCACATTAATGCTTGTCACAACTTGTGTAGTCAGTGATAAGGTGACCCATATTTGACAGTGCTGTAAACTACAGAGCAACTGGGGCATGGAAAGGAAGCAAAGAAATGACAGATCAAAACAAAATGCCCCTCATTTCAGTCCTTGAAGCTATTTCTGAGTTGAGGATAGGAAACACAGAAACATTGGATAGCCATCAATCACACTAGTTAGCCAAGGATTTATTAATCGGGTACCATCACCTATGGCTTTAAGCAACCTACTTGTGGCTGGCAGAACTTGGCGTAAATGGACTACCCCACCCAACTGTGATCAAATACTCTTGATATCAGGCATGATTCTTTAAATGGACTTCCTTAAATTTTGTTGTTGTCACATTCATGACTTTGGTTTCTAATTTTAATGAGACCAATGAAGCCAAGTAAAATGGTATAGTCAGTCAGAATTAACTGAAAACTCAAATGTTACTATTTCTCCCACAATAAAATGGGGCTTGCAGACTTCAATCTGAAATACCTATCGATCATTTCACCCTTATTTGTTTTCCTTTAAAACACCTTCTGGAGGATAAAGCTTTTACCAATGTTTATTTCAAAATGCACTTTTCCCTGAGTGATGATACTTTTAATTGACATCAGAAACATGCATACTAAAAACACAAAGGCTTGCAAACATTTCATATGCTTCCCTGCTTGGTATTACTAATGTAACCTTTTCCAAAGGTTATAACTAACCTTTTGATGGAATTTTTTTCTCAAAAAAATGAAGGTTGACACTGAAGCTAGTTCTTATAACATGAAATATTCACAATTACTTCAGTGCTTTTTTCTTTGTGCTAAAGAACCCCTTTCAAAACATTCTTATTCAGCATCTTCTGCTATCTATTAAAATTTTATATCAGAGTTAAAGTTTTATAAGGTTTAAGGTTATGAAATATTAAGACAAGAGTTGAGCTTGTGATAATCTCTTTTTAAAAGACAGCAAGTGTATCTACCAGAAAGGAAAGAAATACAGATTTTATTGCATTGCTGCTTTATGGAGATGCTTTTCTGATACTTCTTTCTCATGCTATATTTATTTTTGGTCAATGCATAACAGGAAAAAAAAAAGGAAAATTACCATTGAGATCCAATAAAATGAAATTGTTACAAACTTTCTTTCAAAACTTTCAATTAGTTACTCTTGGCCAATCTCAAAATTTGATCAGGCACTACTGGTCACCAGACATCAAAAGTACTTTAGTCGATACTGGTAGCAGAACTGTCAATAGCTAAGGGGCTCTGTAAGGTAAGGCCTCAATCTGAATACATTCTGTTTGAATTCAGAAATCCAGTATCTCTAAACAGTATCTCTGTATGAAATTCTTATATGCAGCTCTTAAGCACATTTAAAAATAATTCAAATAGATGGTTCAGCAGGTGGTTCAGCAATGTTAACAAGTTGGGGGTTTTCTTACTTCTCCATAGGTGAAAAATATGTGCCTTGGTATGAAACTAACACTTGCAATTGCAAGAGTAACTTAACTTCTGAAATTTTCATTTTGTGTATGTTTTTCTAATTTCTAGAATTTTCATTATAAAGTAGTTTATATAATTTTATCAGCACTGTGCAATTCTTGTTTTCTGTTTTAGAACCTTCTGAGTTACATTTTTATCCTAATATCTTCTTTTATAGAGTAGTAGTTGTAATTTGAAGCAACTCCATCCATATATGAAAGACAGCAGCTAAAAATTATCCTTTATTTCTATCTTTAAAAGAACATTTATTCTCTTTTAATTCATTCTTTTTATCATTTTAGGTTAAGATGATGAGGTTTGGGCTGCCTTCCCAGAAATTTAAGCACATTAGAAGAGTAAAATTCAGATTCTGCCTTGCCCCAGTCTATTCTCCATTATTCTGTTCATGGACAATCTTTATGGAAACGTAGAACGGGTAGCACAGAAATGTAAGCACTTCTTAAGCACAATCCAATCTATGCTACTGTAGACATCTATGTCAGCTGAACCATGTCTTAAAGTATATATTTTTCTCCATTTACTACAGAATATAGAAAGATACACCAAAATGGGTAATTTAAATGTAAATGGCTAAAATGTATTGAGATACTCCACCTCAATAACAATCTCACTCAAGAACTGTGATCCTGCTTCCATCTCATCACACAGATAGAGAACTCATCTTGTGCAGTATGTGCCACATCTTCTTTGTTCAGACAAGCTATATTCGAATATTGAGTACATTATGTTGACTAGATGACTACTGAATTAGATGTCTTTCTTTTAGATGAGTAAAATTAAATTGAAGAAACTAATGTATCACTGGAAAAACAAGGCTGAAAGGCTCATCAAAGCTTACTGCCTGCAGTTTTAGCAAAGGAAATTTGGAAAAGTTGTTAAATTGTTTTTGACCTAATAATCCAATATACGAAAGTAATAGTAAGGCAAGTTATGGTAGTCAGAAGAGGCTTGCTAAAAATCTAGTTTCTCTGGTTTGCATGCCAGTTCTACTAAATTTTCTAATTATAAAACTTAAGTAATATTGCTTTAATCTCAGAAATCAGTTTCTAAAACAATGTGGAGATTTAAAATGAAATACCATTTGAAAAGGCCATAAAGCAGGGACAATACACAGCATGCGACAAAAGGTTTAGCAGAAGAATAATATTGCTTTTTTTTTTGCCCCTATTATGCCCTTAACAAAAATATTATTTCCTATATATAAGATTGCTATGGCTCATTTCCTTTTGACACTACATCTTACTGAGTAGTTATCAGCAGTGATGGAAAATAAGACTGAAATATTATGCTGATAGTAAATTATAAACTTTAATACAAGACTAATTTAGCAGATGTCTTTAAAAGGCATGGAATAATGTGAAGTTCACCCATCTAAAACTTATTATTGTTACTGATATCCTTATCTGTTCTCAATCATATAGCAAGTATATATAAACATAGGAGACTCTAAAACCCAAAAGATTGCTTAAGTGAGATAACTATTCCCAGGGAAGAACTTATGTGCTCAGAAAACGTACACAATATAAAAACATTCATGTGGTGGCCAAAGTCCACAAAATATGATCTGTGATCTAAGAAATAATAATAAAATATATTTTCCTTCTTCCATTACATATGTGATCACCTCTTGAACCATTTGATAGGATTTTGACACAAATAATTTTCCAAAGTTCTAACAATGCAGTCAGAACCTCGATGATTTCATGAACCAGAATGCAAAAATTACTAAATAAAAAGTCCTTATCAGCTCAATCCAACATATTAATCTGAATAATTTAGTACTAGTTTTTATCATAGTCTTTGGGCTTTTTAACTATCTAATTATCATCTGTGAAAAAAAACCCTTTTTTTTTTAAATGAGACTGGGATTTTTTTTCATATGCCATATAGGATGTTTCAGTAATTCTGAAAATCTTAATTATTAATTTTAAATCAATAAATGGTAGCAGTGGAATCGCTCCTTCCAACTATTTTTTTTATAAAACAGTATTTTATCACACAATTATTTTCATGGAAAATTCATGTTCATCCCTGCTTTGTGCATAGAAAAGAAACATCAGATCTTTTTGGCTGACCTTTCCATCCACAGTGAATTGAATTAGAATAGAATGATCAAATTGTACACACAGGGATTATTTGTTCCTACTTTCGACACATTTTGGCTTCCATTAATTTTCAAACAAGCTTAAAGAAATTTGCTACATGGACTCATTTAATGTAATCACTTGCTACATGGATTCATCAGACATTGTTATATGAATTATCATGAGATAAAGCAAATCAGGGATTGGAAAACAAAAGTTATGGCAAAAATACACATAACTTTACCAGATTTTCTGAAATACCACACAGTGAAGACAAGGCATGCAAAATATTTACATAAATAGCCATCAGGAAAACCTGGTTTTGATAGATAATTTATCTTTAAATTAGATCAGTTTTAGATTGAGTTTTGATAGTCTTAAAATTGCCTACTGTACATGATATGAAGTTTGTGTTTGTTTTGTGCATTTTTTAGACATTTTTAGACAAAGTTCTGTTCCTGAAGAGAAAAACCTCTACAAAAGCAATTACAACTGCTGTTTACTCTGATATGATGCTGGAACTCGTTTTCTGACAGAAAGATTGCCTGTCATGGTAATGGTAAGGAATCTTAGATAAATTAAATTTCACCTGCACACCAAAGGGAATAGTATTTTTCTGAGCTCCATCAGAGTCTCCTCCAATGTAGTGTTTTTTTCAAAAGATAAAAAAGCCAATATTGCTATCTGTATTTTCTCCAGGAAATTTTGGAATAATTAAAATTATATTTAAAAAAAAATCAATACGAATCAAGGAGGAAAGTGAGACCCATCTACTTGTTATTTCAATATGCTCAAACATACAGACATAAAAGTTTCATTAGAGTATTGTGGCCCCAACAGCAAAGTTTGCAACAGATAATCAAAACACGACATTTGCAAAGAGAGGCAGCAATACTTCCAGACATTAGCATTTTTCTGGTTTGTCTACCTAAATCTATATACACAGAAACATACAACTGTATACATATGTTGAAATATGTAGACTCCATGCCATCTAACATAAATTTTAAAAAGAGACATATTGACATTTTTTTCTGCTTAATTTGGGCCATAATCATACTTTCTTGAGAACTTTTAGCAGAGACGATGTTATCTGCATACACTAGAGAGAGAACCTATCATCTGCTTGTAGCAGAATGCACAAACCATCTGTTGGATAGGGTTGGGTTTTTTTCAACTGCTGTTCTCATTTGCTAACATAAAAGCCAAGCAAAGTAAAAATCCTGAAGTATATTGAGCTTTTCCTGCAGTACAATAATCATGGGTGGCTCTGTTTAGACTACACAAAAAGGTAAGAGAGAAAAACAAGCCCCCGAAGAGAGAAGTTATTTGACTTCACCTTGCAACATAACATATGCCTAGACACATCTCTGTTGTAATAGAACACTCAGATTGCAGGGAAAACAAAATAACAAGAAAAAAGGGTACTTTCCAAGTTTCATTTGAGATTAATTAATCTCACTGTTTTTCAGTTCTTTGTATTTTTTTTTTCACGGATCTTTTCAAAATGTTCTTGTGTCATGCACAAAGGAATTAATTTCAACACCAGACCAAAAATTTAAGAAACATCTGTATCATTTCTTAATCACCAAAGTTTGGAAAGAAACCTTCCAATGAATTTCTCCTTCTGAAGTAAGCCTCTTATATTAGAGTTCATAAGACAAGGCACATTCCTTTCTTTTCTAATTACTCACTGCTTCTTTTTTGCTACATTTCCAGTCACCACTACAAAGGAAATGGGACACTTCAGACAGAAATCTCCTTGATTAGACAATCATGTTTCATTCTGCGCATTACACTCTTAATGATGTGTACTCTTTTACTATGAGAGGATTAAGAGCCTTACACATAAAAAGATCTTATTTCAACTCTCAGTTTTAGTAATGTTCGAAGCCTGTCGTGACAACAGCGTCACCTGAAGAGAAATCAACTTACCGACTTACATGGTGGTGAGAGAGATGGCACTAGCGATTACTTCGTTATTAGGAAACCATACAAAGTTGCTTTTAAGTTTTTATTTTGTATCTAATTCGCTATCTGGATGCAATAAACTTCATTATATTTTCCACAATATTTTTAAGATAATGTAATGAGAAATATGACATAGAGTAGGATAATTGGGTGGGATAACAACAAACCTTGTGCACAAAAAGGAACATGCTAAATTTCACATAAATAAAGAGTTACAGCTTGATGAACCAAATATGCGAGTTTTAATTATGTACTTAAACTTTTTTTTTAATGACTATTGTGGATAAATTTATTTTACTATAACATTTACTTGGTGGAGATTTAGGATCTTGCCTTTAAGGATTCACACTCAAAATAGTTTGTTTCAGTTGATAAATTTCCCCATGCAATTCAGGTATTTTTGCTTCAAGTTCTGTCTTAAAAAACAAACACACACACCAAAAAAATCCCACAACACAAATAAACACAACAAAACCCCCCACAAATAATAGTACTGGCATTTACTTTCAATTAGCACAATTTCTTTAAACACTAAACTTTTTAAGATGAGTCTGTGCATTATGTTAAATGTCTAATATGATGGGGACTGATATTGGTTATGCATAGTCACGATATTTGGCACACCACAGTACTCCAGTGGAAGAGCAATTCAGCTGAAGTCATAACACGTAAAGAGAGGATGTACTTCAATTCTAAAAGATACATCCAATGATTGTTGTAAAAATGGAATGATAACAAAAAACTTTTAGTCCTCATACAAAAGGTTAGATTTTTTTTTTTTAATCTTTGTCAGCATCTGCAGGCAACACTTTCATAGAAAGATACTGACTGACAGTTTGTGAGAAATTATTGAATGTGCTTCTTTCTTCAAGGCAAAAAGAGTGTCATGTCTAAACACGTCAAGATTGACAGAAGTTTGTCTAGTTTATTATAATCTTATAATCCCAGATATCAAAGAGTCCACACCACAACCAGGAAATGTTTGGTTTTTATAAAATACAATAAAATTTATTTCCTGTGATAATCTTTTCTTGATATAATGTTTCCTACAATGATAGTGATTTTTTTAACCTGGAATTTCTTCAGACAATCTGTGTGTTTCTTGATTGTTCTGGACAATACAGTAGAGCTGAGGCTCTACCCAAACAGATCAGAGAAGAGGGATTCTATTTTTGCAGGCAATGTATCTGTTCATCTACTCCTATGATTAAATTTTAGCAGCAGTATGGAATACTTGATTCATATTTTATTTGCTTTGTACTAAGTGCAACACTTCTGCAGAACGCTATCTAGACATTTGATCCTACTTGACATCTCTGCTGATTATTGTTGTGACAGGATAGCAAGTTGCACTACTCCATATTCATTTCTTCAGAGGTGTTTTATTTTTCTCAAGATCATTGTGCACTTTAATTCTCTCCTAACATATGGGTGAATCATTTAAGACTCTTTTCGTTTTTATTTTTAAGAAGCATATGCTTTACTTCATTATTTAGTCCTTATTGACTAAAATGAAAGTACTGGGTGAAAAAGAAACATATGAAGAATTCCTACTGATACAACTACTGCTCCTAATTTTGCATGTCAAGGCTTTTCTCTTCAACCCCTTTTATAGCAGTTTTCATAAATTCCATTTACATCTCTGATGAGCAGCATACAGAAGCATTCACTTTCATCTAAATTTCTATCCTCTCAAAGACTATGACTTTTCAAACAAAAGTCATTAATCTTCTAAATTAAAATATCAGAGTCAAGATACACAAAAACTTAATTCAGGAGGATTAATTATCATCAAATATGTTGGTGAAGGCATTGTTATTTACAAACAATTATTAGTTGAAGCTTTTGCTATTAAAAAAACAACTTCTGAGATGTGACAGTAGTTTGAAGTCCTTATATCTATCAATAGAAGACTAACAATTTTAAAAAATCGTTTCCACTGACTGAAAATATTGAGTAGTTAATTCCATATTGTTTACTTTCCCTCTTCCCTTCTTTCTCGAATCTCCTTCCTTATTTTCAATCTCTCACATACTTTGGAGTTGCACTTACTATTGCTCCTTTGAAGGGGGTATTTTTGTTCTGAACTTCAGATAACTGATGTAAAAAGTAGGTTACCTTTGTGGATAAGTTAATATTAAAAATTATGATGAAACAACTGACAGAAGAGGACTCGATAAATAAATAGAGCATAAATAGAGCCACCGGACATTACATACAGAAGGTTTGCAGTTAGCATGATGATTAGCATTATAAAACTCTATAATATAAATAGTTTTATAAAATTAATCTTTTGGACATTCATAAACTATCATAATTTGATTGCATGAATAAAAACATAGCAATGCATGTGGAGATTAGTAGTGGATAGATGTACACTGACATTACAGATTCCAGTTTATAAGTAGAAAAATAACAAGGAATATGGGAAAAAGGCGGGGAACGGATCAGCCTAAAGGCTTGGCCTGGTGATGCACCTGACTGGTCTAGAACATGAAAAGAACTTACATCTCTGTAGGCAATCAGAAGTCTATCTAAAATCTGAAAGCTGAGTATCTGAAGTGCCACATATTCCTGCAAATGCAGATGCAGTGGGTTTTATCATGTTTTCTCCATACTTGCTGAAGATAAAACAACTTCTATGCTCTGAAAGGACCTACTCACAGCTAGAATATAAAATAATCTGGGAAAGAATAGTTTCAACAAAACCACACAGCACAACAAAACTACACATGAGGCATGCATCCTGTACTTTTTTCTCCTTACATATTTGTACACTCTATTTTTAGGTGTGGATCACTTATACCATTGAAGAATCTCTAGAAAGAATTAGGAACCCAAATAGGATTCGGTCCTAGGACTATATTCAGCAAAGACAGTGCACGTGATTATATTAATTCAGATTCAAGGATCTTTTGTGATTCTTTTATTTGATTTGGTTGAATATTCTAATGTTGATGAAACATAGTAAAACTGAAGACTTGACGGATACAGTTAAAAAAAGAATGAATGGCAGATGATGTGTTCCATGAATTACCCCCAGCTACTTGTTAAAGAATAAGAACATCATTGCCAATTAAACTCAGAAAATCAATCCTGTGTGATAAAGATTGTTGGTTTAGATTCAAGAAATAATTTTTAAGCTTTGAAAAAGACATTTCCATCTTTCAAATACATTTTGAGATAACGGCAAACACTAAAATATAAAATCTCTTATTTTCAGTTTTACAATCTTACATGTTTTATTTCTAACATTCCATTTTAATATAATTAGTTGAAGTCCAAACTTTGGAATACACACCACATTGAACCAAGTCTTAATTCTCTATTTCTGTTGACTCGTTTCTGAGAATTAAATAATGATCATTAATTTTCCATTTTATCTCATTAATTAAAGTCAATATTTTTCATGGGTCAAGTAGAACAGGTGAAATTCCACATGAAGTAGTGAAAATGGAAATCAAGAGATAAGATGTGCCTGGGTAAGTGAAAGAATGGATTCAGGATCTTAACTGGTAGGACAGGTCTATGCAACAGACCAAATGTGGCAGGGAGATATGCAGTAAAGGCCTGAAGAGTGAAGAAATGGGAGGTATGATTACAAATGTGGTTTGGAAAACCAGGCTACTCATGACAATCACCTCTGATGCCTTGAATATGTATCTTTATGACTATAGAACTGTAACACTGGTCTAAACCAACAGTAATCCTCAGCATTGCCAGGACAAACATTCAAGACTTCAGCTGGAAATAGGAGATATGGAAAGATCAATGTAACATAAACTTGAAGCATGTATTGAAGCTTCCAGGTAAATTTTGACACGAGCTTTGAAGAAACTTACTTTGCTATGCAGAAAAATGCTTTTGCTTATTATTTTATAATAAATTAAAAGAGTACTTTTAAAGTGTAAATGATGATAATGTTTTAACCTCTTATTACATTTAAAATTAACATTTTCAAAAATTCTGAAAAAAAAGATTAAAAATACTAATGGAAAAACATCTAAAGAAAATTATAAGCTTTACTAAAACTCTTATCAAAAAAATAATAATATTTTAATATTTTGGATCTGTGTTTGTCTTAAATTATTGGTAAGTTATGACTTTTTGAAATAAAAATCGGAAATTTTAGATACTGCTGAAATTAAATTTTTGGTAAAGTTAAGGTTTGGGGATTTGGAGGATCTTTTTTTCAGTATTACTAGGGATGATTACACAGTTACTTATCTTTCTGAGGAAGTTGCAGCAGTTCTTAACTTTTTACGGGATAAATTTCCTTTCTGAAACTTTAATACCATCTAGTTCTTTCCTTAGTGTAAATAGGTCATCAATTGATGACTTTAGGTCATCAATTCTGTATTCTAAAAAATTGTTCTAACAACACCAGAAAATTTGTATGGTAGGAAATTCTGCCAAAATATCATAGCCTAATATTTAAGGAGCAGTTTTCACTTTAAAAATGCAAGCTTGAGATATAAAAAAAAGGAGCAAACTTTTAAACTGATTCCAACAGGGTATAAAAAAAATGTGTCACAAGGATAAGAAGTAGCTGCTAGAAAAATATGATCATGTGTTAAGAGTATGTTTATATGTATCAGCACCATTCTTATGAATTTAACAGATTCCAACAACATGCTCTAATTTTTTTCCATGTACAATATTTAAGTGAACTTCACTGCTCACAAAAATGGTATAAAGGAATCAACTCTAATTTATTTACTAATAACTATATAAATTAATACATATATGCACTTTTAATGTATGTAAATCTTATGATGTTTATATACAGTGAGAAATGCAGATGATACATATTTATTTGTTCACATATAAACTTATGTATCCCCCTACTATTATTATTCCAGAAATGGTTTAATCGAGAAAAAAAAATTATATTCAAGCCAACAGTATTTCTGCAGACTTATCTATAAAGATTCGCCATCAATTGGATTTTCCAGATGGCTGTTCTCTGTACTTGCTTTCACTTTGACTATGAAAAGGTTGAAAAGCGTTTCCCTTTTGTAATGTTCTTTGATGGCACTCATAAGAGGTCCATAGTGTCAGAGGTATTTTACTGATTCCGTCACTCTCTGTGCAACTGATATTTTCACTGTCAAATCTTTTCTTAATTTTGAATTTTTTTGAAATATTCATGCAAAACAGTGCAAGTTAGTCCAGAGGAAAAAAGAATGGATGGTTTTGCCAATGATGAAAGTACATGGGTTAACAACAACCAAAAAGCTGGTCAAGTCCTTTGCTTCCTAGTGTGTTTAATGGGCTGAGGTTTTTTTAGCATCATCCATACTTTTATTGAGATGAGTGAGATGCTTTTTACTAACACTGTGAATATATAATAGATTCAATTAATTCTATCCTTTTATTCTATCTTTTTAGAGCAGTTTGAATTTGCAATGTAGACTTCAAATGATGTTCTTTTTATCAAATTTAATTGAATATTAAACATTTAAATTGAACATTTGAACCTGAACTAGCCACTTTAGACTACTGTTACACTCAATGGAGAGAAATAGGGACATCTGAAAGATAATTCACCTTATTCGAAAATGTGCATGTAAGAAAGAGATGAGATGAGAGAAGATAAATCCCCATCACAGACTGAATGAGTTACTCAAACTAACGTGTCTTGCTGACCCATTAAACACAGCAAATAGTACCATCAACTTGGCGGCCGGTGATGAAACAAGTCAGAGAACAAAGTAAAATGGGGAGCTGAGGTAAAAACATAGGAATGGGAATTCTATTAGGATTTGATTAAAACTGACAAAGGAGGTAAGGGAAGGCTTAAATGATAGTGAAATTCAAAGATTATGAAATTGGGAGAAACAGAAGAATGAGAGGTCCAAGAAGCTGTTAATGAACTAGGGGAAATTTGACTCTATTTTTGAAAGTATCTGGACAAGACACAGGCAAGACAGGACAGTAAGTAACCTGGTAAGTAAATCAACGAGGCAGATGGTAAGAGAAGGTGGTAAAACCAAGTAATGCTTTCTGGGTAAGGAACCTAGGATTTGAGGAAGGCACTTGGGAATTCTTTGAGACCGTGGAAAGAAGGAAAAAAAGCTAGAATAGGATCCAGGAGACCGCATAATAAATACAAAAAGAATGTAAAGAGGATGTAACAAAAGAAAGTAAGTTTGGGAGCACCAAGAAGAAAGTTATATGAATCTTTGCTTGTCACTAGAATCCCAAATGCAGAGGAAGACTCTGAAGGCTTGCCATTTCTTCAGCTGTTGAATTCTTCGATCTTTCTGCAGAGAGAGTCCACCATCACTATTGTAATTACCCACATAAAAATTAAGAACTTTCTTTTGATGCCAGTTAATCTCTCAGTTCAAGTGGCAATGGGATACACAATGAATCCCCAAGTTTCAGTTCTGCATTCAAGTGGTGGACAAAAGAAATGACAGCACATGAAGTGACTTGTGTGTTCTTCTGCTTCTTTTGCCAAAAACCAAACCAAAACAAACAGCTAAGCTTTAGAAATGCTGTTCTACAAGTAGCAAAGCTAGATTTTAAAGTTAGGAAATTCTAGACCTAGATTTTTCCTTGTAACTTATTTAATGCCATACACCTATATATACAGTCTTCAGCTATGTGATCCTGCACTATTTTTATCACCCAATTCTTCTGCATCCCATGCACAGAGCATAGATCCTCTGAGAATGAAAAAGAGCTTTGGAGGAGAAAGGTCTGTGGCCTGTGTTGTGTAGGAACCTTGACTCTTTTGTTGTGGGAGTTAAAAGTGTAAATACAAAAGCATAAAAGTTATATAACCATTTTTAGAAGTTTCATAATCGAATTGAAAAACTGGCTCATGATAAAAACAAATGGATTTTTCTCTTCTGATTCCATCACCTAGAAATGCAGAATTGTATGATCTATATTCCACTCTAAGCATTAAATTACCTTCTTAACAAAACAGTCTATATGAGATAGTATAAAAACATAAGCAGCTATTAATTTGACTTCTTTAGTATCTAATTTTAGGATCTGGTTATCATAGCCAAAACTATGGTTCAAATGTGGATAGCACCTCAGAAAGGCCACAGCTATGACCAGCTGGGAAAACACTTGAAGATGTGAGAGCTCACAGGATAGACTAAGACATAGGAAGGTATCTTGATTCCCCTCTTTTTGTAAGCTCAGGTACTGAGATGAAAGCTGTAAACAGGAAACTCCATTTACTTAGAAGCAGAGACCAGAATCCTCTCATGAGACTAGATACACTTATAACAGTACATTAAATACTTATGAAGCAAATTTTTATGACAATTTTATCTACATTTTCTGAAATGGTCAAAATATTTTCTCATTAAATTAGAAAGCTGCATTGAGAATGTTGCTCATCCTGACAGGTTTCAAATTCATAACACTCTATAGCAGCATGCCAACCATAAGGTTGCAGGTTGCTAGGAGAAAAGGAAGAAGACACGGGAAGTGGGAGAGACTAATGGGCAAAAGAATCAAAATGCAGGATTTTTGGGCTCAGAACAGAAAAATACAAAAGAAATGCTTATAGAAAAGCTTTGATCCTATAGTTTAATTCATGCACATTTTTATATTCCTCATTCTATACTGATCATAATGATTTAATTTAAATAAATAGTTTTGACCACAGAGACTTGCAAACTAAATTTCTCAGTTAATGTTTGAATTAGAAAATCATTCTCTCACTTATTAACCTTTTGGATTCCCATTAATACTGAATTTTTTACTTCCCATTGACAAACTCGACAGAAACAGAGTAAAATGCTTTCCTCATTACTTTTTCTAGTGACTCAACATTTGAGCATGAAACTGCTGTGTGAGGAAGGCACAGTACTCAGTCCTCTTGCTTCTTGCTTTATGGTACACTATTAGTATCTAATGGTGGCAGGATTTGCCATTTTCTTTCAGAAGCTGTATTTTCAAATTCTTGGATGTTTTATGAAAGACTTCTGCATTGTCAGTGCTTGCTTTACGTGGGTTAGGCATATCTGGCACATCCTTCTTGGAACAGTCTCTTAAACAAAATGTTAATTGAATTCTGTGTTCTCCACTCCTCTTTCACACAACCAGAGGAGTCTGGGACTGGTTTACAGATGGGCTCATCATTTATGGGTGCAACTGAGAACAGAGGAAGTAGTGGGAGAAAAGTGCTATATGCTCTGAAATCAGTCAATTCAATGTTTTTTTTCTTTTACCTCTCTTTCTGGTTTACCCCTCCACTGTAAAATCAGGCTGTTGTAAAAATAAACCTGTTACTAGTTTGTGAGGCACGTACTGAGTGTAGTGGTGAACAGGGCTGAGGACTCATGAGGAATTACATCTTCATAGGATTTGAACAGTGTAAAGCAAGCAAAATATGCTACCACCTACTCAGGAAGGAGGGATTAAAATAGTAACTCTTTGCCTATTAAATGAATCCCATTCATGTTGAGGGTTGATTAACATGTCACCTGAAAAGAGCCATTGTGATCCTATAAAATCTCCATTATAAACTTTGAGGATCTGATGGCTGTATCGCAAATCTTTGCACTGGTATTCTCTAAGCATTTTGTGGCTGATTTGTAAATCTTAATTATAAATTCACATTATAGATTTTTTTTCCTAACAGTTTTGTCTTAGGAAATGAAGATCAAAAAAACCATCTTTAAATTTCCACTGCACCTATTGACAATTTTGTCATGCCAGCTCTAAACCAATTTGATATGCGTGTTTCCAAGCAATTCCAAGCAATCAGACAGTGTTCTAACATTAATTGTTAACCATAAAACATTTTTTTTCTTTTTATAGATACAATATGGAAAATAGACCAATTAAGTAAGTACTTTAAAACATGCCCTGTCTAACCCTCCAGTCTTCTTAATGCCAGTAGGACTATACACATATAGATGTACCGTACAATTGACATGACAGGGTGCTCTTTAGAAACATGCAAAAAACCCAAATCAGTAAAGTAGAATGTACTTATTATTTCACAATATCTAAAAGAACACTAAAATTGAAATTAAGAATTTGAGATCATCCAGCTTAGTGTTTAGCTTAGCTGTAGAAACAATAACTAAAACTCCACTGAAAAATGAACCCAGCTGAGCTGAAAAAGGATACCAGTACAAAATTCATGTCTCAAGCTGAGGAGACCAACTGGGAAAAAATTACTAAAAAGAAACAAACAAACAAACAAGAAACTCAAACAAGAACCCAACTAAAACTCTTTTGGAGATACAAGGATCCCAAGTAGACACTAAAAATAAAAACTAAAAGTAATTTTCACTTGTACATATATGTCAGTAGCAGAAATAACAAAAAAAATTATAAATCCTAAGCAAAGAACCAAAGCCAACTTGTCAAACTGCTCCTCATGTTATGTCCTACCACTGGGTTTCAAGTTAATACTGCCCAAAGACCTTCTGTTCACAACATCTGAAATAATGTCGACACTATCAGAACATATTCAAATATTTAATTCTCACCACCTTCACATAACAAAAACATTGTTTTCCATACAGTCCTCAAATGTTAAAGCAGTTGTTAAATATGGGCAAGACTAAGTACTATGGAAATTCAGAAGTTATCACTTTCTGTACCAAAAAATCCAGGTATATGCCTAAAGGCTTGGTGGAAGTCCCACATATTGATCTGTTTATGTATTTGATAGTATCTGCCCTTCTGGACTGAAGAGTAGTTTACATATGCTATAGTCACAGTGAAGTGAAGAAGTTGGCACCATTTATAAGACTTATCTCTACAGAATGAGTGAGACATAAACTTCCAGGGCATTAGAAGATTGTTGGCTTACAGAACTTTCAAGCACAGAACTGCCATGTTTGCAGCACTTGACCACCACTTGCCATAACATACAAAGTTCATAGAGGTAAATGAAAGGTTCTTTGATGAGAAGCAGAAAGGGAAGCCTTAGACTCTAAAACGATCCTAAACATTTTCATACCTCAAAAGGTGGCATTTTCATTAAAAATAAAATCATCTCTCCTGACACAGTTATTTTAAATCTGAACAAATTTGAGCATATTCCTTCAACAGGATTACAAGTTACTGATGACTAGATGTGTTGTCTCAGCAGCAATGAGTGAAGAACATGGAATAAATGGATTATAAAAATCAAGAGCAGTAAGAGCAGTAATCAGATACATAATGTCACAGAGTACATACCTTCTAGCAAGTCGACTCTTATGTACAAATCAAGTGGTGCCATTAAAACTCAGTAAGTTTCTGTTAGTATGCAGATCTCTACAGTCTCAGACCAGTGACACACCTAAATGAAAAGTCTATAGACTGAAACTATATTTGCAATAGTTTTTAACCTCTTCCATTCTCTCTTCAAAAACCTTGAAGAGATAATTTTAGGGTTGGGGTTCTACCTGTCTTTATAGTGTATCTAACAATTTGAACTGAATCCTAGGATAAGCACCTTCTTGTTGCACAGAACAACTTCCAATATTCATAAAAACTTCAGTATTGCTTTTTCTTTAAAAAAGTACCGTAAGTTACTTATCAGCTATTCCATGTGTTTAAATGAAGTAGCTCCTATGAAATTAACTACGCTAACTGACAAAACAGTAAGAGATTCAAGGAGAGAATACATGCTTTAGGGGTCTCTGAAAAGGTGTAACAGTTACACACAGATATGTTTATCTACAGCTGTACTAATCCAAACATACACACAGTACTGTCCCTTCATCTAATATTTAATACATTTACTTTCAATATGAAAAATATTGAAATAATTTCTTTCATTTCTTTTCAAGTTTAGAAACAGAACTGTACATTTCTCTCCATAGGAGAAAAAAAAAAAAAAAAAAAAAGACAAGGGAAATGAAAATGAAGTAATCTTAACCATGGGGAGGCGGGGGCAAGCAGAGTTAAAGCAATGAATCATTTTACCCTTAGGACTATCTGTATCAGAGTTTTTCTGAAAGCTCTCTGTTAGCTACATTTCCTTCTTCAAATGATTTTAATTTCTGTTTCAGCTGGGGGCGAGGAGGGCAGGGATTGAGAAAGAAAAGCAATTCAACATTAAAGCATTTGTATGAAACACAAGAATCTGGATGTGTCTTGCTCGTTCTTACATCCTCTCAGGTGTCACTGGGTTGATGACTCGCAAAATTCTTATAATTCTTATTTTTCTCTGAGGTAGGCTGTAACACGGTTTAGTCACCGAGCTTCAGGAAAGCGGACGCTTTTACTTTTGAGCTTTCACCTGTCATCCCACTACCCAGAACAACACCACCTCCCGCTAGCGTTTTAATAAACTTCTGAGAAAGTTGGCTAGCGACGATCCCCAGCGTGGAGCGCCGGCTTTGAGAGGCGCCTGTTCTCGGGCCAGCCCAGGAGCGGGGGCGGAGGTGGGGACAGGGACAGGTCAGGGACAGGGGCAGGTCAGGAGCAGCCGCAGGCCAAGAGCAGGGGCAAGGCCAAGCGAAGGCTAAGGGCAGAATCCCTGATCCGTGGCCCCTTGACCGTGAGGCTGGCCGGTCTCTCCCGGGGCTCTCGGGCAGCCCCCGCGGCCGCCCTTCCCTCCGCCTCCAAACCCTGCCAGTTCAAACGGAGGAATCCTCCCGCCTCCAGACCCTCACCCTGCTGCAATA
>VZTA01026366.1:11028-28081 GCA_013398855.1 Mohoua ochrocephala
GCTAACACCAGTTTTTGCATTTAATGGTTGATTAGCCACTGGTTGCTATTTAAAATGGGTATGTGCAGTGCAGAACCAGTATGTAGCTGACACAGGCAACACTGAGTGCCACTCCTTTTCCATTCAGTCCACCACATCATCTAAATGATTCCTTAAATTACACTCTTTTTAATTTATATTGATATACGTATTAAAATTAGAGGTATATAAATAGAATTATATGTATTTAAAAATGGCAAGAACATAATCTACAATGATGATTCTAAATATAATGTCAAGTTTCAGAGAAACTTCAATAATAACTGTACACTGAGCATCTCAGACAAAAGCCTGCACTGTTTATACTACCATGAAGTTGTGTAAAGATAGATCAAAAATCCAGATCTTCTTACTATCTTTGGGCCAATACACCTGCTGTAACATAAGGCACACGGATCACATTGTTCTGCAGCAGTATACTTATATTTTTAGTACATGAAATCCCAGACTTGCAGGGATTCCACTTTGGTCCATAGTCAATATGCTGTGAAAAAGACAACTTAAGTCTTAATGCTGAATGCCTGGGCAATTTCTTGTTTCATCATCCAAATATTTCATAATTGTGGGAGTCAAGGCTTACAGGACTTGAAATTATTTTGATGGGACCTTAAACGCTGTACTACTTGTACAAAAAGAAAGAAAAATAAAATCTCTTAAAATGAAACAAACTTGTGAAGAATTACAATAACGTGCATTAAAACCTACTATCCATGCTTTTCCTTTGATTTGTGAACTGCAATATTAGGGTGACCCCTTTCATACATAACTTCATCATTAATAGCTCAATTAAAATTCACCTTATTAATTTTTCTCTTTTGAGAAACACAGTGAGGATAAATAGCGTGGAATGGTTTTCACTGCACTTATTGTGTGATGAAATAATATATTAACCTATCATAAAAAGTGGTTGGTATGATATAATAAGTCTGATGGGATTAACCAATGAAGAATAGTTTCATTGGCTACTTTGGTTTAATTGTACACAAATGAAAATATTCCTTGCAGAAGTACATTGGCATAAGAAACATGTTCATTTTTCGCCAAAGGCAAAACCATTCCTATTGGTGGCTGGATGCACAAGAGAAAAGGGAGGAAGCAGAAGGCACTGGATGTATTGGCAGTATCCAAACTAGGAAAAAGGTGTGTTCATATTTCACAGTCCTTACCCCTCACGCCAGGCAGAAAGGCTCACATTGTGACCTGCAGATCCCCTCCTGTGCACACACACATATTTCCTTTAAGAAAAGGGGTTCATAGGGAAGGATGGAGCATATCAAGACCTCAGAGCAGGAAATTCATGTCTGATCATCCGGTTCAGACATTTCTGCTGAATGCCTGGGGATGGTTCAAAATTCCACTGAAATTGTATTTCCTCAGAACATGCTGATAGGATGAGGCTTAAAAAATTTAGTTTGCATCCTTATGGAAAAAAATAATGTTGGATGGCTGAAAAAGGGAAAACTAAATTCCCACTTTGAATCACTGCTAGAGGACCTGTTTTGAAAGGATTCAGAGCAGTAGCCTATATCTACATACTCAAAACTGCTCCTTGCATCATGGTCTCCCTCATCACCAACTGCAGAGGAAGCCTAAAGGCACTTGATTCCCGGGGCTAAAGTGACCATTTGTGAATACCAAGCCCCATCATTCTCTTACTGATATTTGACTGGAGTTTCAGTAGAAAGGTAAAGTTTTAAAGATGAGTGGTCCATACTGTCCTACGTTTGATACAATGGAAAGTCGTTGTCAAGGAAACAACAAGAACAAAATGCTTCCTAAAAAATAAAGAGGGCCAGAAAGGACTTGGCTGGTTTATTACTTTCTGCATGCTCAATGACTGAGCTTTCGAGATCCTGCCTATGATTTGAGGACATATCCACCTAAGTCTGTTAGGTCTTCATGCTGCAAGCATACCTGACAGCACACTGTGCATGTTGTCTAAGTGAGATTGCACTGTCTTTACACGGCATGATGTACACTTCTTTTTTTTCTTACTCAGTGCACTACTTTACCTAGTGTTCTATAACAAGAACTATCTAATGTTTACTTTGCCTTAGGATCCCCATCACAGATACAAGCATCCACTGTTGGGAAGACGGAGACAGCAGGGAGGATACTGAAGGGTTTTTTGTTAAGTTGCTTCCTTCAAGTATTGTCACTATTATGCTTTTATAAGTTATTAGTGTTATGAGAGATTTCATTATAAAACACAAAAATGTGTGATGGCAATTGTGCCACTAAGGTCTCTAGTGGAACATTAATTATTGATCTTTGCCTCAAGAGCATCAGAATGTTGCATTAGAGCTGCAATGAACTGTTCACCTTACAAGCATTCAACTGAACTATGTCATTCAAAGGTGACAAGGTTTAACTCTGCTACTATATTCAGGGCACTCTAAAGACTGCAGTAGAATTGCTAACACAGCCTAACCTGCCTAACGAAAAGCAGGATGTCTGACACAAATAACCTTATTTTTGGACTGGATATTTTTTAATTCATTCTCAGTTTCTTATTCCTTATTCTCCTTCTGAGTTCTCTTGCTTCCTGCAAACCACGCTTTTAGCACTAAGGGTCCGGGAGAGGGTTTATCACCCTTCTTGACTGGCACTCTGGTCCCTTCTGTTAATACCATTCAGGGATGAAAGAGCCTCGCAATAAAGTCCTAGATTTACAAGCCATTTGTGCTCCTTGGTAGGAGTTCTACCTCAAGAAGTTAGTGGTATCCCTGCAGTGATACGGGCTGAAATAAGTACAAATATGGCAGAACCACATTCAAAATAAATCCCTGGGAAAAATTAAGGCCTCCTCCTGCTGCAGTGCCACCAGAAAAGCCTCTCTTCTTGGTTTTTTGGAATTTTGAAGTTTCCCTCATTAATTTGAGCTACTGAAGAGACACAACCCTGCTGATAGAGAAAGTGGTTGGTGTGTTGTTTTGTAATGTAATGTCACATAGCACAGCCATCCCACTCTAGTCCTTGCTTTCATAAGCATATGCCTTAATATAAGCATTAGCAACTGACACATGGCAGGACTAGAAAAATACTTCAGGTATCTATCTTTTACCCACCTGTGACTACATCTAATTTTGTTTAACCCTTTTTCCTCTGTCCCCTTCATTTCTGTCTCTAATAGAAAGCATAGAATATTCATACCTGCCTCCTTATTAAGTTTGTGCTGACTTTGAGAAACATCTTTCCACTTCTGGCCATTCTTAAACCTAACAGATTACAGAATCTACTTTTCACATTCACAGAAGCATACTGTAGAAAAGTAATTTTTCAAACAACACTTTTCTTACTGTAGTTGCCTTTTCTCTGTCATTTTTTCCCTTGCTGACAACCATTAAAAGAGTACTCACTGACTGATGTGATTTTGGTCAAACCTGGCCCTTTAGATGATGCTTTAGCATCATGCTTTAGCCTGGGCAGGTGAAGAATCAAACCATGGGGCTGGAAGATTAATTGTCTTAAAGTTAGCATCCTCAAACTGCAACTGCTCTGTTTTGGGACAGCGCCGTTGCTACACTATGGCAGGTTTTCAACAAACCAAAACAATCCACAGTAGCAGAGAATTTAGTTCAGATACGTACCAGGATGAAGATTAGATTAGACCGAGACATCCTAAGGGAAGATAAATAACAGATATATTATTCTGTAGAAATACAATCCTTGTCCCTAAAGGGAATTTCCAATGTTATTTGACCTGAGTAGAGGTTGCAGGTTCAGATTCTGCTGGGTTGTTTTTTAGTGGTTTTTTTATTTCGTTATCATCACGACTGTTGAGTAAGGATTAGGTAACCTTTTGTTCCAGAGGTTATCCAAGAGATTTGAAAGAAATAAACAAAATAAAAAAATGCAAAATCCTCAAATCCTTGATTATTTGAATAAACTCATGAGGTATGAGCGTGAGCTGTCTGAATCAGCTGCAACACAGCAGAACAGATGCACTCCGTAGGTGAAACTACCGTGTTCTGCCAATGTAGTCATGCTGGAAAAAAAGTCCGTGGACATAAAATCACATTGCTTGACTGGTACAAGCTGGCAAAATCTCTAGAATGGATACAGCAAAAAAGAGGTTTTTCTCAACTTAGCCTGTGACCTGACAAAGGTAACGTGGCTTTTTTAACAAAATTCTCTTTTTGCCACACATAAAGTATCTCAGATAGAGAGTTCTGTCAGCATGTGTGGACATAGAACATAGTGAGAAGAATATGAGACATGAGTCTGTTAAACAGCCTACTGGCAATCACATAGAGGACATACATAGGGAGGATGAAAAAAATACAACATTCATTAGGCACTGGAAAGAAAACATAAAAGATTAAGAGGAACCTTCCAGCTACTCTAAGACTTGTCCCATATTTAATTTCATGATCTCTGATATCATCCGCAGCACCTGTAATTGTACAATGAAAGAAAGCAAGATAAGCTTGCTATTACTTTCTTTCTAGATTCTGCTATTGTAACTGTGAAATAACATGATGACTTCAATGCAGAGAGAGAATTTCACTGAAGTTATTTCTAAAATTAAAGGTATTCACTCGCTACCACACAGGAGTGATATCAGAATTAGTTTTCAAGGATTTAAATCTCCCATCTTTAAATTGACAGTTAAATCCAGCTCAGCCTGAAAGCAGCCAACAGCCATCTGATGACTGCTCAATGCATGGAGTAAAATTACTTTAATTCAGCGTTGGACAATACCCAAATAAAAATATACATCTTCCCCAACTCGATGAACGTCACTTTTACTGATAGTATCACCATTAAATCTTGTATTCCCTTAGACAGCTCCTCTAGCAATTGGCCTTTTGTCTGGTGAAATTGATAGGTATCAATGTTATAGCAATTCAACTGTGTCCCCATTACTCTCTGTGCTTGTGGACGTATCAAGCATCACTGCCTTTATTGGAGCTCTGAGAAAATTTAAGCCTTTCCCACATGGAGCATGTTAAGTGGACAAGCATCAGTTTTTATTTTAGGTCAAGTCTAACACACCTGGTTTCCAGACAAATTCCAAAAGAAACAACTATTCGAGTGACGATGATGCATTTTAAAAGAAGCATATTTAATTACTGGGCAGTCTGCCATGCATTGAACAACTTTCCACTCCTTGTTTCGCGTGGCTGTGCTCAGAAACTGGGAGTTGTAATACTGAGCCACAGTCACCAACAGAAAACAAGCAAAGCCTAACGAAAACCCTGAGAGGTCTTTAATTTTACCAGTGTTTAGTGCTTAGAATAACTCACAGCCAACACTTCAGAGTTTTCATGTTAAGTGACAAAAAAAATCTCAGTGCAAACATGAACATGTATCTACCTATGCATTTAGTAGCCCATAATAATGACTCCTTGCTACTTTGCAAGACCTAATAATGATGTTAGAATGCAAAACAAAATAAAACCACCACTCCTACCACATATCCACTAGCAGGCTCTGAACCAGTATTAACAAGAATAGATGTCAAAATACATTTTTCAATACAGCACAGAGGTAGAAGCAATGATGCTAACTTCTTTACCTTTGCAGAGAAACCTCAGTACCTCCAAATGCAAAGATTTATTCTTACACTAATGTCCTAATCCTCCTAGACAGTATTTCCTAAACTTCTAATCCAGTTTAAACAAAATTTTTCTCCCACTGAATTTAATCTACTTTCAAGCATGTAGTATTTACAATCATCAAGACACATTTATTTAATATTTTAGTAGAATTTAAGAGGCAAACATTACCTGAAAATCACTATTGTTGTTTTTATTCTCTAGGAAACAGTAATTTATAGACTTCTTTAGAGTTAGAATTCTGGAGCCATAGTGGCCTCTATTGTTGTCATATTAGAATAGCATGCATTGCAAGTGTAAATAAACCCTCTTTAGACATTTTTAAATCATTGAAAATATGTGACAATAGTTCTCGTAAATCAACCCATTACCTTGGCTCCAACTTACAGAAAAACATTTGAAGATATTCCTGTGATAATAAGATCCTCAGACAGCCATCTAACATCAAATCAGTCACAGACATGCTAAGCTTTGTTTTCAAGTGAAATTGGGTTCTGCCTTGAAAATTACAGAAGATGCAATGCCTGCAAAATTATCTCATTGTGCCAAGAATATCAGGAAAGTCACATAAACTAAATGCAGTCTTTTTCTTCTTGCTGATCAAATGATTGCTTGTATGAAGATAAAAGATGGAATTGTACACAACCTCAGCCATCAACAAACTTTGATTAGATCATAGCTTTAATTTAGGCTTTTCCAGTGCTATAAACAGCTATCTTAATAGGATATTTGATGGTTTTTTTCCAAATTACATTTTAAACAAGCTAAAAGTACAGGTGTAAATCTGCTTTGGCGACTATATGTCTCTTTGTCAACTGGCCATTCAAGAATCCCAGGCAGTTTTCTTTAGACAATTTATCTAGTTTTTAGATTAATAAAGTTAGACGAGATGAATGTCACCCTAAAAGATAAAATCTGATGTCAGTTTACTAAAAGCCAACAGAATAATTACTCCATAAAAAATACCCAAATGCAATTAACGTTAACACTTTATATACAATAATGAATTTTCATTGTGAGAAAGTTAAGTACTATGTAATTTATTAATCAGTTTTTGCCCAACACTGTCAGGAGACAATTAAAATGATGCACTGAATTTCAGTTCTATGAAGTACTGAAGTCTGATATTAAACTTTCCATTGAGAACAGACTAAATTGCAGCTCCCTTGTTTCCTTTCCCCTCAGGAGGCATGACTGATCTTCCTTATTCTCACTACTACAAGCTGATTTATATTCTTTGTGTTTAACATCATATGAAAAATATATTTTCTTTCCAATTTTTGAGCCAAAAATAATCCCCATTATCATACTGTTGGACTTGTAAAGAAAGAGGCAGTCTTTTGCAGAAAAGAATGGGACCAAACATTTAAGGTTTCCTATCACACAGGATCAAATGTTCTTAATATCTGGAGGAGAATTAATATGAAATAGTATAATAAATAAAGGTCTTAGTTATCACATTTGCAGCAAAGTGTGTATATATTTGTTGACTGACATTTGGAAAAATAATTAAAAAGAAAAAAATGTTTGTGGTTATAGTGAGCCTTAAAAATGCATGCAATGGGATTTTTTTATGAAGAGTCAAGGATGTGATGAATGAAGCTTGGGTAACTTGGACATACAACTTAGAAAGGAGACAAGCCCAACACAAAATAATTGAAGATGTTGAGAGATCGCTGTTCTCATACTTCAGTGACTTTGCTGCAAATAGATAAGATGCATGTACTGTAAATAGGCAAAAGATCTGAGCAGATCACTCTGTCAATCTCATCTTTTACATGGCTGAAAAAGCTATATTTAGGTTCAATTCAGACTGCAAACTTTTCCAGTTGCTACTTCTTTCCATCAGCAAAAAATAGTAACAGTCAGTCAGGGGGCAGAAAGAGAACAAAATACACAAAGTATGGGGTACTTCCCTTTGAGAGATGTTCGCTCCCTTTCAGGTATCAGTGAAGAAAAAACTAAAGTAGCTTCTGATAGTAAGACTAATTGGAAGCCAGTAGTAGAGCTGGGGTATGGTTGCCTTTTGTCAGTACCTTGCTGCTCACCCTGAAGGAAGGTGATATTGGGCAGTTAGTCAGATAATTCAGTAGAAACAGTTATGAAACAATCAGTATTACTGAAATAAGCACTGAGGCTGCCTCCTAAAAAGCTACTTTTTCCTTGCCCTTCCATTTGATAGATGTGACAGAACTATAGAACACCCCTAGCTGAAAGGGGGACCTCAAAAGATTGCCTGGTCCAGCTTATGGGGGAAAGGGAAACTAGATGAGATTATCTAGCACCCTGTCCAATTGTGCCTTGAAAACCTCCAGTGCTAGACTCTCTACCACATCCCTGGGGAGGTTGTTCCATTGAATGATTGGTTTTCCTGTAAAAAATTCCTTTCTTATATTATGATAAAACCTCTCCCGGTACAAGTTGCATCTGTTTCGTCGTATCTTCTCCAGGTGGCTCCTTGTGAAAAAAGAGCCTCTGTCCTCTTTGCAGCTGCCCTTTAAGGACTGAAATACCATGAATGAAGTCCCCTCCTAGGCCTTCTCTTCTCCAGGGGAAAAAAAACCTAATTTCCTCAGTCTCTTCTTATAGGGCAGGTTCTCACACCTTTTGGTCATCTTCATGGGCCTCCTTTGAACCCTCTCCAGTGGGTGTGTTTCTTGAATTGTGGGGACCATGACCAGGCACAGCACTCCAGGTGCAGCCCGACGAGTGCTGAGTACAGCGGGATGCCCTTGTCTCTACCTCTGCCAGGAATGCCCCTGTGGATGCAGCTCAGGATCCAATACGCCATTCCTGCTGTAGCAGCTGGCAAATTTGTCTTCCAGGTCACTTTCAGCAAGACTCCTCTGCAGTCACAAAGATCCTGGCCTGTACTGAGCTGTGTGGTTATGTCACCCCAGGTGTGTGACTACACTTGTCTTTGTTAAACTTTATACCATTCCTGTAACCATTGCAGCCAGTCCCAGTCTCTCTTTAAGATGGATCTCCCTTCTGGCTTGTCCACCTCACCGCTCAGTTTGGTGTCATCAGCAAACTTGCTGTGTTTCATTCCCATCCTCCCCATCATTTATGAAGGTGCTGAACAGCGTGGAGCTAGGTATCAATCCTGGGGGGCACATCTCACTTGTGACAGACTGCCAGCCTCAGTAAAAAACACTGATCACTATGAAATCGCCAAGAAATATGACTCTATTAAAAGCTGAAAATAGGTTCTAAATCTGTAAATCTGCAGGTTACATAGCACATTACAAGAAAGGTTAATTTACGAGAACCTCCATCTTTAAAATGTCTGTAGGGCATGCTGAGCATTTTCTGAAGGTATAGCACTTTTTCCTTATTGTAACACTAAGAAGTGCTACAGTAGAGATGGTGTAGTGACCTGATTTAAAACATGTATAGGATTTCTTTTACTTTTTTTTTTTTTTAAATTTAGTTGAAACAGAACTTCTGAAGATAGAATTTAGTAGAAAGATTTTTTTTTTTTAGATTAGTCAGATTCAGGTGCCTGGTGGTGTTAATTCCATTTAAAAGAGTTATATAAACTTTTATTTTGTTTTTTAATCCAACTTTAGACTTCTTTTAAGTCTGCATTTTTCACACAAAGCATCTGTGCAGCTCTCATTTTCCCCTGGTCCTTATTTAGAGCAGGAAAGTAGAGTTAAATTCAAATGCAAGTTTGTGCTTTCATTGTTCAGATGCTGCTAGAGATTGCCCGCTTTTTTCAGAAACTCACAGCGCCCTTGGGGTTCTGTTAGCCATTCTAATAGCAGAATTAGGAGAAGACAGATGGAAAAAGAAAGAATTAGAGTTGGAAGCAGCTGTTATGAAATCTGCTTCAAGAATACAATTGCTTATATAGCCTTACTCTGACAAAACCAAAAAAGGAAAACATATTTTTCACCCTGGCACACCAGCTGGTGTCGCTGCTACAGTCCGTGCAGCTGTACTGCTTAGAAAAACACAGGTTAGGAATTGCATCATCAATGACAACATGAGAAAGGACAGAAACACAAATTAATATGTGTCTCACCCATCCTACCATAAATCTTGAAGCAACAGGATTTATGTAAATAAAAGCTTATGTAACTATAAAAATAAATTTTAACATATGATGTTTAACCCTTGAACATTCTCACTGGTATGTTGTCTTACAGGGTTTCTGGGGGTAGTGGAAAAGGCACTGATTAAATAAGTGTGAGGGTGGTGAACAAGAAAGTATTGTCTCTCTCAGAAAAATCCACATTTCCCAACCCCTGTCCTGGAGCGACCCAACCACTTTTCTGTCTTACATCACATATGAGCACGAACACAGCATGTAGTAATGCTGTTAGCGACATCTTGTGCAGACAAATACTTCAGCTTGCCCTCATGCTATAGAAATTATATATGCAGTCCTGGAACTCTGCCCATATATCAGGTCTGGCATGTGGACCACTGGCTAGACCACTCTGATTTACCTGGACATTAACAAAATGTCCTTTCCCTGATNNNNATTAAACTTCACACAGTTACATCCTAGGTATGACTGGGAACAGAGGTGATTAGGGTGAGATTGAGTTATCCAAACAAAACACCATCCTGTAAGTTGTCCCAGCATAGCTTGCCCAGGTTTCCACTGCTACTCCAGATAACTGCAGATCTTCTGCTGGTTCTGCATCATATCTACCAGCACCATGGAGCTGGCTCAGACAGCTAAGAACAATTAACATGACAGCAAATTACTGTTTTCAGGGAACTGAGAGCTAAATGACTCTCCTTTAACTAATCCTGAGTGTCAGGTGCTACTAGAAAATCTCTAAGGCTTGCTCTAGTAAATTAAATTTGGCTAGGAAGAGTCCTGGGTATGAATGTTAAAAGGCATGGAATGCATTTATACTGGTATCTAACTATCCTGGCACGCAAAACCAGAGCTGTCACAAAGCCAGTGGTTGGCTTTGTCTCAGTATGCTTTGGGAAGGTACTGAGACAGGCTACAGGCATGCAAGAAACACTCAGAGCATTTAATAATGTGGGTGATCATATTTCAATGCCCAGGAATGATGCTTAATATGTGCTTGTGATCTATTCATCTACTGTATTTCTAAAGCAGGCAGGTGGGGAGAGAAATATCTCTAGTGACTCTCTCCATAGGTGCCCGTGGAAAGCTTAGCCTTTTACTCTCTAGTGACCAGAAAAAGACTCCCAAATCCATGACTCATATAAAGAAGGGTTATCATCATGCCCATATGTCTGGAATATGCTCTTCTCTTTCCTGCAGTTTGGTCTCAAACAGTTCAGCCTTGGACTGAGCCCCCAGAAGTCTAAGCACCTGAGTTGGTCTCCAGCAGACAGGCATCAGGAAAACCTGGGCTTGAAGTTGCTGAGTTGACATCCCTTAGTACACAGTCCCAGAAACCTTCTTAGTGATCTGAAAGAGCTTGAAGCAACTAACTTGAAATGCTGTTTCTCAGACCATAATGAGATGAGCAAGAACAAGATGCACAGCCTTTTACTGCGCTGCAAAACCTTTTGGAAACACATAGCAGAGAGAGTGAGGTGGTTAATTCTGTAGATCACTTTCTCAGTAAGAGTCATCAGAAAATGTGAGTTCTTACAATATAGAAACTTCACAATTTTTTCCCCTGTGGATGACTGGTGAGAGGTTGAAGCCAGAGCTTGACGGGCCATACAATATACAATCTCTTCTATAACCTGAGCTAGCTGCAAATCTCCTGCTTTCAAGGAACCACAGATTCAAGCTTAATTCGAATAAAATATGTACATGTCTGTTTTCATGAAAATATTGTCCTTACTTCAACAAATCCTCTATCCTTTTGTCATACTGTACAAAGATATTTGCAGGCAACAAATAGATCCTACATCAGCCTGCATCGTGCTGATCTAAAAAAAAATAAAGGGAAAATAATTTCTGCTCCATCTTGTAGGTTGTCTAGTCTAATGGGAGATTTGTCAGTCCTGTCTTGAACCCAAATGTTCAATTTATTTTTCTTGAACGTAGCTGACTAGACAATATCATGTCATTGTAGAAACTTTTTCCTTCTTTACTCTAAATACCTCTTCTGACACAATTTAGATTTTAGTTGGCTATTTTCATGGTTGAATCACTGCAGATACTCTCAGTATCAAATCTGTGAGTTTGATCTACTCTTTACACTCAAATTTTCCTTTGAGTGGCTTACTGCAGAAATGTTGTTATTAGTGCTAAAGTGCATCACCTCACACTCTGTTGTACGACTTTTCATCTCAAATCCTTCAAACATATTTTAAAGTCAATGCTTAAAATGATGGGCAGCAAAGCCTGAATCCTTTGTAGCTGAGAAGCACATTCAATGGGATTTTCAACTCCCTGGGAAAATCGTTTAGTTATCCTCTAATAATTATTGAGGGAAGCAACCCACAACAGTCCACTACCTCCCAAGGCCCCAGCTTTGTGGCTGTGGCTTGGGTAGGAGAAGATGCGCAGGCTTGGCTTAGGTACATAACCTCCAGAGCAGGGAAGGGAGTCAGAAACACTTGGCTTGGCATTTCCCTTCTTCACAAGCACACCTCACTGTGAGGAGCTAGGACTCAAGTTCTCTCTGGAGATCAGACAATGGGCACTAAGATTTGTTGAGTAACATTGGCAGTAATCTTTACTGAATCTAAAGTCCCTGAGACTGATTAAAGCAAGAACTATGGTGTCCTGATGTCTTGAACAGTCATTAAACCTCCGAGGAGCGGGAAGATGACGGGTGCAGCACTAAAGTACAAAAGCATTGCACAGTTCTGAAAGGACTAAAGACTCACAAAACAGGAAAGAAACTCTTATTTAATTTATCTAATTTAATGAATTAAATCTTTTGAAGGCCCCATTTTTGCATTCAGCCTTAGGCAGAGGTGAGAAGGATATCAGAACTGCAACCAGAGAGCACCATAATAGCTGCAGGTGCAATGAAGAGAAAAGATTTTCTTCAGCATTAACTGCACTCCACTCTTATTCTAAAAGCACTTAGATTGGCTGAAATTTCTACCATGATGAAAGAATATCTCTAGGCAATCCCATTTTTCCTAAGACCACTGACACTACAGCAAAAATGCTAGCATAGCAAACTGGAAGAAAACTCTCCCTAAACATGATGGATTGCTGTTTCCAGGCAATTTTTTAAAAGCTGTTTATCTTCCATCTAGATATTCATATGACATGGATATAAAACTTTGAAATATAATTTTATTCTTTAATAACCTACAGTACTTGTTCCCCAGGGGATATTTTAATGCTCTAGCGCAATTTATTAAAGAACAAAAAACTAAAATAAAATCAAGTTTAATGTGTTCTTCTATTTACTAAACCTGCTTTGCATGGGATAATTTAATTATTTTTAATTGCAGCTTAAATGGCCATAATTACATAATTTTCAATATTCAACATGTGATTTATATTATTTGCGATAGGATTTTTGAACATTAACATCATCTGATTAATTCACTTAACAATCACCAACTGCTGAGCATATTAAAACATAAGACAAAAATTCATAAGATCTACAGTGCTCTCACGAAGAGAGAAGAACAAAACTGACATATAATTTTCATTTTTTATTCAGTGTTTATTTTTGTATTATGTGTTAAGGAAGAAAAGCGAATATTTTGTGCTGTTAAAATATTCCCAAAGAAAGCAGAAAATTATGATGTTAAAAATTAGGAGTAGGAAGTAGGGATAAGGGTAGCAATTATAGTGGGAAAACAAAATCAAAACAAAAATCCTCACCACAGTTCATCTCATGTGATGTTCAGAAAAATTGCTTTTATTCACATAAGAATGATGGCAGCCTGTCCAAAATAAACTTCTTTTATACTAACCTTGACTTCAATGCAGCTTCCACAGGGACCTTGCATTTGTTCTGATCTGTGGTTCATTGGATTTTCTCCAGGTCCAGCTTTGGAGACTGGAAGTTCTGACTCCAGGGAGACCAAACAGTGGTACTGAAGTGATAAATACCTCCAAACATCCCCTGCTCTCGGGCTGTGCTTCTGAAGTTGTGAGAATGTTATTCATCTCACAGCCACTATGATTAAACAGCCCCTCCTATTAGCACGTGGTTTTGGTGGTAATTCTTAAGAAGCAATCCACAAATCAGTGCCCTGAGGTGCTGGGCACAGAACTGTTTCATTCAATCCAGCTACAGGGGCAGATGCTTTCCAAGGAAGACAGAACATGTGGTTCTGGGCAATAATGGCTACATTGGAGCAGCCAAGTCCGCTTGCAGCTCTAGGCAGAGGCCTTGGTCACGTATGACATGTGATGGTTTTGAACTGCAGGGTCCACCTGACTACCAGAAATGTCCACCACAGATGATCTGAAACATCAGCAGCAATGGTAGTTAAGATCAAAAGATCCATGGGAAAAGAGGTGGCCTTGAATACATATAAAAGGCAGCCTCTTGCCCTCCCCAACCCCCCAAATTAGCAAAATAAGAAAAGAAAACAGCAGCAAGAAACCAAGAGAAACAGCTACAGACAAAAAAAAAAAATCCCTACTGATTTCCTCACTCTCTTGACCAGTGACAGGACTTGAGGAAGCAGCATGAAGCTGAGTCAGGGGAGGTTTAGACTGGATATCAGGAAAAGGTTTTTCACACAGAGGGTGGCTGAGCACTGGGAGAGGCTCCTCAGGGAAGGCACCAAGCCTGACAGAGTTCAAGAAGTGCTTGGACAGCATGCTCAGGCACATGGTGTGACTCTTGGGGTGTCCTGTTCGGGGCCAGGAGTTGGACTCAGTGATCCTGATAGCTCTTTTCCAATTCAGCATGTTCTATGATTCTATGAACACTGACATTCTAATTAGGAGAATACTACATTATTTTCTCTTTGATCCTGACACACATCCCTTCTATCCTTATTCTTCTCCTTGTCCTTATTTTAAAATTCTGCTCCTTTTTAGAACATTTTGGCACTGAAAAATTTGCTTTTTAAAATAAAATTTAGAGATATTTCCTCTGATCTTAATACATTTCTCTCAGCTTCCTAAGAAGATCACCCTTTAACCATACAAATTCTTAATCCAGCTTTCTCCCGATGCCATAGCTGCTTATGCCACTTTAGCAGACCCACAGCCCTTATTCTTTAGGGCTGAAGCACCTAAAAGCCTCAAGAACAATTTTCTTTACTTGGTGGCCCTTTTGTCCTATCTTTGTAGACCAGTACTCAAAATTACACTGTTCATGGAAAGACCTCTCTATTTCTTTTCTCTAAAAATCTCATTACTCTCATAAAACTGGTATTTTCTATGAAAAAAACACTCTTATTTCATAAAGTAGGAATGTTTCGGATGATACAATCCTACAAATTTTAACATGGAGGGAAAGAGTTTAAAAAAAATATTTATAAACAAACATTTTGCAAGTAAAAATAGTGCCATGGAAGGAATAGCGTGGCATTTTCATTTATTGCAAAGTCTTAAAGCACAAAAGAAATACATTTTTTCTTCAGGATATTTTAATCTATGGACATTTTTTTGATTATAATGTAAGGAAGAGTGTGGTTACAGTTTTGTTAACAGTTGTTGGTTTATAGCCCCATCTAACTCAGGTTTATTGTCATCCAGTCATTCTAAAACCATTGAGTATGATCAATCCATCAGTGGTTCTTTTCAGGGACTAGTTAAACTGAATATTTTGGGAACCATGAAGCAGAGAACTGAAGAGCATTAATCTATTAACCTTTCTTATTCAAATTAGGAAGCACTAGAATTCATAGATGCAATGAAACTTTGTTTTGAAGTTGGTATTTTGAAATATCCCCTAAATATTTATTTTTAGGTTGCCTTGAAGAGAACAACCCTGAGTAGCATGCATATTTAATCTCAATTGGTGCTGCATCAAGCATGTTAATTAGGATTTTTCTTATCTTTCATAAGAATATTAAGTATTTTATGCAGTATTACTTCTCCTTGGCATAGCTCCAAATAAATTGAAGGTGCCAACACGCCACTCACTTCAGCAAAACTTCACATAACAAAAAATGCATAGAAATACTGCAACAGAAAACAAGTATGCTGGAGTCACAAGAATTAAAATATAAACGGTACCACTTCATTTTCATACTCCCAGATCATCAAAGCAGTGAATAAGGCCCTAGAATAAAGCTAAATTTATTCTGTCTATCCACAAATCACATCCCCAATAAGCATAGTTGGATCATTACTATGGAATTAAAGAAAAACTTTGCAGCATATACATGCTGCTCTAGCAAGTATGCTACAGCTTCAGTTATTACACAGCTTTCATTCCTTTGTTTTGTTACATAAAGTAACAAATGATGTTATCCATAATGTCTATACAGTGTCACTGCTTTGAAGTACAATCCAAATCTTTGCCAGGTAATTTCCTTGCCACGACTTTCAAATTGAAATGTAGTGGCTTTTAGCTTCCCCCTAACAATCCATGTGAATAAAATATATTCTGAGGACAGTGTTATCAAAGGTAAAGTCATAAAGGTGTATTAATGGAAGAAAAAAGAACACTAAAATTTTTTAAATAATCTTAAAAGTTTTTGCTTTGCAGGTCCACACCAGAATCGAAGTGGATGAATTTGAGTGCACACAGATTTTCCCCGGATATTTTGTAACCGAAAGAAACCACTAGAGGGCAAAATGTCCATTGCTAAAAGCAGAAGTGACCCAGGCACATGAACGAGGAAAGTAATAGAGAGGAAAAATTCCCCAAAATAGCCTTTTCTTTTCTTCTCCCCACCCCACCCTACCCCCCAAACTAAATAGAAGCTTCTACTAAAAATATTAATCAATAATNATAACAATTTTCTCTTAAGCTCTGTCAAGGAGATGATTAGGTGACATTTCTCATGAGGTCAAATAAATGTAGTTGCTTTTTTCTTCTCGCTTCTACAAATGGCTACTTTCTGCAAACATTTTGGTGTTCTCAGCACTAACCCTTTTGGTTTAGGATATCTGGAAATAACAGGAACTTGAACTTGCAAGTTTACCAAAAGTATGGGGGAAAATAGATAATTAAAAACTCACAGGAGCAATACTTTAATTTAGCACTAATTTTGGTTCGGCCAGGTGTATGAGTAAATATGCATTGCAATTTTTTAAGGGTTCAGCTGTATGGTTAAATTGCATTTATGATCAAGTGACACAGTCAAATCTGAGACTAAAATCTTACTGGGACCGAGCTATTAAAGCTCTTGCCAAATTCAACTTTTAGGCACCCTTCTCTCCAGCTGAGTTAGAGCCATGAGTTGGGAGGCCAGGCATTACACAAAATACATGGGGAAAATCTAATGCATAAAGGTGAAAGGGAAGACATAGGGGGATCTCATCAGTGTATATAAACACCAAAAGGGAGGGTGCAAAGACAACAGAGCCAGGCTCTTTTCAGTGGTGCCCGGTGACAGAACCAGAGGCAACAGGCACAAAATGAACATCCAAATGTTCCCTCTGAACATCCAGAAAC
>VZTA01026370.1:0-24262 GCA_013398855.1 Mohoua ochrocephala
GGGGTGTGCATTCCCGTGTGCACGTCGGCGCACTCCACTGGGACACTGTGGTGCACCAAGGATCCTAAATAAATATCGAGGTAAAAAACCCTTTCCTTTTAACCATGTCTGACTCTTAATTTTAAGACCAGGAAAAAGGCAACCCTGCAGGCTGGGCAGTGTTCTGGGGTAGATCCCCACTACGCTCGCGCAGTTGCTGCCTTTCCGACACATCCACTGTTGGAGGCAACGCTGGGCTAGACGGCCCTTATATTTGATCTGACAAGAGTCTTGCCTTCTAATATGCTTTTGAACTGACTATAAGCAGTGAAACAGATTGCACATAGTTCTTCTGGTGTGCCCACTGTTCAAAAGGAAAGATTAAACTTACAGCATGAGGGAGTACAATAGGAATTGAATCTTGAGGGAGTTTCAGTGATCATAGGTGCAAAGCAGCTGCTAGGAACTAATAGGAGCTAGGGCACAGAAACAGAATTTTCTGTATTAAGATTTGTCTGCCCAGTGCTTATTCCAAGTGGATTTGAGGTGAAGAATTTCAGCTTACACGATTGGAACCGTGTTGTTTTTAATGAGCCAGCCCAATCCCACTGCATAGTGAGCAGTGCTGAGTGCCACAAGGTGGTATCTTTCTTGCTCAGCACTTTTTCACTTCCTATCAGGATCCCCTCTGTGTTCATCCTGGGTCTATTTATAACAAATGCTTTCCTATAGGCCTGCTATGCCAAATACCAAAAATTGCTCCCACTCACTGCAAGGCAGAAATTCTATTCCTGTGTAATTTATTCTGTCTTTACATTTCTAACCTAGAGTACAGTGCAGATTCAAACCATTTGCAACCTTTCATCATTTTCAGATATGTGTATACTGCAGCAATCTTCTCCCACATAGATTAGTCAGTATGCATCACCAATAAGTAAGTGCGTGTAAGGGGGACACAGAAGCTGCTGCTTTTGAGAGATACATGTAAAAGCTGACTTCTTACATTCTGTGAACTAGCCTGCATCTCTGTGAAGTCATATCAATGGAGAATATTCCCTGGTGATCAGAGACCTGCAATCTATTTTGGTACATGTCAGAAAAAGTGCAGGACGGGTAACCTACATGCACAGTGAAAGTCAAAATTGTAGCTCATCCTCAGGAAAAAAACCCCTGTTTTCAGACATGTGTCCTTGTTGCATAAAACTTTGGACTGGTTCAGGCTGTAATAATCAGTGTTTGATCAAGTATATATCTCCTTCCTGGAATAGCCTTCCCGATCATTCGTTATCAGTAAAAATATTGGTATCTTTTTTAATACCCTCCACTTTCTTCTTTTTAATACTTTCCAACTAGACTGTGGATGCTGCCTGCTGACACATGTATTTTCTTCTTCAGTACCCTAAGTTTCCACATGAGAGTTGGGGCTTCTCTGGAATCCACAGCTGGGAACGATGTCCTATGCTCACCTGTGTGCCTGCACTAAAACCACACCGAAATGAACGGCTCCCCGGGACGAGTTTCTCTGTGGGAGCTTCTCTGTGTGGCATCTCCTTCACTGAGGACGCCTGGTTGACGCCAAACTCCGTGATGTGGATCACCTATGCAGAGACCCTTTTCCATCACTGCTTAGCCACACTCCTGGGATCTTATCCTGTACAGGTAAGACCTCTCATACTGTATACGCGTGAGTGTAAAGGTAAGTGACCACGGGCATGTATTTCCTTTTGGTAATCTTGTAATAACAACAAGTTGCCCAGAGAAGTTGTGGATGTTCCATCATTAGAAGTGTTCAAGGTCAGGTTGGAAGGGGCTTGAAGAAACCTGATCTAGTAGAAGGCAGAGACATTGAAAATAGATGATCTTTGAAGTTCCCTTCAAATCCAAAACATTCTATGATTCTAAGAACTTGATGGAGGATTCCCAGTACTGATTCAAGCCCTCCCTGGCCTCAGTCAGATCAAAGCTATCTTTCTCAGGACCTCAAGGTGCAGTGAAACAACAAGCATCACAAAATAGGGTAGGAAAATAGACACTAGAATGAGTGTCCCCATGGCAAGGTTATCTCAGGTACCCATCCCCAAGATACCACCCCTACTCATTGAGTACGATGCATGACTAAAGTCACTCAAGCTCCACCTAAATGTAAAGAAGTAGTATAAAAAATGGTTAAAAATACGGAAATGTTGAGTGGGAGACTCCATTGTAACTTCTGGGATCTGTTGACAGGCTGGACCTCTCTTGTCCCCCCACAGGGCCAGTTATTAGGTAATAAAAGTACTCTGTGCCTGCCGAATGATTATCTCAAGAGGGAAGTAGAGCTTGCTAGTGTATTGCTTTGAATTAGTATATTACTTTGAATATGCTTTCACAGTCATATGGCAATTCTCAAACCTTAACCTGTCACAATTTTATTAATAAAGAGAGTTATTCCAGTCAGGATGGCAAATTCACCCGGTTCACATCCCAGTGGCTGGGCTTTACCTTTGAGCTTTAATTCACTCTTCTGTGAAAAACAGAAAAGACCTTTCCACCCTTTGGAAAATACCTTACTGCCTGGCAGTTCTAAAGAAGCAGGATCCATTGTTAATACCGAAAAAGCGTTCCAGTGCAAGCAGGAGGGATGAGGAGGGTACTATCCCAATGGTTGACAACAGTGTAAGAAATCTAGCTGCTCTCTAAACAAACGGTTAATTTTGCTGCTACATACCAAATGAGCAGAAAAACAGTGGCTACTCAGCCCCAGGAGGATGGAGAGCCTTCAGACATTGTAATTACAGGGTATCATAAGCTCCCCCAAAATGGAAATGAAAATATAAGTGTCTCTGTGAGCTAATGAGCCCATAAGCCTCAATTCCAACCAGCAGCTGCTTATCACAATTTTAAATCTGCCATGCAAAAGAACCCAGAAGCACAGCTGCAACTGAAGCAATACTGGAGACAGAGAACTGATGCAAAGAAAGATGGGACATGACCTAGAAGCATGGCTGCAAAAATGTGTGACTTCACACTCTTCAAATGGGCCAAACACCAAATGTTTAAAACGAGGGGTGAACGAGGTTTTCTGCTGCCAAGAATAAATGCCAGGGGCTGCACGAAACAAGGCCTAAGGACTGTCTTATAAAGAGAGATAGCAACTGATGGCTGTAGCCTGGATCTCCTTACAAGTCTCAACACATCATGGCCCTCACTGATGTTCTTGCCAGCTGTCGATAGCTCGGCACACATTTTCAGCTTTCTGTCACGCAGAGATCTCGGTCTAGGCCAAGGCAACAAAGAAGGAGCAACTATAAAGGCTCGACAAGTTTTAGTTTCCTCACAGTGTACAGAAAACGACAGAGCCCCAATCTAGTAAAGGAGCAACACATGTGCTTAATTTTAGCTCTTGCTTTTTACCTTACTGACCATAATTTATAGCATTTCAAGATTAAAGCCACAAAATATTAGCTGGGATCACAGCAATCCCATTGATCTACATCTTCTTATGCTAAACATCCCAGTTTCCCAGCTGTAGACGAAGTCATGTTCAACATCAAGTGAAACCTTATACTTTTAAGGCAGGAACCAATGCAACTGTTAAAAGCTGATGGTTTTTTTCACCCCTTTTAAGTCAGAGGCAAGGTAAACAGACAGTGACTTAGAGAGCGATCAAGAGATGGGGAGAGATGGGGAATAGGTTTTTAAGTACTTTTTAACAAGCACTGGTTTTGCTTAGACACTAAAGCAAAGTCCCAGTTCCAAACATAATGAAAAAGAGAGAAAAACTGCTAATAGAGAAACATTTGAATGCTCCTGAGGCAAACTTTTTTTGTTGAGTGTCATGCTTCAATTACAAATGGGACAATCTGATTAATCCTTGAGTCACTTCCATTCTGTTTCTTCCTTTTGCAAACACCACCAAGGAATTTCCAGTTACACAATTTTAAAAGAACAGGCCAGGTTAACTTGTTTTGTGAACTCAGTGCACTGTTTTCTAGCACAGAAAGAACTCTTCCCACCACCATGCGGGCAACCTACACCCCAGTGGCCACTACATTGGCCACAATCACTGGGAAATCACACCTCCTCCTAATAGCTGGCATGAAAAAAAGATTAAATGTCAGCGCTGCTAGAAGAAAGATCAAACACGGTCCTAAATTAGTACGCCTGAAGACCACCAAGGGTTTAGGTTTTGTTTACAGAATGGAAGACAGAATTAAGATTCAATGTCTGCTTCCTCAGGCTGGAAACTTGAAGTGTTGCTTGATTGGTAGGTGTATTCAAAACTCATCTGTCACTTGTAAGTTTATGCCAGTTACTCCTAATCAAGAAAAGTGCAACTGCCATGGATAGTCAGAAAGAAGGATGGCATATCCTATTCGCAGCAGCTTCCAGCAATTGCTCAAGGGACCTACTCTCAGCACATGTCACTGTACTCTTTTTTCAGCTCCTGTAAACCCTACTTTTCTTCTTGTGATCTTGGCAATCCCAGGTATTTTCCCCCATATCCTCACCTCTCATCTTCACTGTATTGGCCCTATTTAAGATCAGCTTCTTGTTGATTCTGCCACGGCACATAAAAATGGCTCATGCTAGTTATGTCTTCCTTTCACTCGAAATACAAAGCAAGGTCCCTGAAATACATACCACCGTGCAAACTGCCTCTTGCATGCTGAATTAAGGTTCAGATGCTTCCTGTTCTAACATGAACAGAGCGCTCCTTCAAGAGGACTCCCATACTGATAGAAGGTTTTAGGTTGCTCCAAAAAAGACCAATATCCATCAAACCACAAAGCAGACTGAAGAGCACATGGAGAAAGGCAAAAGTACAGTGCTAACAAGCAATAACCTGTTCCTTGGGCTTATAAAGAATGCAATACTCCAGAAGACATAACATCAATAACAACTCGGTTCATTGGTTAGTGTGTAACAGCAATCACAAAACTCACAGATGCTTTGCCAGTATTCCTATCTAAATTCTAGAAGACTGGGGGCATGTCTCAGTTCAGGGATAACCCCAGCTCTCAGGCAGCTAATAACACAAGACCTGTCAGACACCATGCTCTGCTGCCAGGATACCTCTTCATGCCACTCAAAACCTTCCTCAGTTTCACAGTACCTCTCCTAATTCCACTGCCCTACCAAAGTTTCACAGGGGCAAGCAAAGAAAATAAATAAATAAATAAATAAATAAAAAATTTTTAAAAGAAAATAAAAGAGTAAACCACTGCAGTGAAGCAATAAAGTTGACTACTGTTTAGCAGATTTGAAAGCAACTACAGACTTTCTCCTTTTCGCAAACACTCCAAGCCAAGGTAAATTGGGTCTGTAGTTGTGACCTTCTGCCAGAAAGACAATCCTGATAGGAGCAATCTCAGCTAACATGGGCATCCGGCAGGTAGGGTAAAGGAACATTGCCCATGTTCTCTCCTGTCACCTTAAGCGAAGTCATTGCCTCTCACAGGTTCCTTAAAAGCTCAGTTATCATTGCTTCTTCGAGGGAACCTCAGAATTTCCCAGTTAACAGTGGTAGTTGTAGCCATCAGTATGTTTGTAGAAGCCACCACAAAAAGGCTTCTGGAAAACACTTGTATTGCTTTGTCAAGTATGGAAGCTGATGCACAATTGATTTGCTGTCAAGTTGGAAGAATGTGCTGCTGGTAGAATATTCTGCAAGGTCTATCCTTCATTTTAATTAATGGTTTGAATGACAACATAGACACTTATCCTATGTAAAGTGCAAACAAGGTGATGTAAGAAAGTAACAATTGCAAGGCTCGTTGGGGGACAGAATACTTTGCACTACCAGGGAAAAAACCAGAGCAGCTTTCAAGCACAACAGCCTTTCCTCAGTTCTTTACCTGGATGAGGACAAGCAAAAAAGGGCTGCCACACAGGGCAAAATTAGCATTATAAGTCTTCTCAAAGAATGGAATGAAACAGACAAAGTGAAAAACCAACAGTGCCTACTAAAAGAGGAATATTCAAGTGCACAAGTACATGAACACTTCCTGCAAGGAACTCACTGGCAGTTTTGCTGAAAAGATGATGACAGATATCTAGATTACTGTCACAGCTAAGGCATGGAATACACGAGATTACATTTTGCCCTGCCCCTACAATTATTACAAGATCACAATGAGAGGAAAATCGATACAGTGCGCCAGGAAATAGCTTATATTGGAGTTTAAAGGGAAGAGCTACTAAATACGGCTCTTCCTCATCCTGACATAGTGTGAGTATATTAGGCAGAAAATCATCCCAACGTTCCGAGTCATTGTGTTCTGCTGCAAATGTTTAAATGACCTTATAACCTTCATCCTGCTCTTTTCATTAGTGGCCAGAATATATGCCAATGCTGTATTTCATCCTTCTCTAGCAAAGAACTATCACAGGTCCTTTTAATCACTTCATTATCACCTTTTGGGCCAGAGAAGGAACACATGCTTATTCGTAGGAAGAAGTTGTAAACGTTCCCCAGAGAGCTGCTTGGGGAAGACATTTTTTAGATGTTAAATAATGAAACACCAGTCTCTAGCTAAAATGATTTGTGTTACTTTCCATTATCAAACTGGTCTATCCATTTGAGTTCTGTAATGAGGTTGGTCAGGATCTTCAGCTGGAATATTACACAGACAAGTTAATCAAGCTGAAGTTGAAAATAGCTTTTCATCCAGACAAATACATCCTTTCACCAAAACGAGCCCAACTCGCTGCATCCTTTGATATTGTTTGGCTAAGTGGTTTGAAGCACAGCCATGTGTCTCTGCTTATGCTTACCTGCATAGATTATGCAGCAGTGAAACCACAGCACCATTTTTTTTTCAGATAGACCATGGCAGCTGAAGTCCAGCCTACCTATGCCATGACACTGAACTGGAACACTGAAGGCCCTGCCCCAAAAAGCAGTCACTGCACCACTGCCTGTCCAGCTGGTTTCCTCCCGCATATTTGTTGCTATAGGCAGAATCTCAGAAGACAGTGATGTTGGGTTCAGGCACACATTCTGCCCTCTGGTACAAACCAGACTGAGCTTCTCATAACCTAGAGGCCTGCTGACAATACAGTGGCAGTGTCGAAAAATTGTCTAACCATTGACTGCCACGCAAGACCAGAGGACAGTAACATGTCAGGAACGAGAGCTGAAGAAATAGCTCTGCTTCTGATCGTGGGCTAAGGTGATGGTGGGCAGAGAGAAGAAAGCTCTTGGCTCACACCTTCTGTTCCCCAGTATCCTTCAGGGGCCCAGAATATTCTGGAAAACAGACAGGACTTCCCGTATCTACTGTGAAAAATTATCCTACGGGCCAGAAAACAAGAGAAAAATCTGTAGATAGACAATCTGTCTCATTTACCATACTGGCATGTGCTCGTGACCGCAGAGTCAGGTAAAGTCAGCCAGGTTTCTGAGTAGCTGATTACGGGCGTTTTGCTCTCTATCCTTAAGCAACAAGGCTGCAAGGTCAGGCCAGCTTCTCCAAGGAGCAGACAAACTGTGACAGTACTCTTCTCTCCTCTCACTATCCCGGGTGCGCCACTTGTTTTGTTTTTGAGGGCATGGAACCGGATTTAAATGAGAAGAAAAAATCCCAACAAATCCTGTCGTGCCCAACACAACTAATTTCCTATTTTTTTAGAGGGCAGTTACTGCCAGTTTTAATACATGTCTTAATGAAGACTGATTCATGAGCTGACTCCCTTATAAGGGCTTTGTAGTTAAAGAGACTGGGAATAGGAACCTTGTTAAAATAAAGCTCTACTGAGCATTTTGCATTTCAAGACAGTTACCTCGTACGATGTTCTCTATTTGGTTCTCTAATTAAAAGGTTAGCAAACATGAACAGGGAGCATTTTACAGAACACAGGGAACCTTAGGTCTCTCCGCTTGAGCCCTGAACTGAATTTAACTACTCAGAGACTGCCAGTGGTATAATCACGGCGCATTAACCCCTTCACATTTGCTCCACTGGCAGTTGCAACGCCTCTTTCAGCAGCGCCGTGTGAATATCAGCCCTGTAATCCCGACTGCTGAACTGTGCCAATTCATGGCTACCATTACTTTGTCTCTGCCCTCACTGCTAGGCCCAGCAAACACCTGGCTCTGAATAGGGGCAAGCATCAGAATCTGGACACGTGGTGGCAGGAAAAATGTTGCAGCAGTCCAGACAACAGTAACAGGTTTATTGCTGGATAAGTGGGGAGCTGAGCCTTCAAACAAGAATTATTGTTTCACTTCCCTCCTTCCATCATTGTGACGGTCCTGACAGATCACTGGGAAGAAGAGCCCCCAGAATCTCTATGAAGCACAGGCAGAAGCTCCAGCTGTAACAAATAGCATTAGCAAAATGTCAGTAGATTCATGCTGTTACCACCCACCAGCTGCACCATTAAAGGGTGTCTGCTCCTAAGGAATACATGAGAAAGGGATGCCCAACAGTGCCATGGAGGTAGACAAGGGTGATTTACTGCTCTGTGCAGGGCGATAACATGGGCATGAATCACCAGGCCTTCAGAGAGAAGCTAGATTGGAGTTTATGTGATAAGGGGAACAGGAAAGAAAGCATTTTCAGGTCTAAGGCCTGCCTATCTTTCCTATATGGACTATGCAAAGCATTCTTAATCCTGGGCACGACCATACAAACAAATCCCCTCTGTGCCTTCTCAGGACACTGCAGCAGTGCTGAAGTAGCTGAGACAAGTGATGCCAATTAGATCCTCCTGTTAGGCACTGCATTCTAGATGAGGAATACCACACGGATAGTCTGATCCTGGTGGATACATCTCAAGAGACAGTTCCTAAGCTCTCCCATTAAGCGGTTGCAGTGCTATCTTAGCACAAAAGTAAAACAGAAAGATAACATTCTGACGTGAGGGTTCTTGGCATGAGGAAAAAAAGGAGACTGAAAGCCAGTGTCCATGACTGTGCCTGTCAGCTATTGAGAGGAAAGAAAATTAACCATTAAAGTCACTATGAAAACACAAGTAGAAGAGGTATGGAAAAGAATCTGAAATCATATATGTCTCAGATAGTTTCAAATTTCAAATGGCACTCAGACCATTTGAAATTGTGGCCTTCCCTGTGATGTCAGTCATCTTTAAGTCAAGGCCTTCTAGGACCTTCTAGGACCTTACATTACATTACTATCTATTATATTCTGTGGTATCTCTGATTAATCCTTCTCAACAGACAAAAGTTTCCCTACAAAGATGAGTGGCACTTCATTCCTACAAAATGTTTGAAGATGGAACAGTGTGATCTTTCTCTTTTGCTCCAAGTGAGCTGCGCTTGGAGCAGATCTGGCCCTTGCCATAACCAATGGACTCAGTCATCAGCCTCGTACACTGTCTCCCAGGATATCTGCATACTGCTTCCTTACCAGCCCACTCCCTCCTGACAGGGAAGTTCAGCACAAATGCAAGAAGGAGGATTTCCAAAGGCCCTTGTCTGTGAGCTCTTCCCTGATCCCTGAGAAAGTTCTTAAGGCCTAAGAGATGAAAGGAAGATTTTGACATAGATGGACACTTCTTTCCCATTTTGCTGAAGCCAAATGGGAATCTGGGCAGGTAAGGAGAGCAGCCACCTCCCGCTGTAGAGAACAGACTTTCCAGCTCTGAGACAGCTTTCAAAAACTGAAGTGGTAAGTGAAGACCAAGACAGCACACAGCAGCTGAAATTGGGTAATGAGACTTTTCAGAGGAGGAACGGGTAGGCTTCCCCTGCCCTGCCATCAAGAAATGTATTTACAGAATCAGCATTCCCCACTGTCAGAGACAGAAGTAAGAGCGGAATTCCCATTGCTTTTTCACCTGGTTAAGTCGTCGTAGGATGCGCAGGCGGCAGCGGTGCGAAGGCACATTGCTCAGCTGCAGGCAACGCCACAACGCAGCAACGAGCCACGCTAAGCACCCCGCTCAAGGGACAGGAGGTACTCCTCCCAGCACTTGGGAGTCCCTGCATAAGTCTGGGGCTGGGTTCCAACCACTGCTTCATCCCTGCTGTAGATATCTCCCCAGAGATATATGCCTAGGAATGTAATTGATTCGACACGTCTTCAGGGCTTATGGGTTCTTATCGGATCCTTTCACGCCCTGAACTTCATCGAAAGAGGAGTTTTACTTTCCAGGTTGTCCTGCACTGAACAGATTTTCTTTTGTTCTGTTCCCTGGACCTTAAGTGAGGGGAGAGAATAGACGAGGAAACTTATACAACACTAAGACATGTCCGTTTTTGAAAACAGAAATGTCAGTTTTCATTAAATATAGTGTTTTTAGCATGGACCACAGGCTACCTGGCTGTCATGTCCTTAACCTAAAGGGTAATTTTGTTATGAAAGATTGTAGGATGGGAGTTTGGCCACCTCCTCCCACGTGGATGACTTATTTACTCTCCTACTGCCTCACATAATTTATCAGAGAATTTGCACTGCATAAAAATTATCAATAATGCACCAGTGTCAATGTGTTTTATGTATTCAGTTCAAACAAAATATGAACCATGCTGTCCCTGCATTTGCTGACTTTGGGCTTCTTTTGGATTTAAAGCTTATTTCAAATCTTTCATAAACTAGACTGTTACCTTTTTTTTTCTTGCCATGAAATGGACCCCTTTTCATTGAATCACCTTTGCATTCCATGCTGCCAGCCAAGGCTACTGAGAAATATCTGTCATCCCAAAGCCACTAAACCCAATGTTTGTCACTTAACCCTAATCATAATTTCCAGCTAACCAGTAAAGCAAAAAAATTATCAGCTTCACTCTCTTTACATCTGCTTTATTCCCAACTGTAACATAACCAGTTATAATTGAGTTGCAGTTTAATCAACTAAGTGGGCCACCCTGTGAGGAAAAACGGAGGGGAAAAAAAAAAGAAAAAGAGGAAAAAAAAAAGAAGAGAGAATCTAGGTCGCTCTGTTCTTAAGACAGCAAAATAGATAATTGCTTCACTCCACGGCATCCATGCTGCACTTGAGGTATGTTTGAAATCTTATGTAACTAATACCATCCCTGGGTTAGCCAGACCATCCCTAATAATATGCCATAAATACCTCTTCCATGCACACGTAGGCGATCGATCTGACTTAGCCTTTCAGACCGTGTGAAAACAAGGAATATTCCAACCCATGAGATTTTGAGGGGATTTTTGTGAGTTTTTAAGAAGAGGAAGAAAACCCCTTTGACTATTTACTTGCATCTGCAAGAAATTAATAGAAATGCTGGTCTTCAGCTGCTGTAGATTGACAGATCTCTGTCAAGAAAGACAGCTGAAATTTCTAAATTACATTATGCTGTATCAACGGAGCGCCTACGAGTGCCCAGGACCTTGTTGTGCAGAATCGAGCGCTGAGTTTCCCCGATCACCCAGAGGTCGTCTCTGTTGGGCTAGATTAGCTCTACTGTCTTTTGGTTAGAACTAATTTTTTGAGTACATAAAAAGGACCTTGTACAGAGGGATCTTGTACACTACAAAGCAAAATGTACACTAAAGTGATCCCTGAATAAAAAACAAGACAAATAACTACATAAGAACCAGCAATAAGACAGCATATCAACAACAGAGAGAAAAAAAATAATGGCTGTTGTTGACTCAGGGCAGCCAATGCACAATAGTCAGCTGGAGTCAAAGCAGCATTGAAAGTAGCACACTCTACATTTAACCCAGGGAGAGGATTCAATATGTGAAGCAAAGTCAAAACCTTGCACTTTGACTTCACTTTCCTGTGTGGAAACAGAACACTCTTGTCTGTGGTAGTAGTCAAGAGGATGCATTTTACCCACCTATTTTAAGCAACTATTATTGCATCCACCAGGATGCAAGGAGCACATGCTACTGTCTTGGAGGAGAGGTGCTGAGTACCAGGCAGAAGGAGTATCACCTGAAAAGTTCTACCAGATGACATTCAAAACACAAAACTAGAAGTCCCAATCAAGCACCTCGGCCACGAGGCAAGTCATTGTCTCCTCAACAGGGGATCTCAGGCCACATGCCCAAAAAAAGTGTTAAACACCTTGATATGGTGTTCAGAGAGATGCGAACTGCAGCGGGATCTCTGCCTGGCAAAGTGTTCCTTGGCAATATAACAACATGCACAATCAGAAGAAAGGGATGGCACATTCCTCTTCTTCCAGAAGCCAACATCTTGCAATGGTAGTGATCTGGTGTTCTATCGCTCACCTGTGTGCCCTTGCTGAAGGTTTCCTTTGAGTAGGCTCCCCTGAATGAGTCAGGCAGTTTTAAGGAGACTTGTTTGAAAAGTTATCAGCCATGGAGAAGGAGCATACAGGAGGCATTTGGGCCCAAGAGATTCAGTCCTGCATATAAAACGGGTCTTTCTCCAAGTGCTAGGCCAGCACAAGGCACCCTCTGAAATAGCTGCTTAGATAAGAGATCTAAGTCATACTCCAATGTGAGCCTGAGTCCAGAATACTGAGATGGCAGACAGCAGGCGCATAAACTGTGGCGCGTTATCTGAGTCTAACAATCAGGAAAATAGCAAATATTGGTACTGAGGAAGATAGAACAGCTTGTTTTCAGACAACTGTTGAAAACCAGGAAGTGGTCTCAGAGAAACACCTAATTCTTAAATAACTTACATCTCAACTGTACCATAAAACAAAGCAATTACCAAATGCATTGAAAACAGCTGCTTCCGTGTAAATTGCAGGTAGAAGTTACCGTGGAGGGAATTTCAAGCTATGCTTGTTACATGAAACTCAAAATCCTTGCCTGGGCTGAAACACCACAGCTGGAAAGATATCCAGTGCAGCCATCTATTCTAGATATTACTCTGTAAATCCACCAAGTCCTTTGAAATAAAATCACTTTCAATCTGAATCCAAAAGTGGATTTCAAATCATCCATGAGCATGGACATAATATAGCTGGCAGACCTCTTCTGTCATACAAATACAAAGGGGCTAAAGTGTTTTCAGAAAAGGGAAAATTTACCACAGCTCTGTAACTAACTCACCCAGAGGGACACGATGCTCGTTCCCACTAAGCTAGGTTTGCGTTCTGGACACCATCAGATGTTATCACACATTGGAACAAAATCAAAATTTAGTGTGAAGTCTAAACCACTTTTTAGGGAAATTCTGTTATTACGGACAATTTACAAGTGAAGACTCAAAGACATCAACTCCCTGTCGAGGTACTCAGGACCAATAATTATTTCCTGCCTCACTGGCCCTACCTCTCTGAGCATGTACAATTATTTCAAATGCACCCAAGACTCAGTTCCCATTTCTTCCTGCTTGCTGCAGCAGCAGGTTTCCCCAGAGAGAGCACCTCTCTTCTCTCCCACTAGTCAAGAGACAATAATTACTGACTCAATGATGCTCATGGCCAATTTATTCACATTATCCTTTCACCAATATTGTCCTTCACTTTAAGTAGCTCTTCCTTCACTGCAGTGTTCACCTCTCTCATGTTTTTAGAGAGAGTAGTGATGTCCCTGCTTAACCTTTTTCCTCAGCACTTTAATCTATCTCCATGTAATTATAAATTTCCTTTCATGCACCTTTTAATCTTGTCATCGTGCAGCTGGGGTGACACGGAACAGAAACTTCTGATATTTAAAGGAAAATACAGAGGAGAAAGTTGCAATTGTCAAGAAAAGTGTTTTACGCATACAGAACTAACAAAAAAAAAAAAACAAAAAAAACCCCAAAAACAAACAAATAAAAAAACCCCACACCGAAATTAAAAAAGATTCATCTGTTTCTAATGAAGTCTAGATTTTTTCTAAATTTTCTTCCAAGCGCGTGCATTCCCGGCTAGAACTGTGTAGAGGATGAACTATATACACATGCTGGCCAAATCGCCGAGTATTTTCTCCTTGTCCTCAGTTTTTTTGCGTACTTGTATTCTGTTCGGGATTTTAATTTTTTTTTTTTTTTTATTTAAGGCAAAAATAAATCTGACAGAAACTGCAAAGAGAAATCTAATTCACAAATAACAAAACATCTCACTCAGATTCAGGGAAGAGTGGCATGCATACACTTAGCTCCAGTATAAAATAAATAACTGTCAGAGATTAATAATACATTGTTTTGGACATGATGTCTTAGTCTCATGTAGTCTTTCATGTTTGCAATATGTCTTCTTTTCTTGATTGCTGAGGAAAAACAAACCAGGTGTTTAAAAGCTTTTCATTTAAAAAAAAAAAAAAAACAACACAGCCTTAGTAAAACCTTTCCAAAGTCCTCTTGCAAATTAAGATTTTGATTAATATATGCATTTTCAAAGAATTCAAGAAACACACACACACTCAGGGCAGGCACTGGAACAGAGGCCAGGCAGTCCCACACAGTTCCTGCCCCTTCAGGAGGGCTGCAGAAAGTTTCACACTACACGCAGCAACACCATGGCAGTGAAGCAGAAATAGCAGGAAAGTTTCATTGCCAATATCAAGTCAAGGACAAATTTTCAAGTCCATTGAGCCCGGAATTTCTACTCTGTCCAGCAGTAAGAAGCAGAAGGAGTGACAGAAGGACAGAAGAATGCTGTTCACTTCCCATGAAGGGAAGGGCAGTGCTCAGAGGCCCATGTGTCTAGTTGAGTCTGTTGTTCCCTTGGGATAATGGTGCCCTGGACTGCTTTCTATTCAAGGAGACTGGGAGAGACACCGTTTAACCTAGAGATCAGGTTACCTTCCCAAGCATACCCAGGGTTCTCCCACAGACAAGGCCAGCAATTGATACACTCAGTTACCTTCAACAGAAGGTTCAAATTTCTTTTCTGCTGGCCAAATTTGCCTGAGCTCACCAGCAAAAAAAGAAGAGATAGATCCAGGGACACAGAGACGTGGCAGCTCAGCTATTTGTCAACCTAGGCATTGACACACATTTCTTTCCCATCCTTTTTCCTTTAATTGTTGCCTGCCTTCCCCTTCATTGCTCCAATTCTCTCAGGAGACCGCAGTTATCAAGACAGCTCCACCATTCCTCACCTGGATTTTTTTTGTTGTTGTTTCTTTCCTTATTTTCCACAGAAGGTAACTCACAGCCATTTGAATCCCAAATTTATGTTGATGTTGTTGTATGTTTGACATTCCTTCAAGGTCAGCATCAATGCAAATAAGCCACGAGACTCAAATCATGATGCAAAAATGTAAGTAGCTACTAAGCAGCTTCATTCTCGTAGGTAATGACAAATTCAAATTGCAAAAGGATGCACAAAGTCAGCAGATTAAATTTGTTGTTTGTATTAATGCACTTCTGCAGTGACAGCATCCACCCAACTTGAAAGCAGCTCATTTAAAAATACAGGAGAAAGCAGGGGGGGAAAAAAATCAATCCTCAAATTTCACGGAGTGGTCATCAATTTGCCCCTAGCAAAGAGATACTATTTTTTGGAAGTATTTTGTTTCTAATATGCACTGTGATTCGTACCAGAGACAGTAACCTTTGCCACGTCTGTAACTGCAGCTGTTACCCTTTAGCAAACCACATGAGCATCTGCTCAGCCATCGGTAGAAACTTTCAGCCTTCTCAGCAATGTTCTACATCCTGAGACACGTACTCCAGACCCAAAAACCAACCTGAGAGAAACATAACTGACTGTATCCAAGCTCTCACAATCAAACTGTACGTGAGAAAGCATGATGGCAACCAGCAAAGTGCTCAAAGCAGTAAGCTAGCGAATGTTTACGGTTCTGTATTGACTCGATCAAACACTTGATTTCAGCACATGGAATGAATACAAAAAGGCACTGCAGAGGTGCAGCCTCAAAAAGAAGAGCATCCAAGGCAGAGTACTTTCTGGCCTACTACCGAAAGAGGAGAGCAGAGAATTTGGAAGAGCCCTCAGTATGCTGCTGAGGGTCTTTACAGCTGTTGGAGGCGGGAATATAAGCTCTGCAGCTTTGAGGGACTGACATCCCCGTTACCACTTCATGGACCATATCCTCTCTCCAATGGCCTGAAGAACTATGAATTCTCACCCTAGATAACACTAGAACCTGTATTTTTCTCTGAGTCTCAGCACCAGTGCCTATTCCCTCTCTTTCTTCTCTGAACACTACCACATAAAGTTCAGAGAAGGGACCTTGGCCTTCAAAGAGAAGAGCGTGCCTTTTATTTGCACGGCATGAGACAAGACAATGGCAACATATTTGAGATCTCTCCCTTTCTGCCAGCCTTCCTTGCTTATTGCCATTCCTCTTCCAGGCCTCCTCAACCATTTGGCTGACGGCTAGAGAACTTCTCATCTCCATGCAACTTCCACATGATGTTTCCAGGGACACCATCTTGTTGCTAGGGTGAATTTTTGTGCTGTTGGCCTTTGGGGGGTGCCCCAGCACAGAAGAGACATTCTTGTCTTCTCTAAGGGCAGGGATGCCTGTCTCCCCTTAGTGGAGAGCCTTTGCAGAGGTTACTTAGGGCTTTTGGAGCCCTATACTTCACTGCAGTGCTAACAAATACAGGCCCTACAGTCTCGACTTAACTCAGCAAGACTTCTACACCCAGGTAGCCCTCACAGATTTGATTTCATAGCTTTATGAATTCAAACCTTACCCTTCTAGTCAGAGAACAATGCCTTTCCATGTACATCAGCCTTCCTACACATCAGTCTTCTCTAACTGTCTGTCCTTTTGCCAGCACCTGAGCAAGTGAGCAGGTCTCCACAGCTAACAGTTCAACTACATTCTGAACTTCCCTCTCCATAAGAACCCACAAAAAGGCAAACCAGTAGCTTATATTTAGAGCATCCCATTTCACCAGGAAGATCTGAATAACTGCAATATATCGTCCACCAAGCTCCTGCCCAGCTCCAAATCCGCTGCTGCAGATAGCATATCCTATGCAACACGGACCAAAATTTCAGCACTGACAAATTCTATTTGTGCCAAAACCATGCAGCTGGCAAGAAACCACCACTTTTCTCTGCTTCAGTTATGAGAGGTAAAAAAACATAAAAGTCAGAATGATTCAGGTGTACAGCAATGGATATTAAAATCAAAAGCATGCAGAACTTCCTTCGAAGTGGACAGAAAAACCAAGGAGAAGAATCTTTTCTTGTGCCATGAACCAATCCTAGACAGACTATTTAATGTATGTGAAATTTCTCACTCTCTGAGAGAGAAAACTTCCTGCTTATCCATGCCACTCCACTCCAAGCAGGCTTTTGGCAAGCAGATGACCTGCAGGACGAATCTGAGTTAAGCTCTTTGTGGCCTACCTCTACAATCAGGTGAAGGTTGCACATTTCCTCCAAGGATACTTCAATAAGCACACTGCTCTCAGTGCCTGCTTGCAAGTAAGACAAACCTAAGTAAGATCCCAGCAGACACAAGGGAGAGCTTTCATGTGATTCTAACAGCAACAGGCCAAACAGAGGCAAGCAAATATAAAAGGAAGTTTTCTCAAGAAAGGCACAGGAAGAAAGGACCTGGTTGGTTTTTCATCTCCTGGTTTGGATCATGGATGGAATAAATCAGCTGACCATCACTGTAGCTGTTTCACTGGTATCATCTCAACAGCAACCATTTGCTTCCTTGGAAGACATCTTGCAACTTTATCAATTTTCTTGAAGAAAATCTCTTTGTCACCACTATACATTAGGAAGAAAATAAGGCTTTTAATACCATTCCTTGTGAAAATGTATGCATCAGATATGCCAGCTACCCCAGGTTCCTGCCTCCTGTCACTGGATCCCAGGCAGAGGGGATCAGCACCTCCTTCTCCACTTCCCCTCCTCAAAAATCTATTGAGAGCAAGGAGGTTACCCCTCTGCCTCCTTTTCTCCAAAACAGAAAAAACAGGTCCTTAGCCACTCCTCAGAAGACATTCCTTCCAGCCCTTTCACCAGCTTTGTTGCCCGCCTCTGGATGCATTCAACTCCCCTAAAAACCTTTTTTAATTTGTGGGGCCCAGAATTACACACAATACAGGCAGAACTTATCTGAGAATGAAAGTAAGCGGCCCTCCAACACCTATCACATGCTACAGTGGGCTTGAGATCTCATGTCTCTTGCCAGATTCTCTGGTCTCTGTGATTTGGATGCACCTGACTGCAAAATGAAAGACCTCATGTGTTAAATGTTTCAAGGATCACAGACAAAAGAGACCCCAGCAGTCGATACCAGCACTATTTGTTGGCACTATGAATTGCAGTTTTGCACTACAGTTTCTGTCCTGCTCCAGAACTTCACACATTAACACAAGCAGTGGAGCACAGCCTAGTTGATGCATGAGGTCCCAGAGCAGCACAGAGGCTCAGCAGAGGACTGGAAATGTGAGGAACGAGAGAGTGAGTTGGAGAAGGAGAAAACAGAAATCTCTGTGTTTATTTCACACTCTGTTTCACCCTGAACAGGTCTGTATTGCCTCTGACTGCACTCAATCTTGCTAACTTCTGCAGGAAAAATTAAGAACTTAATCCTCACGTCACAGGCTACTAAAGTGAGGCAAATGCAGCAGTAGAACGTTCAGAAGGTCACTGCTAAGATGTTAAACACCAGTGTGGTTTTCATTCAGGCTTATCTGGCATTCACACACCCTCACATCTTCCCTAATGTAAGCTTAGCACAGGAGCTGCTCTTTCAGAGCTTAAGTCACACAGTGACTTAAATCCCATTATCTTCATGAGGGTTTGGATCTCTGTCTGTCTTCAAGAACAAGGGGACTCCCTCTGAACTGTGTTTTGTGGTATACCTAGCTGAACCAAAGTTGCTGGTAAGGGACATGAAGTAGGCAGTGCTCCCCTGCTGGCATGTTCCAGATGGCAATCTGGTTGCATTTCTCTTCTGCCTACAGTATTTTAAGAATCCTTCTGAGCTAAAACAAGTGTCCACTGATTCTTGACAGAAGAAGTGGATGTGAAGCAGCAGTTCCCACTCTAAACTGCTGCCAATAAATCAGAAAATCGTGCCTGTAATATCTATCATAGTAAATATCTATCCAGAAACTCAGATGTACCCTTCCTCCTAGTGGGGCTTGCACTGCACAAGGGCTGCCAGAAGCATGAAGAAGAAATTTAGACAGTACCACGCACATGAACATGTTACATGCGTAATTTATCCACAGGCTGACGTTAAAAAAGTCAACATTTAAGGCAGGCATCCCAACCTTTTACCATCCAGTTCTCACCATTTCTCCTATTCACGGCAGTGAAAGCAGCACACTAAAAGGGCTCTGTGCAGCATCATAATTAGAGCTACTGTGTGTTCTGTATATCCACAATTTCACAATGTTCTGGTATGCAGAATGTTGCTTTCTGCAGTAGGAAATCTCTCTCTCTTCAAACACATCGTGATCCAACATTCCAGTACATTCTCCTCACTTTCCACAGGTTTCCTCTTTTCATTTTCACAAGAAAATGTCTCAGACCCTTGGCCCTCAAATCACCCAGTGACAGAATGACACCCAGAAGAGCTTCATGAAGTTGCCTTCTATTTCAATCCAGTTTCCCTATTTGTCCAAGCCAGCAGTGACAGAGGAAGTGATACAGTGTAGTACAACATGGGAGTCAGGTGTTATGCACAATTTGCTTTCACACAAATTTAGGAAGAAATAAGAAATGCACAGTGAAAAGCATTATAGCTAAACTCCTTCGTGACCCACTTCGGATCCTCCAGTTCCTGCTCTCTCCTAGGAAATCATACACATTGATCATGATGACAGTGGCCCAGCTCTCACCTGGCTTGGCAAAGAGCACTTATAATGTAAAATATATATAGTCATGAAATGACTCTGATTGCCTTCATTTAATGAACTGTCACAGGAACAGCAAAGCGACCAATCACACTGGCTACACCCCTCTGTCAATGTCTGGTGATGTAGCAAGGTCAGAAGCACAAAATATCCCCTTGCTGTTACTCCTGCGGAAGAAGAAGCAGCAATTTTAAACCTTTAGGTTTTCTCTTGCTACATTCTTCTTGTTGTCTTACACAGCTAATCAGCATCATGACTTCTCCATGTCTCCTGTCACTGTCAGACAATAAATAGTTTGACTTCCATAGAGGATGTTGAAAGGTCTGAGAAGCACAAGGAAAAAAAAAAAAAGCCACAGAAGCAAATTGGCCAAATAACCTACTATTTTATACTGTTTTTCCTGGACCACAGTCCCCACTGCTAATGAAAGGGTCAAGGATTTTTCCATGAAGAAGCCACGGATTTAAAAAGACACAATTCAAGCTGGTCAACCTCCAGGCAGAAACTCTGCTGCCAACACAGCAGCAAAATCCCAGTGCTGGCAGGACAGCAGAGGATGACCTTGCACTGCACAGAAACAGCAGGCTCCTGCGGACCCTCTTTAACAACAAGCCAGGGAAAGGACACATTCTACTTCAGCAATACAATAGCCTGTCAAACTGATTTCACAAAAGCTAAACGCCCCAGTCACACAGACTTCCAAACAAAGCAACTTGTCACCACACAACTGCCCTTGCTTGCTTGCTAACTTAGCTCACCTACCTTTCAAAACACCTCGTTGCCTTCTTCCCCTATGGGCAAAACTCCAAGGAAACGCAAATCTGATCATTCTGTGCCATTAGAGACAAGGGTATTATCTTTGAAGTTTGCTTAAAGGCAATGGCAAAACTCCCACAAAAGAGTTCTGCTGAGTTTAGTGTTACTGCTAATTAGCCGAGAGTGAGACCTCCTCTTCCTCAATAAGGTGAGTGAGGAGGTAGGAGAACAATGACCTTTTCCTTTCAGTACCTTATCTGATCACTCCCTATAAAAAAACCTGGTCCCAAACTCCTCACGTGCTTCAGAGACCTACATAGTAGGGACCAAAAGACCTGTCCAGTAGGGAAAGGTCAAAAGCACCCGCCTGCAAACAGATTTCAAATACAGGTTCTTAGTTATCATAACCTCTGGCCTCAGCCTCGTTTCGGGGCTGTAAACTGGGAAGAGAAAATTACATACTCCTTATGGAAATGGCGTACCCATTATGCTCTGCCAAGGACACCCAACTGGCCCTCAGCCTTTGTGAATTGTCACCAGCTGAGACAGTTGAAGGGTTAAGCTACCTTAGCTGTAGGTGGTCTGCAAGCAGAATCTATAGCAGGTCTGATCCTGTGTAGATTAAAGGAGACCTTACTGACAAAATTGGAGTATTTTTTTTCGTCCTTCCAGGAGTGCCATAAGAGATTTCCAGAATGGGATAAGAACTTTTGCACCATTCAAAAAGTCCAATCAAACAGACAAATGAATTCAGAGGTATTCTGGGAAAAGCCATATTAAACTAAAATCAAAGAGCCATAAAATCCACACAAAGGTCTCCCAGAAAGTGAGGATAAAAAAAAAAAATGGTCACTAGCAGATCAGACCATGTATCCTAGCCAAAACAAGCCTACCAGTCACTAGAGGTTTGGTGCTTTGCTCAGTTTGACCATCCTTGTGGACACAATTCACAGATTATTCTGGGTTGGAAGGGACCCAGGAGGATCATTGAGTCCAACTCTGAAGTAAATCTCCCTTTGGATATCAGAACTGGCAGACAGAAAGGGTTCTGGCCCCAAAACTAAGGAAGCAAACGATAACCTTTAGTCCTTGGCTTGCTGTGCCAGTGTGGCCAGCTAGGATGACTTGCATCAGCTTGGGCTTTAACTCCAAGGAGAAACCAGTGTCCAAAACCACCTTTATTTCCCACATTACACTTGCACCGGGAGATCTCGTTTTGTCTTGTTGAAACTATTTGTAATTTAAAAATAAGACTCTGCTTAATGAATTAGCATTTCCTGGATTTTACCGCTCTGCAGAGACTTCGCCTTTATTGAGCAAGTGGGTAAGTTCCAGACACATTAAGTCATCTGGCTGAAGAGCTGGTGCCCTGGGCACCATCGTGACAGACATCAGGAGCTCAGACTTCACAAAAAGATGCTTTTTGAATTTACCTTCTCAGAAGGTCCTATTATCATACAAATCCTGACCCTGGCATGCAACATCATCTTAGATGAAGGTCTGCCCAGGGTGAATGTTGTTAAGCACAGGCAGACACTGCTTCCAATTCATGTTAAGTCACCAAGCTGCAGAAAAAAACAGGCACCGTAGATGTTATTCCTTTGCTGCAGCCCTCCTCCCCCTGCCTTTAACTGCAGTCTCTGAGCAGTTATTTCCCTTTTCTGGATTCATGGATCTCCAGCCGTAGTGGCTGTATCTCCAGTTTGCAGGTACATTAGTTCATTTCCGAGCAAGCAACCTTATTCACACTACAGCAAACAGTGCAAAGCCTGCACATCTTAACACTAATTCTCCTTCAAAACAGGCACTGAAGAGTGAAATGAAACAGCACTGCTACCACACAAACTGTTCCCTTCTCACGTAGATGTCTTCATACCTCGCTACTTCATGCAACCAAATTAGTCCCTTTCTTCTCCAGTTTGATCCCCCTGTTCAAAATACCCCAACTAAAACTTGGGTTGCTTGCTCTTTTCTTAACTGTGACAATTTTGCTCCTCTGGGGAAAAACACCCACCACTTTCAGAGATGAAAACATTGTTTCCATGCCATGGAAGAGAGCCCTGCAGTAAATGCTGAAGTTGTCTATGACATAAACATCGCCACACATTAAACACTTGCACAGCCCCATGATTCTACAGTTTCTTCAAAGAAAAAAAGAATGAAAAATGCACACATGAGATAGAGTACCAGAGAGAATGATCAACTTCCTCTGAGGCAAAGTTTTTTTTATTTCAGTTCCCAACAGCATCCAGCATTGCCTCAGTGATGCTTAGACCGAATGCCCAGGTCAAGCAGCCTAGAAAGCAACTGTGGCAGAAAAAAGGAACCTCGTTCCCAAATATTTGTTCAGTATTTTTAACTTCTCCTACACACATCCCTACTTTTTCTATACCCCAACATTAGGTTAAAACAATTCCTCACACACGTAAGCTAATACACAGAAACACATAGAAGGTTGGCCTCAAATCCAGGTAAGGTGTGTTGGAATACTTTATTATCATTTCCCTCTTTTCTTTGTGGCAGTGTTCTTACTAAAAATAACTCTCAAAATATCAGGGACAAAAATTTCTGCACTGGCCATTTTTTATTCAGGATTTGGCCAATCTTTGGGGCAAAGATGAAAGAGGGCTTACACACGTAGAAAAAATGCCACTCTTTCTTTGGGCTTACTCTGCCTAAACCAGTCTGCGTCCTTTATAATGCCTGCCTCAGTGGCATGGCACGAAGCAAATCAAAACCTGCACAATGCACAGCAGGATATGCATCCAGTTGGTAGGGTGCCAATTAGGCATGACCCAGGGCCAGCACACCTTGTGTGGGAGGGCTCTTCTCTGACATGGGGCTTTGGTCTCTGCTTGTTGCTGCCCTCTCCTGCTCAGACTCTTCAAACACTCCACTCTGGGATCGTGAATCAGTGACAGGCATACTCTTCCAAGTCCTCAAAGAGCTATTCCAGCTTCAGACCCCACCAGAGTAGACCATCCCCTCTCTCACCAGGTGCAAAAGAGAGGGGTAGGAAGGATTCAAGGCCCCTCGTGTGCCAACCACACTTACCTCCTAGAGCTTGTTTCATAACAAAATCCATGATTTGTTGTTTGGGGTCCTGCCCACCTTCACACCTCACATGCACAGAGACCAGGAATCCTTGGAAGGCAGCCTGAAAAGAGGCACAATCAAAAGAGTAAGAGTGTCTCTAGGAGAAGAAAAGGTTAATGCCTGGTCTTCCTCAGCCCTCTCCCCTCAGCCTTCCTCCCTTTGTCTGAGTGCAGACAAGTTTCCAACCCTCCATCCCTTCAAGACCCTGCTTTGCACGACAAGGCGCCCGAGGAGCAGAGCTGCATGCTGGCCAGCGGTCAGCGGGTGGGAGGAGTCAGGGGTACACGGTGGTTCCCCCAGACCGGGCAAGTGCCCGGGAGCAGGTGCGGAGGAGCACTGCGGGGCCCCTTCATGCCTTGTCTCCTGCACACGGGCAGGAAGGGGTTAAACCTTTGAACTTTCTCGTTTCCCCGCCTGCTTCTCGCCCTCTCGGTTTTCAGAGGGTTTGCTCCGAGGTGGCAGCTCCTCCCGGGACCGCCGAGGGGGCATTTGAAGGTGAAGCGCTCTGCAAGTGCCCGGGAGAACAGGCGGGGGATGCTGGGCGATCAGGATGCGGATGCAGTCCGGGTGGCGGGATGGAAAGTCCTCCGCCAGAACCCCTCGGAAAGCCCCCAGCGCAATGCCAGCGAGGGCTGCACCTCCTCGGGGTGAGCCGGGACGGCTCAAGGTTGAGACCGGCCGGCCCCAGGTGCAGCAGAGCAGCCTCGCCGCTCCGGCTGCTGCCTCCCACCCCCCGCCCGGCTCCGACACCGGGTCACAGCCGTGCCAGCTCCTGGAGGGACGAGGGCTGTCCCCGTCTCTG
>VZTA01026370.1:24939-37353 GCA_013398855.1 Mohoua ochrocephala
AGGCAAGGAAGAAGATAAGGGAGGGAGCAGACCCTTCTCCTCCCTCTCGCTTCGCCTCGGATTAACTGTGGCCGGAGAAGAATCGCCGGCTGCTCGTCTCTGTGCTCTCGCTATCCAGGTGGGGGGGCGAGGGCGGGGGGGGCGGGATAGGGGAAAAGAGGAAAGTCGTCTCCCTGCGGTTGCCGCTGAAGGACGCGAGTGCAGCGGATCCGTTGTCCAGCCCGGGTTCGGGACGGCATCTGAAGGTGAGAAGGAAGGAGCTGTGCGAGCGCTGCGTGGCAAAGCAGAGCAGTACCCCCTCCACAGCACCGGCGCCCACCTTTAGGGATGCCGACAGCCGGCTTGGAGCTGGGTGGGGAGGAGACGAGTTCTGCTGCTGATCCGCCCTTTTGTCGCCTACAGGAGAGGTGGGACAGCAACCCCCAAAGTAACCTGTATGTGTCTAAAAGGCGGGAGGGGGCTGGGGCGGAATGCTGCCGGCAGTAGTGGGAGCCCGGGGATGGGGAGCAGCGGCGCCTCCTGGGGAGACGCTGGCACGGCCAGTGGGCGACCTCGTCTGAAGGTCAGGAAGGACGCCGGGGCCGCACCTGGCCCCGCGCGGAAAGGCACGCAGATCCAGCAGGCATGACAAGCAAGTCGATCCCTCCCGGGGCAGCGATGCCGGCCATCGGGGCTCCGCACTGTGCAAAGCTTTCAGATGCCAGCTGCAGATGCGGGAGTGCATGTTTCTACACTCAGGACAGTGTCTACCACCTGGGTCCGCCTCTGTGCCCCATGCCTGTCAGTGTTTCAGAGGCATTTGGATAATGCCCTTTGTAACGTGTTTTAATTTTCGATCATCCTGAAGTGATCAGACAATTGGACTAGATTGTCCTTTTAGGTCCCGTCTACTGAACTGTTCTGTTATGTTCTATTCTATAGGCTCCCAGAAAACAACTTTTGCAGCAGACACTAGTGTTAGTCTAAGAAACTCACCTAGGTAAGCATGAGCTGCACTTTTACTAACAAGTTTCAGAAAGGAAAAAATAATACCAAGATGGGGTGGAAAACCCTCTTGTTTTAAGCCTTAACTCACCCCTAGAAATTACAGTTCGAAGGTCATAATGCAGTATTTTGGATGCTTTTTCATGCATAACATAGGAGTGTGTCAGCACAGATGACTGTGCTCAAGAAATGAACCTAGGAGCCTGCTGGAGCTGTGTGCCCAGGTTTCTGTGCTATTAACACAGTATTTCCAGATCTGTGTTGCCTCCCCAAGTGCCTATATGACTTTGAGCAAGGCCTATGGATTGGGTCTGTCATAAAACTCCTCACATTCCTTTTTCATCATCTGATTGCTCTTAGACAGAAGGACAGTGTCCCCACCCCGCACCACTAAACCTCCATATGCACACCTTGCTCTTACACCCTGGAGTCTGGGAAGGAACAATTCCAATACCTTCAAATAGAAGGATCAGAAAAGTGTGAGCTAATGGTTAGAGCACCTAATTGCCTAAAATCAGCTTTCTTCTTCCTATTTTGGGAATCCTGGACCATGCTACATCAAGGAATTCCTGTAGCAGCTGAGGGTCAGCATGGCTGCGTGGGGTTGCTGAGAAATGTCACTGTTCCTGTTCATAGGCTCCTTACAAGCTTTGCAATATCAATTGTCCTCCCTTCTGTGCAGAGAATGGTGATGTCATCCACAGGGGCTTCAGAAGCCAGACAAAACAATGGGGACATCAAGAAGTCTCTGAGAGATCCTTGAGCTTCTTGTTGACCTGTTTAGAACTGCTGGTCTGTTTCCAGAGCCAGTTGACCCTCCAAGAGTCATGTACTTATGGTTCTGTTTCCAAACTGCACCCACTTTTTCCAGATTATACAGCTGACACAGAAAATCATGACACATGAGACAGTGAAACATAGCTCTTAGCACCAACTACCTCACAGTTCCCTCCTCTTCAGGAGAGCAAGGCACATCACCATCAAATCACAAACTCCACTGAGATACTCGTGGTCCCAGCTTCAGCATCTGTTCCTTGCCTCAAGCACCAGCTTCCAAATAACTCCTGCAGGATGTACCTTCCAGATGAAAATACAATCACTTGTGAACCTGGTTTGGGTATGTCTTGTCCAGGTGATACCCTGACTGTTCAGTCAGGAAAGTTCCCACCAGTACACTCCTCACCCCATGAGGATCAGGCACAGAGGCAAGGAAGGGCACAGTCCGAAGAGATGATGTAGTCTATAGATCTGTGTCTATTCATAGTCTCAGAAAGGCTTCTGGAGACGGCTTTTACCTTGGAGGCAGAACCTTTACTCAATTTGCCGAGAAACCCAACTGGAAAGATGGACTCGTGGGGATCTGCTAGGTGAATTACCTGCCATGCGTGATGTCTGCTGCGAGAGAAATAGCGGCTCCTGCAGCCATAGTAATGATACCAGCAATGCCACATGCACCTTCTTTCTGATGGCATATAACATTACACTAGGTTCACAATAATTTATGAGTATGAATCTGGCAGTAATGCAATTTTATAACATTTACTGGACAGAAACAAGTCTCAGAAATAGCAGTGTTTTCTCACCAGAGTGAGGGATAGAGACCGGTATCTGTGCATGGGATCTATCCCAGAACCATGGACAGAGGAGAACAGCTGCACATGCTGAGGCTGCCTCTGACACCTCCAAAACTTCCCCAAGTACCAAAGCCGGTTCTTAATCTGGTTTGCGCTGTGTAGCTGAGATATTCCTGCTCCTGATTGTGGGAATGGGCTTGTTCTTCCTTACAGAACCAGAACAGTAGGAATCCACTTTGTGACCTTGCTTGGTGCAGATGAAGAGTACAGAAAACTGAGCAAAAATCTCCTCTGTGGAGTTTTGTACATGGAACTCAGATTCCTTCCTTGGCCACCAGCTGGGAATCTGTGTTTATTGATATCCATGCAAGAAGTGGAGTAGGCCAATAATTGGGTTTGGTGACATTTTCCATGGAAAAATGTATATTTGGATCTCCAAAAAGAAGGAAAGGGCTGTTTTCAGAAGAAAAAAAAATTGAATTAGTCAGGATGTTTCATTTCAACATCTTAAAATGCAATGTTTGATTATTCAATTCCATATGGTGTTTGACTACTAAACTGGAACCAATGCTATGTGAAAACGATACTAACAAGAAAGCTCACAAACAAAGTGTAAAGGTTATAGAAAATACTTAAGCAGCTGCCCAAAATGAACATACTTTATTTCTTTTTCCCTTTCTTTTTTCCCCGCTATCTTATTATGAGCTCTCACTGTTGCATCTGCTGCGCTGTTCAGTGGACTGCAGGCAAGACATGCACAGGAGCAAGATGATTAGCTCTTTATCAATACAGCGACTGATACAGAGGAGTTAGGCACTTGCTAAGGGTAGTTTGTGTACATCAGTCACAATCCCTTCAGCGGTTTAGTTCACCGAACACAAATCTACTGTATGTTTCATTTTCTCTTCAACTGTCAATTCTGACTGTCAAAACATTTCAGAAATCAAGCATTTTTTGCTTCTTCAAAAGTGTTGCTTTGTTTCTTGTTGTTGCAGTCAACTTACAGCAGGCTTTAAATAAGCTCTTTATTTTCCAACCAAATAGAAAAAAAACAACATAATATTTTTTTTAAGAAGTGTGTGTTTCCCTTAAGCCAAAATTATAAAAGGACTTTTCAGCCATTTCTGACGGCTCTGAAGATCTGGTCCCTTGAGATCTCTTGACGATGAACCTTCTAGTTGAGCCTTTGCTTCAGCTATCACAAGACCAAATTTTAGCTCCCTGCCCTTAGAAAAACTGAAACAAACGTGTATTGCTTGTTCTTTCTCAATGACACGCAAACACAAGGATGCAAATTATATTTTTTTTTTTAATTTTTTTTTTAATTTTTTTTTTCATGAACACAGATGCCCCAGCCTAGTTCATGAATAAGCTGGTAGGCTGCCATTTACAGCTTCTAGCTCCTTAAGCTGACAACTTCTTGTTTGTACTCTACCTTTTCTACTCCCCTAGACCTTGTCACTCCATTGCTTTGTTTCCTGTTGTCTGAACAAGCCCTTGCCTTACCAGACTAATTGAGTCCCATCTCAGCAGGACTCTGATTCCTGTGGATAGGCATGATCAGGTAAGTATCCCGTAGCTCTTATCTCCAGGATTTACAGCTCTACATTACAAGGCTTCTTTGGCAGACAGAAGTTGTCCATAAAGCCAAGAACCCATCTTTATCACTGCAGTGATTAAATAATGACGTCTCTATCCAAAGCACATCAAGTTTTTGTCATGAGGTTATTATTTCAAGTACTTTTGGCAGGAATTTTTCCACCAGTGAAGAAGTCATCCAAACCAGGGCATCCTGTGATGTGTCAGCTTATACAGGAGTTTAGAGGCAAAGAAGGCAAAAAAAATTTTACTGTTTTGTATTTGATGCTGTTGAGACATTCTGCTTTGATAGAAGTAGAATTTTGGTAGAAGTGCTGCACCTTTTCCATGACCACATCACTTTGCCTTGACTCTTTGCTTCAAGCAGTACATGTCTGTATGAAAAATAAACAAAATCGTAGCAGAGTAGCTCAGGCTTTTTTTCAGAATTCTTATGTCATGGAGAGGGAAAAAGAGGTCACACTTTTCCTCTTTGTTGCAATTTAAAGTGCAAGCAAGATCCAAAATGTCAAACACACTTCACAACAGAATTTCTGTTTTCCCAGGTAGTTCTGCGTCTCGCCTTCTTTTATTGCTCTACTTCTTGGAAAAGAAAATGATCAGAGGGAAACAGCATACTTGGCTGAGATGATAGCTTGGTGTCAGGTGCTACGGCCTGCAGTTCTTTTCCTGCGTTAAAAGAGTAGTCCCAAGTTCTGACCTTGGCTTGTAAGGAAGGTCCTCACCTCAAAATGCCCATCCCTGAGCCATAACAACAAATTTAATTGTTTAACATTTTAAACTTTTCATTAAGTGTGAAGTGAATGCGTGCTTATCTTTAGATACTTCAGATACTTGTAGAGCAATTACTCTTGGGTGTGACGCAGTTCCTGGCAAATTAGGCTGTTACAAAGTTATGCTCTTCACACGCAGATGTTTCTGAAGAGACTATGGTAGTTAGATCTGCAATCTGACAGCTCAGGAATCCTTGTACCTTCCTATTTCAGTTTAGAACTTGGTCTCCATTGCCTCACTTTGATAACAAGCCTAAACACGTGATGAAGTAATTTTCTAGGTAGAGTGTATTAGCTGAATCAGATGAGGGGAATAGCAGTACCTGAAAATAAATCCATGTAATCCACAAAAAGTAGACATATATGTCACCTTAGAATGTGTTTGTTGGTTTGTTTGTTTGGTTTTTTACCTCAGGTGGAACTGTAAAAAGTAACTTGTAATGTCACATAAATAAAGTATCCAGCCAGCTCATTCCCTGCCTTTACTGGCATGACATTTCTTCTATTGATCCATTCAGTGTCAGTGAATCAACAGCTCCAGAGTGTTGTGGGAACAAGGCTGCACGCAGGCAGCAGTGTTGGAGATTCTATCCCCTCTCATTGCACAACCAAACACAGGGAATACAATGTAGTGAGGAAACCCATCTACCGGGGCATCCACAGCCTAACACAGTGCATTGTTCTTTCATCAGCTTCTCTCCACGAGGCTCCAAGGACATCCACTGCCATCCCTTTTCCTGCTTCACCCTTGTATTGCCAGTTGATCATATATGTCATAGTCCCTATAATTTTTTTTTTCTTCTGGCATTTTTTTAAGACTTCCTCCCTTCAGCAACTGGCACAGCTTTCTGACAATACTGTAGCTTTGCATTTCATCTCTCTGGCTGCAAGTACTCTCTTTTTGTGTGCAAATCAATGCAATGGAGATAAAATGTTGCATCTTTTATTGATTCTTCTCCCACTGACATTTTTTACACCGCATCTATTAAGCCTGTAATGTCATCCCACTGTCTTCAGGGGCTATGACAACTAGTCAGACCCCAGGGATTTAGTCTAACCCTGTAATAACTCTTATAGCTAGAATTCATTTTTAAAAATTGTTTATAATTTTCTTCTTCTAATTTTCACATCCTCCCCATGTCCTGTTCATGAAAATGAATCCCTTGACAAAAAGAAGAAGAGTTAACTACGCTGTATACTGTCAGTGGAACACATCAGCTGTGACCATATTAAACAGTCACAAAATGGGTGACTGACTGCTGGCCAGTAGAAATGAGAGTTTAGTAGCCTTAATAAAGTTCTTACAACTAAATATGATGAGTATCAGACAAGTGTGGCCAAAACACAGATTTCAATTTAAGCTAAAGCACTAGAGAGTTAAACTTAATAGACTGAAATAACTGGGCTTGGACACTTCCATTAGTGCATGTGTGCTGAATCCAAATCAGTTCTTCTAAGCCCGAACATCTCACATGATGAGTTTCCCTGAAAAGAAATTATGTGATTGTAAATACGATCTGTCAATTTAACTCTTACACAGGGCCTTCCTGTGTAATCAGTCTTTGCTAAAAATTAGTAACAAATTAAAGGAGAAAATTCACCATGTTTAGAGAATCTCTGGGAAATGCAGATCTAAAGAGGAAAATGTCCTGTGTTGAGAGTCAAAGCAGTTCAGGATTCAATAACTTGGAAGCTTAATCACTAGCATACCTGAATCTCTGTGAAATACAAACATTGTTCCATACATGCTCATCTGCCTTTTAATTTCACATTGCTTCTCTCTAATTAGCTGCATTCCATTTCTCACCTAACCCTCCTTTTGTAATATTTAATCTCCAAATGATAGCATTTATCAGCCAGATGATGCACACGAGCGAAGCAGGTCACTATTCTTGCACATAAAAATGAATGTCTGTCCAAGCCCCCTCTGGATGGGCCAGTAACGTGAGTGAGGTCATTTGCCCACTTTCTGAGACCGTCTGGCACGGGGTGCCAGGTCGGGGCAGCTGAGCTGGGGAGGCCTGGTGGATGTTGCTGAGGACTGAGAAATGTGCGTTCAAAGACAACTTAAGCAAGCACACGGAAAACGTTGTTTTCCTATTCTATTTGTGCTGTCTCTCAGGTTTCCAAGCTGCCTGGGAATGGTGGCAAATTCCCTGCCGGGGCTTCCTCTACAAATCGTCATTTCTTTCACTCCCACTCAGTCTCTACCACAACTACACTTTGGACTAAACCCCTCACTTCGGAGAGTTCCCTGCTCCAGTATCACAGTAGAATAGTGAGAAACGCTCAAATAATGGGTTAGGGCTCTGTGGTTAGGCACATATTCAAGCAACCTGCCTGAAAAACAGATTTGGACCCCAAAGGAATATGAGAGAATCAAAGTTATTTAATGTGGAAATAGGATATATACAACCCACCTGAACATTTATTTGGTATTGTCTATCTATTCCATGACTTTTTAATCCATCAGCAAGTCTCAACCTCAAGTAACACAGGAGTAAAAGTCTCACATTATGAGTTTTGATTAATTTCATGGAAATTGTGGGCTTGTTAGAGGACAATTAAATTTTATTAAGTCTTCATGAGAGACTAATTGTAGTAAGAATCCCTACTAGGAAATAAAGAATCTACTCAGGAGAGTTTTCAAGGAATTGACATTATATTAAATTGGTGCATGTTTGGGTTTCTTTCCCCTTCAATTTGAAATGGTGAGAGACTCAACTGAATTAATAATAATCTGCAAACTTTTTTTTCCACTTGGAGCTACCTCTGTCACAAAATTACTTTATAAGCTAACTTTAAATGAATGTACACTTGTGGATATGAGATTTGTCTTCCGCTCCATATGAGACTGCACTGTCACTAGAAAATTAAATAAAAACTAGAAATTGAGCTCTGGGAGGCACTAAGAGTCTGCTGCCTGTTATGTGCATGGATTTCAAATTGCCCTATTCATTTATTGAAAATTCCTTGGACATGTGGTTCTTTCACTCCTTATAAAGGCACACCCATGAAGACAGTCTTACACCACGATGAGAAAAGGTAAGCAAAACAAGAAAGGCATCACCTTTCTGCGGGAGCAGAATTTGAACACAAGCACCTGGAAATGAGTGTGAACTCCTGTTCCTGATATGAACCAGCAGGTCCAATATTAACAATACTGCACCATACCACAAATACAGATACCTGAAGTTCATCAGCAAGGTCAAGTAGAAGTGTTGAGATCACTTCTAAAGGAGGGCATGAAAGAAGTTTGATCCATGAGAGGAACAGTAGTGTGTCCAGGTTTCTCCGGAAGTGCCCTTTCACTTTCAAATGAGAAGTGTGATTTTTAATGTCCTAGCAATAGACAAGGGGTCGGTCCCATACGATCCTCTTAGGAGTTTGCTTATGCAGAGGTGACACCAAAATACTGATCATGCATGGATGGAATATTTTCCTGAACAGAGACATCAAGGAATAAGTGGAATTCCACTGCCCATACAAGGCCAGAGCAGAGCCAGACATTGGATTTCGGCTTGCATCCCAAGGGAAATCTTGCCTAGACTGAACCATGTTCATCCATTGGCTAGCAGAACTGATATGGTTAGATACCTCTCCTGTCAATCAGAAGTGTGTGGATACCCAGGGAAGAGCAGTTGTCCCTAAAGAGCTGATCTCACTTCCAGGGACTGCAGAATGGGATGATGAGAGAGTCAATATTTGTTACGGTGAAGAGTGGTGAGGTGGCGGTAGGAATAACTCGCAGATCAGAACTAGTTCCTTCTCAGATAACTTCATCCTTATAAAAGCTTAGATTTTTTTCTAGTCAAAAGAATAACTATAATTATTCTCTGTGCTACCAATGTCTTATAAAGGGAGTCCTCTGACTCTCAGATCCTGGCAGTATCCTGTATTTTTGGAGGTGAATAAGGTCGAGGCTCTGAAAAAATTACTGACTTCAATGGTGAAGTACTGGTTTTGGGGTGATTCTGTAAAGATTTTTAACAGAAATAGAACAATTCATTTGAAAGATGAACTATTAAAAAGTGTACACTTGTGCATGTGTGCATGCACCCAAGAAACAGCAGAGGAAGTTTTACATGAACAGACTGCATTGGTAACCAAGGACATAAGAAACAACAATCAAACTGCTCAACACCGACAAACTGGTGTTTTTTGAATTGATCCCAGAAAATGAGTGCTCTTGTAAGGTCACAGCCCACGCATGACCTGTCACTGACACCTCTCTTAACAGGAAGATGGCAACACTTCCTGTTATGCTGATTCTTTTCCTACAATCTCCACAAGAAAACAGACTGCACTCTTAAAATTATCTAAAAATCAGGAAACGAGGACAATGGGCTTGTCTTCTTTACTATTCATAGAGGTTCAAGTAAGAGTCAAAATGTAAAATAGCTGAGGGTTCCTGGAGTGTGTGAAAACCAGTTAATCCAAGAACCTACCACGACAAACCTAGGAGATGCAGTGGAGACTCAGGAGCGAGCCTCCGTTGTCCTCTGTGTCGTACATCACTGATCTTACTCGGAGCAGCTGGGCACACTCATCTTGGTGCTGGTGACTGGATGTGAAAGTGTAAGTGCCAAGCTTTAACCTACTTAGAGACAGTTTAAAAATAGTCCCTCACCCTCCCATAAGGTCTTGCGCTGAGTTTCATTACATTTGTCTCCTACAGCATATATTAGTGGAAAAATACAGAATAATATGGTGTAGGCTGCCTAAAGACCCAAGGAGAAGATTAGTGGGACATGTCAGGTCACTTTGGGACAGAAAAACAGCAGAAATGTCATGGTTAATTGGTGACCAGTTCCCTCTTAGACTCCCAGCATAGGATAAAACTATGTAATTAGCAGACAAACAAGTTTGGGGAATCTCATTACAGTTCTGGGGCTGAATTATTGTCAGGCTAGGATGAAGTGGGTATTCAGCCCGGTAAAGGTCAAGCTTTCTCAATTGTATATCAGTGCAGAAGGAATGGAGAACCCCATCTATTCAATTCACAAATCCCAGAAGAAAATTCAAGTCCTGATGATATATTTAGCTGTCTAAAAAGGACACTCCCTGTGATGCAGCTGAGATGAGAGTTCTTCTGACTTCATGAAGGCTGCAGCTTAAAATATCACAGAAGGCAGAAACTGAAATAAATGAAGCTGCATCTACCAAGCAAACACTAATGAGAACTTAACTCCCAAGGAAATAAATGCAACTTGTGAGAATGATGTTAAGCCTCAGCCCTAGAAAAGAGAATTGAAATAAAACCCACATGATGATAATATCTTTCATGACAGTTTCTATAAAAGGACTCCCTTACTTCAGTTAAGTTGTGCCTTTTTTTTTCCTTTTTTTTCTTCAAATTATTTTAGATTAAGTTTTCACAGAGTTCAAGACATGTTAAACTAAAAAAATTAAACCTCGCACATTTCTGTCAGAACCACCTGAAAATCAAAAACTTCAGCAGAAAATGCTGCAGATAAAACCTAATGATTTAAAAAGTTATTGCTCTTTTCTGCTTCCAGTTTCTAGAAGAAAAATATTTTCAACCACAAAAGAAATTTTGCTTCAAAAATGCCTTTCTTTTAATTTTATAAGGAATTACTTTGATCACAAAGAAGTCTAAAACAGCTTTGTTTGTGGAAAGGGATTCCATAGAGCAAAAGGTAAGGGTTTGATTTTTTTTTCCTAGGAAGGATTGCAAAATACCATGGCAGGATCCCTTTGTCAGCTTCTGAGACTAGATGAGCTTTTGGAGAGGAATAAAAAGGATAGGAACACGGTGTTCCTCCTTTTAGAATAAAGGCTTTTAGAGCAAAGACACAGACACTCTTAGAAAGCCAATTCTCCTGGGGCTTCAGGGAAGATAAAAGTGTCTTCTACCAGTTCAACAGGAAAGGAAACTACTAACTGGAAAGTAGTTCTGTTTTCTGACAGGGCGTTTAAACACCGCTCGGGTCTTACTAGAAATTTCAAAATGAGGGACTTAATAATTAAAGAACCTTTTCCACATGATTACCACATCAGATACAGAGCTGTGATTGAGTTATTGCTTGATGACACTACAATTTAATGTGGATCCCATTTTAGGTTGATTACTTGCATTGCTTAATTATAAGGTACATCACTGCTTGAACTGATTTACTGTTTTACTTATTGCATCACGTGATTGCCTGATTCACGAAAACAGTTATGCTCAAACGAAATCACTACCAGAGGCTTGGAGAATTGAACTCCTGCAGTGAGCAGACTGTATCTTCCCTTGTGGGTTTCCATTATTGTGGATTTTTTTACTTTGCCCTTTTCGTTTTTAAGCCTCGTGCTTCTTCATGAGTATGAAATAGCACATTGATTATTTGCTCTGGATGAATTGTGTGAGCTCATCCTTTATGGTGTGTAAAGCAACACAGGTGAACAACGTCCCTCAGCTGTCAGCTGAAATCAAACGGGTCTGACACTGCTGTCAGTTTGTCAGGAATGGGTGGAGGATGGCAGCACTCCCAGATTGTCCCATTACCAGCCCTCCTCAAAGGAATTCACAGCGATATTTTCACCTGTACCTTCCTGCAACCAGATAAGAAGATAAGAAGAGATAATGTATAAAAGCAGAATTACCATAAAGATTCAAAACAGAGAGTTCTCTTGTCCCCTTTTGGGGGCTTTAAAGGGAGGCTGGAGCATAGTTTGGAAAGAATTTGGCCCAAGAATACTGAAGATGAAGTGACAACTAAGGCCACATGTGATGTGGCACACTTGGGCTGTAGTGGACAGGCTTCTGTATTGTCACATCAAAGGTTAAATCCAGTCTAAGGATCAGATCCTGACCCTTATTGGGGAAGGAAGTAACGGCAGGAGAAGTAGGGAAAGAATAGCTGAATTCTTTGATATCACTGAAATGGAAATACATTACCTGTAGTAGTAATTCTCAGGAAACATCCAGTCTCCCACACCCAGATCTGCTTCATCTGACTTGCCAGAAGCATTTTAATCAGATTCAAAACTGCAGCAGGCAGGGAGGAACGACACACAAAAAAATATTATATTATCATCATATAATGATGGATTGGAGGGGACCTTAAAGATCATCTAGTTTCAACCCTCCTGCCATGGAGACTTTTCGTTAGACCAGGTCGCTCAGAGCCGCACCCAACCTGGCCTTGAGCCTCTCCAGGGATGGGGCAGCCACGGCTTATCTGGGCAACATGTTCCTGTGCCTCACCACCTTTATAGTAAAGAATTTCTTCCTGACCTCTAATCTAAAACTACTCTCCTTTAGCTAGAAGCCATTACCTCTAGTCCTGTCACTTCAAGCCCTTGTCTCCCTTCATGTCCTCCCTGAAGAACCTGTATCTTCCATTCCAACTCTCCATTCAAGGAGGCATCCCTTCACATCTCAGTGATGCCAATAAGATTGTGGCCCAGCAAGTGGGCACGCATCCCTAACTCCTGTTGTTCGTTCCCCGTGTTCTGTGTGTTTGCACAAAGGCATT
>VZTA01026376.1:0-23812 GCA_013398855.1 Mohoua ochrocephala
GTCTAGACAGGGATTATATCTCCACCTTTTGTTTTGCAGAACAAAATTTGATGCTAATTGGGTTATCAGTAGAAAAACATAAGTAAGCCTTGCTCTGTAGTCTGAGGGGTGTTAGTAAATGATTCAGTTTCCTTTACTCACACTGGCATTACATTTTGACTTAAAGACTCATCAGATAAGGTATGGAATTCAATAGCCCTTTTTGTATTTACAAATTCCTTTCAGAAGTCCCAATTATCTGAATAACCAAAAACCAAAAGGAAGAACTTATAGCTGCTTCAGAAGTAGATGTTGCAGCAATTTTCCTTCTGATTTTTGTTTTATTGGCATTAACAGTTTTTATGTTTGCATCTGACTAAATTTATGGAGATATGGGGTTTTCCCTTTTGGTGTAACATGCAAGAGCACAAGAGAGTAGAGAAGGGAGGGAGACTGTAAAGAAGAGATAGGAGGTAGCCGAAAGCCCGTGGAGATTTCCTGTGCTTTTGGAGTACAGGGAATTATGGCACTGAGTGGCAGAGATTTTCTGAATCAAAAAGAACGACATGAGTAACACTGCTAAAGAAGGGAGCTGGTAGACCTAATGGCAGGTGTTTCAGGGACTGGAGAACATCTGTGATATGACCTGAGATCACAACAAGAAATAATTTATAAAGTACGTTGCCCTTCTCACATTATCAACAATTAAAACTACGAGGAAAAGATCTGGATTTACAGCAGCTCCGTAAAAGGCCCAGTATAAGCAAGGTCATTTCTAACTAAGTTCCACAAATATGTATATGCAGGAAAACATTAATTATGCAATTCAATTGTATTAAGAAGTGCATAATTGGGCAGTAATAATTTTTAAAAACTCATCATTCATAGGTCAAAATCTGTATTCGTTACTATACTGTTTGAAGCTGATTTCAAGGAAACCACTTTGGTTTTTAAAGACCATTTTACAGAAATATTAATAATTAGCATAAATAAACACGTTTTTCATATTTACTTTTGTTTGAATATTTGTTAGAAGAATTTAAAATTTTAACTGTTATTTTACTGGAGATATCGATTTCGCAACAAACCGGAATTTTTGTTAGTTCTGACTTTCACTTGTCTTTTCAGCTTGTCATTTCACACTGCTGTTCAATAAATCAGGAACAGAAGTAACATTATCATAAATGGCTAATTGTGATTTTAAAGTTCAAAATGAGCAGTTAAAATTCATTTGTTAGGACACAAAATGGAAAGAAACTTGCAAATAATTTCTGGTAGGGAATACTTAAGAGAGCCTTGTAATCTGTTTTGAATATTTCATGAGGGGAAAAAAAAAAAGAAAAAGAAAAATGGCAGCAAAATCCAGTACATAAATCATTCATTTTGAATTATTCACTCATCTGTATCCTGGTAAAAGCTTAAATATAATTTCACCATGTTGGACCATGATGTGATGACATCTAGTGTTGCAATATTGAAATAATCTATTCTATCAGAACATGAAAAAAATCCCAGCAATTTGGTGTTTGGAATGAATTCTCCCTTCTGACTCATTTAATATCTAAGCCTGAGAGCAATTTGGTGTGTTTTGTAGCTCTTCCTGATGTTACAAAATACAAAAGTATAATTGAATTCGGCCAGAGGGGGAAGAAAAAAGAAAAAAAAAAAAAGAAAAAAAGAAAAAAAAAAGAAAAAAAAAAAGAGAAAAAAAAAAAAAACATAATTAAATCTGGAAATGCTTCCTGCTCTGCTTGATTCCATTTTCAGAAGTATTTTATATAGAAGAAATAAAACTGCACCAAGTTTTCTGAAAGGATAAAATGGATAAAAACAGCACAAGGGGTTAGCAAAAATTATGTGGTACTGTAGTAGTCCAGAGCAGGCCACAAAGATGGTCAGAGGGATTGGAGTGCCTCTCTTATGAAGACGGGCTGAGAGTTGAGGTTGTTCAGCCTGGACAAGAAAAGTCTCCTGGGAGACCTTACAGCACCTTCCAGTGCCTAAAAGGGACTGCAAGAGAGCTGGAGAGGGACTTTTTGGAAGAGCATGTAGTGATAGGATAAAGGGGATTGGCTTTAAACTGAGAGAGAGTGGGTTAGGTTGGATACTGGGAAGAAATTCTTTGCTGTGAGGATGGTGAGGCATTGGAACAGCTTGCCCAGAGAAGTTGTGGATAACCCCATCCCTGGAAGCATTCAAGGCCAGACTGGATGGAGCATTTGGACAACGCTCTCTGGCACGTGGTATGATTCTTGGGGTGGCCTGTGCAAGGCCAGGAGTTGGACTTGATGATGCTCATGGGTCCCTTCAAACTCACCGTATTCTATGATTCTATGATTTGAGCAACCTGGTCTAGGAGAAGGTATTTGTCCCAAAGGCAGGGAAGTGGGAACTAGATGATCTTTAAGGTCCCTTCCAACCAAAAAATTCTGTGACTCTATAGAATTGTCTTGAGCAGCCAATGATTATCAAGGCACAGAAGATCTGTTGAAATAAAACTGGCTGTAAAAGAGGCCAAAAAAATTTAAATCCTTTAGAACGAGTTTTTGTCCTCTTAAGGGGCAATAGCTATTGAAATCAAAATTTTCCACTGATTTGGCTGGACTCTATCACATTTCAAGTGTACTGATTTGGAAAATGGTCAGAATTCATGATTCCTTGTCGCTAAATAGACTTTTCTGTTCTCAGTAATGCTTCAACAGATCTTGATTCTGACATCTGTATGGCATAAACTCAATGCACAATTCCAATATTAAAATCTGAAAATACTTTGTGCTTTACCATAAGGCTGGTCAGTATAATGATTTAAACCAGTCCAGAAAACAAATATAGAAATCCATAGACTTTCAAGAAAATTATTCCTAAAAATTATTTTCAGATGTATCAGTGAAACCTAGTTTTACAGTGGCCAAATTCTGCTGAATGGAAGCTTGATCATGGAAAATTTGGAACCATTCAGCAAAGCTGAGCAGAAAACAATTTAAGTGTTAAAGATTCATGTAATTCTTTTAATATCATCAATGGCACTACCCCAGTGCTTACTGCTAAGTGAGCACTTAAGTTCTTTGTTAAACTGAGCTTTAGCTAGCAATGAAATTAGTACCTACTCACCCAGTCAGACAATCAAAAATGTGTAAAAATACATACTTAAACTTAGACAAAACCAGTACAACTATACAATCAGCTACCCGTGTATTCAGAAAGAGCCAAATCACTTCCAGGCCATTAAATATATCTGACAACATATTGTCTTTTTCTTTCAACCGGTTTTAAATTTGTTTTGCTTTGTAATAGCTCTCTTAAACTCCTGGCCACTTGTCCACAATTTAAAAAAAGAGTAAATGAAAAACCTATTTTGCCTCTGAAAGCCTTGAGTTGCAGACGATGGAAAGACATTAACCACAAAGTTCAACTTGAAGACGCAAAAGAAACCACTGTAAATATAAGGTTGAATTTGAAATAAATATGCTTTTACAAAGCAGAATAGGTCTCACATGATACGGCTTGACATGACAGACAGCACTGCTTGTCATCATTCGCAAGTATAACAGGTCCTTAGTGCAGATACCGAGTGGTGTTATGGTTGTGTGTGCCACCTTGCATAATACAGTCCTACTGAGTTAGGCTTATCACCCTTATCACCTCTAAAAACCCCTCACAATGGATTTCAAAACCTAGTCTAATTTTCCCACAAAACTTTGACTTCGATTGGAAGTCCTTCAAATCTTTGGAGACAGAGAAAGATATATATATCCCCCTTGCAACTNNCTTGGTCCCGTTGAATTCACGCAATAAAGGGACGGATGTGTCTTGATCCCCAATATGTCAGTCAGTACAATGAGACGCCTCGGACGGCCTCTGTAATTCACAGAGCAGAGCAAGGCAGCTACATGAATAGAAGAACTCTTCCATGGGTTGCTCGATGCCCAGCATACCAAGAGAGGTAAGCCTACGCCAGCCAAGAAGCAGGTTTGGGGTTGCTTCCTCAGACTAGAGCACTGGCTTGTGGCTTTGTCACTCTTTAGAACTGGAATTGAGAGACAGAAATTCTTTTATGTGTTTAGGAGCCTGAAAAAAATCCATATGCTTGTCATTACAGCCTGCTGGTAGACAGTGTGTGACTGGGGTCCTCGGTCCTGCTTTCCTGAGCAATAATACCACCCAGAAGCGGATGCACAGTGGCATCACTGAGTTGCATTTTCTTTCTATTCCTCCTTCTAAAGAACGGACAGATTTTGAGGCCTAACAGAAAGCCAAAACCTCCTCATTTGGGTTCTTGAAATGAGCACATTCTCCTGTAATGAAAAGTCCTGAATTTCAGTTCCTCCTGTCAATGTAGGTTTATGCCAAAGACTTTTTAATTCCAAAAATATAAACATCTCTCAAAGTAGAGAGCATGGCTACCATGACCGTGTTACAGTCCAACAGTTTTGTCCTTACTACTCTGTGGAGATCATGCAAAGACTTTTCTTTGTATTTTCTATTTTGTCTGTATAGCAAAACATTTGGCAAAAAGATCTCGGACTAGTTAGAACTTCTTGGTGATAGAAAAAACACGCATTTCTTACATTCGTGACATTTCCCCCAGTGCTGTTAAGTAAGCACATAAATCAGAAAGTCTTCTATGTCAGAACTGATCAAGGTACTTTTGTTTTTAATTCCACATTTATTTCAGTTTCTCTTCCTAAAGTCAGAATTTACAACACAAATCAATCATTTATACAGACAGACCTTGCTTGAAAAATTGGTCCAGGAATTGTCTTTGAGTTCAAAGCATGAAGTCCACAGCTTCTTTTCTGGAAGTGTCTTCAATGAAAATACTACAATTTTCAGCAACAGAAAGGAATGAGTTTTCAGAACTTATGTGCAATCTCAATGACAAGACTTTTATGACTAGAAAAGCTAAACAAAACACTTCAGATTTTATTTTGCCAAGTTATCACATGTATCAGCACCTAAGTAACATGTCTTAGTATTTTTGAAATAAAATACCAACACACTTTCTTACATGCACCAGTCAAAGTATTAGGCTCATATTTGTATGGCTTCAGTAATTTGAGATATGACAATGTCATAATTAATGTTGCACAAAATTAAATAAATCATTAACACTTTTAATTTATTGCATAAATTTATTTTTATTATACCAGCTCACTTGCAAGCTGATATAGAAATTGTATTCTGCATATCCAGAGAAGCACAATATCATTTGAAAGGAGTTGCTTGTGCTGCATACATGCAAGGAGATGTGTTAATGCTGATGATACTGATGCTCAAGGTGTCTTTTGACCATACCTTCTGCTCTAAGTTGCCTGTGATATTTGTTCAATGAAGCAAGCTTTTTTGGTTTGTTGGGTTTTTGTTCGGGGTTTGGTCTTTATTTTTGCTATTTAATTTTTATTTTAGTATGCTTTGTCTCTTGAAGATCCACTCCCGGCGTCTGAGTCTGGCAATCACTTCACAAGCTCAGTTTGCCAAAAAGTTTAGTACTGATTCTCTGGTACCTGCCACCTGCCAGAAATTGTTTGCTATGCAAACAATTATTCTACTGATTGGGTCAAGCCCAGTTCATTTTCACTCTGATTTTTGTCTTGATAACAGTGTATAGAAAATGTAAATTAAACCCTTCAGGGGGGTTAACCAGCCTGATAGTCCAGACAGTAACACGCTGCCAGTTATTTCCTTATTCTCTTATTTCTATATTTTTTCTACTTTTAATGGCGAGCAGATCTCTTAATCTTGAAAAATAAGAATGCAGGATAAACAGTCACTCATGATGAAATTGAATGAGCTTGAACTCGCTCAAATAGCAAGAGATTTTTCATCTTAATTTAAAGTTTTGCAAATGTGCATACTTTTGGAAGTATCTTCTTTAGTGCTTCTATGGCATTAACATTCATGTGATGAAGATGGGAAAAGAACACTATAATTTGCAACACTTATTTTCTATATAATCTTTATTTCTACCAGCAAAAGAAATTCTCAAAAATGGAAAAAAAAAAAGAAAAAAGCAATGAAACAGGACTGTCCCTGCCCACCAGTGCACTCCGAAGAGAGCACTGGTTCATTCTCAGAGTCTGACTTAGCAAGGATTGAAATGTGGAGCTGTAGTCTAAGAGATTGAAAGTAAATATGAGAAAAGCTTTTCATGACCTGGTTTGCTACACTGAAGCTTTCACTACAAGCTAGTTCAAATTATGTCAAATTTTTCTACAGCTGGATTTGCACAACTGCCATCAAATGATGGAAGTTGAGGGATCCCCAATAGTGTCATATAGGGGGAATTTTTGGAAAAAAAGTCAAACTTTTTTCACATGTGATGTGTTGACCCTGGCCAGCAACTAAGCACCCACCAGTCATTTGCTCCCCCTCCACAGTGGGATGCAGGAGAGAATTGAAAGAGGAAAAGTGAGAAATCTCATGGGTCAAGATAAAGACACTTGAATACATGAAGGAAAAGCTGAGGAAAAAACTCAAGTGATGCAAAGGCAAGCATTCAACACCTCCCACCAGCAGACTGATGCCCAGCCAGTCTCCGAGCAACAGCTTCTTTGGAAGGACTAGACAGAGATAGAATCTGCACCCAGTCTTAAATGAAAAGTAAGGTTTCAGTGGAGATGCTGGTAGAGCCTTCTGCAAGGAAGACGAGCAGATTGAGTTTGATAAGGAAGAATAGTAAGCAAGCAGAGGAATGTACAGAGACATGTGACGTGATCATAGCAGAAAATATCTTCTATTGCAGCATTCAGAAGGGATCTGACATGATAATACGCATCAGGGAGAAGAAGAAAAGATGCAAGATGGTTTAAATTTGAATGAGTTTCATTCTTTAGTTGCATGCTTTAGTTTAATTTAGTTCAGACAGGAATGTTCTTAAGCATATTTGTCTGACAGAAACTAATATTTGGGCAAAGCCTGGGCAGAAACACCTACAGGAGGGTCTGAGTCAGAGGGGACTAGCGAGATATGGATAAGAAAAAATAAGCAGTGGAAATATTGTCGAAGAAGGTGTGGGGAGGAAGATGATGGAAGTGCTTTAGCTACCTCCTTGAGTGACTCTTGGTCTAGAGAGAAGCAGATCAGTCTAGAATACACATCTGGGAGTCAGTAAGAAAATAATTGTATTTGGTTTTGTGATGGGGTTACAGAGAAATGAATCACGAGGGAGGATAAACAGAGAAGCAGGTCAAAGAAGAGGCAGCAGAAGTACTGGTTCTGAGATTGGCTAACAGCCATTAAGGGCTGTAATAAGAGCAGCTTTATTTTGTGTAAAAGATAAAAGCAGATTTGGGAGGGATGTAGTGTATGTCTAACAGAGAGACTGTCAGCAATTATAAACAACATGTTGAGTTGACTTAGAGAGGCAAACAATAAAAGAAGAAAGACAAATAGCTGAAGTATTAGCAGATGATGAGATCTGGAAATGAGTATCAAGTACTAAAGTATTTCACAATAAACTGCTCATCAGACAAATGACAATTTCTGGTCTTCTCAAACTTAAACATATTTAAGTCTTGTAATACTCTGAAAAATTTTTCAGGCTGTATATCCTTCATGACCTGTGGTCCTCTGCGTCTTTCGACACTTGTTCAAGCCTTTGAGTGCTTTCAGATCTGGCCAACACTTTTTACAATGAACCTGTGCAAAAGGAAAATTTTCAATATGTCCATTGAACATATTCATGTATGGAATTTTTTTATTATTATTTCCCTGTCTCACAACTCTAATACCTCCCTCTTAATTATGAAAACATTAGCTTCATAGCTAGAAAATTGAGTAATTCAGGGAGAAGGCTTCTGTTTTCACAGTGAAATCTGAACTTCGTGAAAGATATTTGTCATTGAAAATGAATAAAGTCTTTTTTTTTTACAAATTAAGCAAAAAATTAATTATTGGTGAGTATTCCCCTGCAATCACTTAGTCAACCAATAATATGCCCATTCTTTCAGTACTGTCTTCCAGGATAATACGGAAAGTGGTGACTTCGGAGCTTTCAAAATTTGTGATTACTTTAGACTTCTGGGATTTCTTTTCAAAATTTTTCTATTGTTCCTCATAGAGAAAGTATTTAGACACAGGTTTTTTTTTTTTTTTTTTGTTAAACATTTAAAGTATTATTATTCCCAACTATAGTTTTAGTCATATAAAGATATCACAAGACTGCAGCTTCTAAGACATACAGTTGTTACTGGCCTGTTATGAGAGAGGTTTAAACAACAGTTCTTAATTCCCCCTTCCTATTTTTTTCTTTTCACATTTGATAGTGATCAAGTTGCAGGAATGATTTTGCCTGTGGATTTCTTTATTTTGGTGCCAGTACATGTGCCTCTGAATTTGAGCCAAATGGAACAACTCTGCAGTACGTCCTCTGTGCTGGGTGAATCTGGGACAATGGCTGTCAGTGGTTGTGCTATACCACAGTCCTGCTGAAAAAATCTGGAGAAGGAGAGTAATGACAACCAAGCCTGAGAAACCTCAAAAGCATTCACAAAAATGAAGTTACCACCTCCAAAAACCGAGTCCACATTGAGCCAGTCAACCACACTTCTTGCACGATCTTTTAAGAAAAAAACCTAACATCCGTCTGCACATCCTTGGCTCTGTCTTTTGTGGTACCTTCTTTAGATATAGGAAGAAATCAGGGCCACATCCATTCATCTTATGAACACAGAGATTTGAGGATATGCTACTCTAACCCGGGTCAAAAGCACATGTGTCTCCATGCCTGTCACCTCTCTAGTACACATGGAACAATAAATTAGGCGTGGTTTGATTTGTTTTTCAACAAAGACAGCTACACTAATCCAGCTGCAGTCTCTACTTCTCCTGGGGCAGACATGGAAGCTGTCAATGAAGCTCTGCTTAAGTTAGAATTCTGGAGTTAACTGGATCGATGGCCTCCTAGAAAACCATCTGTGTAAATAATCTATTTTTATTTTTGAAAAATGATCTGAAATGATTATGAGCCTAAAAATGGGGTTAAGTCACAGCCAGAGTAATTCTGAATCTGAAGGGGAAATGATTGAAAACTAGAGGACAAGTGAATAAAATCATAATTCTGCAGAAGTACACACCTCTGTCTATTCCAGAAAAAATATTTTTGCAAACAGAGATGTCTTTTCTCCATCACATCTTGGTAAGCATATGGGTACAACCTTTCATTAGCGCGAAAGATTCTGAATATAGCAAATCACAGTAACATGAGACCCTGCCAGTTTATTTGCATTAATTACAAGAGGAAGTTGGTACTGGAAGGAAGAAACAAACCCATTTCTGAGGCCTCATTCAGCAAATAAATTGCAGAAACCTTCTTCTAAAGCAACGAAGTGAACTGTAATTTATGTTACATGCTTTGAACAAATTGCAGGCTAGAATCATTTTACGAAATTGCAATGTACATTTACTGTGAAGGAATTTAAAATTATAACAATAGAAGAGAAATTAAGAGGTACTATTAAAACTTTCAATAAAAAAATTCTTGACTGGAATATACTGAATTAAAAACCACAATTGATGAGGGTGTTTCCAGAAAGCTTATTTAAACCAAATAAATCTAACATACTAATCTTCAATAGCTGCTGGTGCCATTGGGGCAGTTATACTCTTAAATGAGATTCTTTAGATTCATTTAGCAGCAATCCAAATGCACCATGTATCTTCATTTTCATACAGGCTATGTCTTCCTCTTAACCAAAGTCCTATTGTCCTGAAGTTGCAAAATGCATGAAATATTATACTAATGATTCAGTTACGGAGTGAATTGGATATTATGCCAGGGACTTTTTGACAAAGTGTCTGAAAGTGCTTGTCAAGATGCAGGTTGAATCACCAAGTGCTTCCTCCCAGCCCTGTTTGGATGACTGGCTTATGAAGTATCTCCCTGGCTCGGGGTCACCCTCAGTGCACCAGCTCTTAGCATAACAAAAGGAGTCGTGTAGCAGCCAACACGGATTTGCCAAGAACAGATTTTGTCAAACTAACCTAATTCTGTTCCATGACAGGATAACTGGACAGAGCAGCAGAGAAGCAGTAGTATCATGCATCCTGACTTTAATGGGGTTTTTGATACTCTCTCAGGTGTCATTCTCATAGCCACACCAGGGAGCTATGGTCTTGGTGAAACTACTGTTGGATACAATCTTGCTGGATAAGCATACCCAAAGAGTCTCTGGGACTGACCGATTCCCAGGATGGAGGGATGTAACAGGTGCAGTTCACTAAGGTTTTCCTTGGGCCACAGGCCAGGCCTGCTCAATGTATTAAGTGATATAACATGGGCCAAGTCTATTAAATATACAGAATATGAAGCTGAAACTGCATTGGGAAACATTAATATCACCAAGCTGGCCACAGCACTCTGGAGAAAACTACGCATTTTTCCAGCTAACCACAGCAGTCTTTCTATGCTTGCTTAAATTGCATTGGTCTCCAAATGTGGTCTGTCATCCCTTGATGTTCTCTAGCAGAGAAGAAAAATGTAGAGATGAATTTATCTATATTCATATCTATCGCTGTTGGACAGGAAACAGTAATCTTAAATTGAAGATAGATGTCAAGAAAACGCTCTAAGATTAGAGACATTAAAGATCTGGAGCAGATTGCCTAGAGGTTCAATCTTTTTCATTGGTTTCAGATGGCTGAACCCGGCAGGGTGGAGGTCCCAGCTGATCTCCCCTGCTCTGGCCCCACAGGGGTGAGGATGCTACCAGTCCCTTCCCTGGTCCCAGCCATCCATCAGGCTGGGCAAGTGTTCCTAGTAGGAGCACACACAAACGTACCTACAGAGTACAGACAGACATGCCTGTCCTCATGGATCCACTGCAGTCAGAGCGTGCTGCTGGTACCAGTGCCTGTGAAGGGCTCAGATGGTCCCATTCTGCTCCTTCTCTCTTTCCAGGTGAGGACTGAAACTTGCAATAATGGAATATATAAACAAAAAATATTTGTTTCTTTACAACTAACCTTAAATGCCCAGTCTATCTGGTTGCTGGCCCATGGACCTATGAGTCTGTCACTCAGATCTCTTGTCGATGTAGTTTGCTAATGTTCTCACATGTACAGAATAGAGAGTATACCCACACGAAAAACAAGGAAAATTTGATAAATGTCAAGAATGACATCATAATTGTCAGTCGTTTTTCAGGAGTTCTAGACTTTATCCTGGAGTCCACTTAAGGCCTCTTTTCAAGCAATGTAATCAGACAACTTTACTAGGCAAGAAAATACAATCATATCTTACCTTTAAGTTGTGTTTTTCCTTTCAAACTTTATAAAGAAAGCAATACATTATTAAAAGCCCAGTCAATAGGCTTTTTTTGGTTGTTTATCTGGGTGTGTGTTTACTCGTTTGTTAGCTTTTTCCCATGGTAAAAAGTGTTCCCTAAACTAAGTATAGAGATAAGTCATAGATCTGTGACAGTAATAGCCTGATTCCCACATGCTGAATACATAAATTGCAGACTGGATTAGTGAAAGGTGTCCCTGCCCATGGCAGGGGTGTTTGAACCAGATGATCTCTGAGGTCCCTTCCAAAACCAGCCTATGATTCTGTAAAAGGCTGAATGACTCCTGTCATCTTTGCAGAGGTTTTGTCTTTTGTGTCCTAAGAGTCACAAAAAATGGGAGCAGAACGAAAACTTACAGCAAGAATCTGCAACTTAATACCTCAATATTTGGTTTTGTTCCTTAAAATGTCAGTGAAAAAAATGTTTACAGTGAATGAAATAATCAGAACTGACTTGGAGGAATAAATACAGGAAAAGCAAACCCATCCTAATTTTCAGACGTTTACCCCAAGCCATAGCCTTTCCAAGGTAAGGGAAAAGCAACCATTTAAGTACTTTTTCCCCACATTTTGGAGCTTACCTGTACTTTTCAACCAGAGTCATGGTCTCCTATTATCTTACCGACTAGACACTTTGCCTTTTCTTGCTGACATCCTACTGCAGAGAGACAAAGGGTTTATTTCCTTTTTCCATTTTCTAAGAATCTGTGTTTACACACATTCCAGTTCCTGCATCCAGAATTTACTTGTTCATTCTAGATGTGGAGAATTTCAGGACAGACATATTTTTCTGAAAGGACAGTGGAGAATGCCTGAATTAATGCTGCAGTGGCCATATTCCCCTTTGCAGTGTTTGGGCGAGATGGACAGAATTCAGCTAGCTAGGCTGGTTACTAGCACAAAGTGTTTGAAAACATGTACAAAGCTTGGTGGAGCTTGATCAGAGTCCATCCGAAAGCTTCCACTTAAAACTTTGCTCAACATTTAAAAGTGACCTTTAAAAGGGAATTTCAGACCTATGTGGTTTAGTTCAGGTAATACTATAATAGGCCCTATACTTAATTTCTGGAAATCCCAACCAACACTAATACTTAAACACCCTATTTTAATCCCCACAGAAATAATTCTATACTCCTAAGTTACCACCTCCTGCAGCCGGTAATGGTTTTCCAGTGAAACCTGGCAGGATTTCAGAGTCCCTCTCAGCTCGTGTCACCTTTCAGACACTGTTGGGTTACAGACTCAGGCAGTGACAGCTCAGGCTGCCCAGCACAGATATGCTCAGACCACCTCTTACACTGATATGATCTCTAATCAGAATAGGTTTTGGCAAAACAACCACAGCAATTGCCTGTGGTCAAAAGCCAAGCTGAGGCCCTGCTAAGGAATGTTAGGTACTTGAGCAAGTAATTGCAATGTGCTGGTGAGGGCATGGGATACCCCCACCTGCCTTGGTTCCACCCAGGGCTCTCATGGATCTACTGGTAGTTCAACTTCTGACTCTTTAAGCAATCTAAATACCAACCTGTGCACGAGTAACTTTTAATTGTTCACAGAGAAGAGTAGAAAATCAAAGTATTGTCTCATGCACGGATCCTGCGGTTCAGGACCTGGTCTTTGATAATAAATATGCAACATGACTTTCACCTCTCTTCAAACAGTAGTTCAGGGACCACCTACCACACACCCAAAGCCCTGGATAAATGAGATTCCTTGGTCATCTCATTTTGCAGTCTGAGCTCTACTGCGAGAGCAGCTGAAAGAGCTTCTTGCTCTCTTGCTCCCACCCCTCCTCCCCGTCTATCAAACAGAGTCATATGGTTCCTGGTAGAAACCCAAAAGGAAATAAAGTCATATTTTTGATCAGAGCCAAAACATTGTTTTAGAATAACAGCTGTCAAAACCTGGCCAAAAAGCTTGACTTTAACTGTGTATAAAATTTCAGTCTTCAGTGTGTACAACGATTTTTAAAAGGGTCAGTGGCATTGTCTAGGATTATAAGGAAGCACTGGTGAAAGCATTTAAAAGATCAGGGGAAAAAAAGTTCCATGTCAATCAGCTTTTCAAACATTCAACAATTTTTTTCCCCTTTCAGTATTAAACTGTGCTCAGCACAAAAGTCTTCGGGCTACATGCAATTAAGGACAGGGCAAAGCTAGGGATACATGCTGCGCATCAGGCCTGAACTGGAAGGAGAAAGGATTTCAAGCTATGAGTTTTGCTAAGGTACACTTCGGAATTGTTTTTGTTAAAAGACAATAAGGGCATTGTCTCCTCCTCCTCCCCCTCTGCAGGTACTCTAGGCTATTCTCTTCTACTTTGTTCAAAAACATTACCAATCCGCAGCATATTAAAAGAATCATTGTTAGGTTGTGTACTCTTAATTCTCTTTCCAGACAGATTTTCCCAACCATCACATGTGCCTGGCATTTTTTTCCTGATGTGATGTATATAACTCCTTCCAAAGCTCCTAGCCAAATGGCCAGCCTTCACTGGGGAGAGGCCACAGCTGCCTGGCCCTCACTGCAGAGACGTGCACTGGAGCATGGCTGGCACAGCTGTGCTGAGTTTATTCACTGGCAGACAGAGAAAAGAACCTTTCTGGCTGCAGAAAGGGAGGGAGGGGGTCTATCAGTGGATAGAGGTTAACATCCAGAGAAAGCTGGGATTACCTCCATGTTTTGTTGACTTGCTTAGAGTCAGCGGCTTTTCACTTGTTTGTTACTTGAAGACTGGAAGAAGCCAGGGAGTACATATACCCCAGCTTTGACAAGACCAAAAGGTTGAACAAGAGCAAGGTTTGAGCCTTTGTTCTCTCAATCTACACCTATGAGGTCTTCAGACTTATAAGCAAGTTTTCTGCTGACCCACTTTTCTTGGGCTGCGTAAGACACACTATCTAACTTTTCTTCACTGTCCAAAGAGAAAAGGTTGCCTTTATATTATGTGCTCCTTTTGGCTGGGGTGGGGTTAATTTTCTTTGCAGGGCTGTGTTTTGGTTTTGTGCTGAGTACAATAGAGATAATGTAGAGATGTTTCTGTACTTGCTGAGCAGGGCTTGGACAGACCCAAGGCCTTTCCTGCTTTTTGTACTGCCATGTTGGCAGGGAGGCTGGGGATGCATGGGAGGTTGGAAAGAGACACAGCCAGGACAGGTGACCCTAACTGACCACAGGGATATTCCAGACCACGAGACATCATGCTCAGTATATAAAGTGAGAGGAAGAAGGAGGAAGTGGGGGGTATTTGGAGGCATGGGTTTTGTCTTCTCAAGCCATTGCTACGTGTAATAGGACCCTGCTCTCCTGGAGATAGCTGAACACCTGCCTGCCCATGGGAAGCAGTAACTTAATTCCTTGTTTTGCTTTGCTTTGCTTTCTCCACAGCTTTTGCTTTCCCTGTTAAAGTGTCTTTATCTCAACCCACAAGTTTTCCACATTTTACCCTTCTGATTTTCCCCCTGATCCTGCTGGTGAGGATGAGAGTGAGTGAGTGAGTGAGTGAGTGGCTGTGTGGAGCTTGGCTGCTGGCTGGGGTTAAACCACAGCATAGTATCATAAAGCTATATGAACCACCCAGGAAAGACCTGTCTTTGGTAAGTTCTTTGTCTCATCTGTATCACTGTAGATTTTCTGCACAGTTATACTTTTCAAAACACGGCAAAGGGCTTGGTTTTGATAGTAGTGTTAAGACATTTTCCTAAATTGCCTCAGTCATATTGTGAAATAAACTGTATTTCCAGCACAATTTTTTTTCTTAAAAAAGTGTTTTGCAGTGTAATTTTGTTCACAAATGCAAGTGAAAAATTTATACTGGCAACATTTTATAATGCAGACCTGTCTGTGGTCATTTTCCCTCGAATGGGACAAACTGCGAGCTAATGTAGAAATTGCTAGTGCTGCAAACTCAGATTTGAGAACCTGAAAGTGAGGTTGAACTCGTGTTTTCTAATGCTTAATCATCCACTTAGATTTGGAAGAAAAAAAGCCCCAAACACAAACCACTTCATGTCTCCAACAGTAAAGTAAATGCAGTTGTCTTAAGTGGACTTTCTCAGCACATAATTGCTCAAAATTTGTAAACAAGCCAGTTGTTGCCATGCAAGATGGAAAAGACTACAGCTCTATTAAATTCTTTCTGCTGTGATAAAAGGTTTTAACAAGGCAGTAAATTTGTTTCTGTCAACTAATAATCCCAACCAGATACAATTTTTAATACACAGTTTTATTATATGCGAAGGATAGACCTCTTAAATTAGAAGGTGCCACTTTTACAGCCAATTATTAAAGACAGTGTGATGTCTTTATTTCTTTGGAAGAGAATGATTGTCTGTGCTGACTGAGAATACATTTTTTTATATTTCTCATCTTTTATAGAAATTTCAAAGTAAAACTTTCTCAGGCAGCTACATGCAACAAAATGAAATATAATTAGAAGTTATCACAGAAGACCTACCTAGACAGAAAAGCATTTTTTCCCCAATAAAATAATGGGATTAAAAAAGCCCCCAAATTTTCCACCCCAGTTTTCCACTCCAGTTCTTCCTTAATGATCTCTTGTCCTTTCAAGAAAAAAATACTTCAGAAGCAATAAAAATTTTTCTCGTGAAAAAAAGGTTTTTTAAAAATTCAATTTAAATTTTAAAAGAATCATAAGTCTGTTAAAAAACTAGCTGTTAAATAACAGCTACATAAGGCATTTAGTGGATAAATTCTTAATTTAAGACTCAATTTAAGAGTATCAGGTCTCAGTCCCTGAACAATTTATCTACCCCCATTTTTTTTTTTTTTTTTGGGTGTGGTTTGGTGTGGTTTGGTTTTCTTTCACTTACAGGGACTTTGCTAAAACAACACTGTTTAAAAAGTGGAATAATCTTTTTGGCATAGCAAATAATTTCAACAGTCTGCTTGCAAATTGCCTGAGTGAACTAAATTCAAATTAAGTTCACAGAAAAAAAAATTGTGATAAAATTTTCCAGTAACTTTACTGCCCAAAATCTGGTTGTACAGTACACAGGCTGTTATTGCGAATGCTCCTCTGAAAACTCAGGTGTCATTCCAACATCTGTGGCCAAACTCCTATGGAGTAGACAGGACAGATAGATAGGGAATTCATGAAAAGGGTTGGATTCTCTCTCTCTTGCAGTTAGTGATTCATTGTGTGACACCATCAGTGTCAAAGCCCAGGAACTGGGAAGAGGGTTGTGAGAGGAAGAGAGCATTGTGTGCTATTAATACCTACAGGGAGTGAAATGCTCCCCATCTGTCCAACTGCATGTTATTTTTCAGACTACTTGCCATATAATTTTCTACCTTCTTTGCTATGTCAACAGCATATTTCAAGAGTATAATAAAACAACAAAAAAAAAAAAAAAAAGAGAGAGAGAGAGGACACTATATCAACATAAAAACATTAAGGCAAAAGTTAGAAGTAGACATAAAGTCAGGGGGACAGTATCCTCTTCAGCTGGGTTTGTTGCCAGATAAAATTCTACATGGAACTACATTTCTGAGCTCTTGTCCCATGATATGAAGCATTTTGGTGGCAATTTGGCCTTAAGGACTCTCTGCTCCTCAATTCTGTTTCCCATAGTGCTATAGTAAGTATTAAGAATAAGTTGAAGGGGAAAAAACCTCTTTTTGGCTCATGAAATTTCACTGAATTTATGTCTGCGATGCTGAAAAGGAAGCAAAAATGATGATAGGAAACCACAGAGGAGGCAGAAAAGAAGAGGAATGTATGGACAGACCTTACTCGGGGTCTGCCCTTTCTGCCATGGAGTGAAAACCTCTAAGGTCCCTGACAACTGTATTGACATTTCTACCTGAAATCAGGTAAAAGAAGTGTTTTAAAAGTGTTAGCTAAATTGAATTTACTTATATCTCTGTGAATCTAACAGGAACAGTTTACCAACTTTAAAATATTATTACTTAAATATATTTCACACCCAATGCACAGCATAAAAAGGGCTTTCTTTCTTGAGATTAGGTGCCTTAATACAAGCAGTTTTAAATCATATTTAATTCAGCAGATAGAATACCTTGTGTAGCTTTCAGAGGTCTTTAATTTATTGTCAACTCTTTGGATTAAAGTCTACAAAGCAGACTAAACCACTGGGAAATATTGTTAGTATTTTACCTCTGGGGTAGCACAGCTCAGTTGTTCATCCTCTCTGAAACAAAGGCAAACAAAAATGTGTTTCCTCATGGTTCCCCCTATGTTTGAAAGGTTTGAAACAATTAAATTGCGGTCTCAGAGACACTATTACTCCTATGATTCCTCCTCTCAATGCAGTTCTTTGTAAATCTTAAAATATAGTTCAGTTAAATATACTTAATTCAACTTCCATACAACAGAGGAGATAGGCTGACATAGAAAAAGGTACTTGTCTTGATGTGTATTCTTTTAGTGAATTTATTGGTTTATTTCTAAATGCACATGTTTATATAAAGGCTATGAGCAGATGAGTTCATTACTCACAGAAATGAACCACAGATGGATTGCTCTGCAAAACACACCAGCAAACATCATAAAAGGTAGGATTCCTAAAGTTGCACTCCTAAATCCAGATAAGTGGCCTGGTTTCCAACAGAAGGTTTTGTGTGTCAAATAATTTTTTATTTTCTAATCATAAGCTGAATTTATTTCTGAAGTTAAGCGTGAACAGTTTAGTTTTATTTTTATCTTGGTTTTTTTTCAAGTTGATATTCACTTTTTTTTCCCATTTGCCTCAGAAGCCTTATAGAGAAGAAACTGGTCCATACAATTGGTCTGCTCTCACAACAAAAATAATCTGTCTGGATTATTATTAAAGGCCCTGGCCAGTACAAGAAGTAAGATCTGAAAACTTGTATCAAGAGAAAATTAACTCCAACCTCCGTGCCAGATTCTAGCATCTGTTGCCACTCACAGTGTGCATGAATTTTGTTATTAGAGATCTTGCTAAAATAGGGTAGTTTTGGTAGGCCTAATGGAATTGCCTACATTTTCTAGTATGATGCAATAAACTGCAGATCTGTATTACAATCACAGAATCAAAGAGTTTGGAAAACACCAATCGAGTCCGATCATTAACCCAGCACTGACAAGTCCAACACTAAACCATGTCCCTAAGAGCCACATCTACATGTATTTAAATACCTCCAGGGACGATGACGACTCCATCCCTTCCCTGGGCAATCTGTTCCAATGTCTGATGACCCTTTTGGTGAATTATAGGACAGTAGCATACAACTGTAGAATTCACGCTCTGGTTTCGCAGAACTTTTTGTACACTATGAATTTTCAACATTAAAAAAAAACCCAAAAAACCTATATACCAAGTAAACAAGCTTCTGCTGTGCTTTAGGTCGAATTTCAGCTAAGGTAGTGATAATTTCCAAGGCGGATGATCACAAGTAGCCATGAAATATACCCATTTACTGGCAAATATCAAGTGCTAGAGAGCCCACTCTGCTTTTGGGGGTTTCTAGCCCTCATCCAGAAGCAAGATGAGTATCAGCACGACTGCTTACTGATAAAGTCTGGTCAAGGCTCAAGAGATGTACAAGCATTCTCTTCAATTGCTCTAAGTGTGATCGTGTTCCAAGGAATTAATATCAATTCAAGGGAGATAAAGAAGACTGAAGAATAAGGGTATGCAGAGGTAAAATATAAAGAGGTAGTCTGATTAAAAAAAAAAAATCAAAATAATTTCCCCTCTAAGAAAATAGCATAAATAGTGAATCAGTGTTCACTATTTGTGAAAAAAAGACCTGTGCATCGGACCAAGGGCATGTTTTGCTTTCTACGTGGTGAAATGGAGAGGTCAGAAGACAGGGAGTTGGGAAGATGTGGGGAACTCTTTGCATTGACTGCAGGCAGAGAGCAAGGAGCGCCCTGACAGAGAAACTTATTGTTTGCTGTCTTGTCTGCTAAAAATGGGCCTCTGAAACAAAACAAGAGCTGTCTGAAAACATGATGCCAACATGATCTAAACAGAATATCAAAATCAGGAGACTCAGAGAAAAAATCTCATAAGATGACATACTTCATGCATTTCAGAACTTTTCTTTTGGGTTTGAAATTGTTATAAGAAGTTCCATAGAAGAGTGTGAAGTAAAACAAGTATCTAAAATGTATTGTATCTTCCTTTGCTTCATATGAAAGACCACTGCCTGTGGGTTTCTGGTCTCCTAAGGAACTGGGACAAGTCTCACTTTAGGGGAAATTTATTTTCTAATTCCAAGAAAGGGAATCATTAAAAACATTGCCTGGCTACTCAAGCCCCATAAGAGTAGACCAGACAGACTGTTGATTTTACAGCTTCAGTTTCAGGTCCGATGCCTGGGTTTGAACAGAATCATTAAAAAGCCGCACAGCACCATTTGCAGGATCCAAGTGGAATGACTCCCAGAAGCAACACCTAAAGGGCCAAATGGGGCAAGGCTAGTACAGGTTGGTTTGGGAGCCTCGTAGGTGCATGTACTCCGGGTTCATCCCACATTCTGCCTGCATACTTCAGCATCTATTTCACAGTATCATGGAATAGGTTGAGTTGGAAGGGACATTTTAAAAGTCATCTAGTCCAACCTCCCTGCAATGAGTGTTGCTTGTGCATTTTATCCAAAGACTCCTTAATGAAAAATCCATGGGAACAGGGACCAGAACACAGTCCCAGGAGAGTGCCTTTTACGCTAGACAGCGAGAAACAGGCCCCTGCTTACTTTGCTAGCTTGCTCTGTATCCCCATGAATCTTACATGTCTGACTGCAGAGTGGTCTAGACATTTTTTTTTGGTAACATCCCCTGTAGGTTTCCAATGTGATATTAAATGAAGTTGAAAGAGCGAATCAGGGCTACCTCTTAAATGTCCTGTGACTTTCTTGCGCATTATCTGGAGTACAACTAAGCCAATTTATTGCTACCCAAAGCTAAAGATTTAAATTTTTTTCCCTCAGCTGTGCTTTATTCCAGCTCCAATCATCACAAAGTACATACTCAGAACAAATTTAACTGACGCCCTGCATGTACGCAGTATCTTTCTCTGAGATGTTGTTGAAGTTGAGCTTTTATCTGTCAGTTTTCATCTATTATTTGGTAGTTAGGAGAGACACATGCAGGATTTCTTGTATAAATTATTGATTTTGTATTGGGTGAGTCTCATAACTGCATGTCGGAGATATTAAATAGGCTACAGCTATTTTACAGCTGGCTTTCCTCAGCAAATGTGCAGTCTCATAACAGGTATATTTAGATCTTGATACACAGCTTCAGCCAAATTTGTTGCTCTTTTGTGGGGTTTAACAACTATTATTTAGTTTGTAAAATGAGGAGAAGCTTCCATAGTGTGTTGAATTTGGAGGCTCTTCTCTCTGAAATTAAACGGCCATAAAATCTAAAATCAGAGACATTTTTGGGCCTGGAATGAATTGATACTTAATCAAGCCTGTTTACAAGGAAGAACAGGAAAATAAAACTCTTGCTTTTCTATTTTTCCCACCTATCCCAAACCCTCATTACCTACCGAGCAGTACTGCTTAAGCTTCTGAGCTCAAAGAGAGTTTCCAGTCCAGTTTTGGCAGATCTGGCATAAAACACTCTGTATTTTACTCCCTGACCATGCTTGGAAAAAGTAGATGAATACTTTGTAAACCAAGAAGCCAGGAAGGCTGATATAACAGAACTCTTTTGTGGTTTCCTGGCACCAGGTGGCAACACCGATGAAAACAGGTTTTGCCCTTAAGAGGTTCATTGAAATTGGCACCATGCACAAAACAAACCCACTGCCACAGACCTTGTGGGGATGCTGGAACCTCCACACAGACACACAGGCACGGCTACGTGTCTTCTGGCAGAGAGCTCAATTCAGAAAGCTCCTTAAGTGAGAAAGCTCCTTAAAATGCAGAAGCAGGAGAAGGCTAGAGTTCTTGGGTTCAATGCTCTCTAGTCTGCCTTGACTAAACCATCAGTAGAGCCAATTCAACTCTTCAAGGGCCAGACATCCTGAAGATTCAACTTATTCCTGTCCAGTATTACCATTTCATTCCCTTGACATTACTAATACAAATGTTTTCGTGAGGTCTACTAGTGTAATTTATTTATTTATTTATGTCTTTTAGAATGGGACAGTTCAGGTACTAGATCTGTGCTGTGCCATATGAAAACAAATGATAGACTATTATGAAATAACAGAGTTTCATCTGAGGAATTAATAACTGGCAATCAAATGATTAAGATGATTGCTCCAGTCACAGCAGGACCAGATGTATGTCATTGCCAACAATTCTTGGACACTTCTTTCCTTTTATTGAGTGGTTTTTTTTGTTTTTTCTTTGCAAATATGGACATGGGTCCTTGTCATTCCATTCAGTAATGAATATGAATTTTGAAACCTTTAAAATTTTCAGGAAATGAATGTCTTGATTTTGTCCTCCTCTTCCAGTCTCTGTGGGAAAGCTATACCTATCTTTTCCTATTAATAATGTCATCACTATTAATCATAACGTCATCATTAATTAATGTCATCATTTTTCTAGACAAAAAGTCTAGAAAACTGCATTCTAACTCAAGCTGATATTTTTTACATACATATTTTTCTCTTCTGCATATATTTTCTGCCTCTTCCAAGTCATAGGGGACCAAGATTGGTTCTAGAGAAATGGCAATGAAAAGCTTATAGACAGAGTGAACAGTCCTTGAATAGAGATGTCAGGAGATAGAGGAAACATGTATGTTTAAAATGTTTTGCTGGACATTGATACAACTACACATTACTGAAAGGAGGAATTTCATGATGCCAAGGGGATTTATACAAGTTCTAGTTCCAGTATAGACTAAAAAAAGGCTAATACTGCTCTAAAGTATATTCTCTTAAATAACATCCATTTCAGGATAGTCAAGTTTCAATCCTATTTGATATTATTATGGTTACTTTGAACTTTTGTGCCAGACTGCAAGGAAAAATGTGACTACTTGGACTACTTTAAGGGCAACCTTAAAAATGCTCTTTCAGGATGCACACTTGAAATAGGCGAGAAGACTTCATGAAAATGAAACAAAAAGTCACACTTTCACCACAAAGGGATAGCTTTTTCTGACCTGCTCTGTGTACTGAATCACTTCATGGGATCTACTGCTGCCAGGTTTTGCTCACATGCTCATGCAATGAACATGTTTTGTCTTGCATTAATATTTTAAGCTAACACTTGCTCTACTCCAAGAGCCATGCAGTCAGTGTTGCTTTCTTATAGCCTAACCTCAGGCTGCCTATCCAACAATAGTATAGATCCTCAATTCTTTTCCTAACTGAAATTCATAGGGTGGAATTGTGGGAGCCATAATAGACTGTGCAATAACGCTCTGGTCTTTTGCTTAGCAGGAATTTTTTATAGCTGGAACCTGTCACTACTGAGAAGGGAAATCTCCTCTTATGCATGAACACTGATTTTGAAAAAACATGATCTTTATGAGATGTATTTGATCTTTGTGCATGTGTCTACTACAAGTGCAGAATTTTATTCAGGCTCAAAGAAATAAATCTGACCTATTTTTTTCTCAGCCTGTGAAATTTTCTGCAGAAGATTTGGCTTGGAATAAAAGCGTTATGGTAGTTAAGAACCAAGTTTCTTCGAAGCTGAAACAGTCTTATGCCTGGACATCATCAACTCTAATATGTAGGGGAAAAAAAAAAAAAGAAGTGTTCCAGCTGTCTAACAGATTTGGGGGAAAAAAAGGATAATGAGAGCTATTGTGGCACTGAAAGAAAATCCAGAGCATTGGTTTATCTTTCTCTGAAGGACAAGACTTCAATCTAGCCAATAGGATACTTCTGAGATATTTTGACATATAATTATCTAAGTAATACAAAATAATAATAGTAGCAAATGCATTAATAAAGAGTAAAATGCCATCATATTCTCCAGGGGTTGCATTGTAGCTCCCAATTACCAGTGCAAGTACAATAATGATATCTCTAATCTGTAGTTGTCTCTGATTACTTTGTCACCATCATGGACTGGTGTCCTGTTTTCGTGTATGTACTGTAATCAGACATAAGGGTAGCAATTATTCTTATCAGCTGTAGGACTTTTAGAAGAAACAGCACTAACACTTAGGTAAAGTTCACAGCAAAGCTGGACTTGCACATGTAATTCCAGGGCAGACTTAGCACTTGGGGCTCTTCAAAAAAGAAAATTACTTTTTCAATAAAAGGACAAGTGAATCAACAGGAATAAGGTTATAATTTTTACTTTAACAGCAAATAAAAGAGAAAAGGAGCAGCAAAATAAGCATTCTTCTGAACCACCGGAGCTTGTGTACGTGAGCATGTCATGGTTCAAAAGGCCCTTTCTTTTGACTGTGTTTGGCAGAAATGCTGTGGAAACATATGACCTTTTACATACTCATATGGAGAAAGATGAGTTCCTGCAAACAAAACAAAGGCATTCTCAGTGAAATTAAAAGGGGAGACCATCAATTCTGAGAAATCCCAGTCCAATGTTTGCTCATCTGGAAAAAATCTAGACATCAGATTTTTTGATTAATAGGATTTTTTTTTTAATATATATA
>VZTA01026396.1:1536-12654 GCA_013398855.1 Mohoua ochrocephala
CACCTCCTCCCCCTCCTTCTCCACTGACCTTGGTGTCACCACTGTTGTTTCCCTCACATGTTCTCACCTCTTCCTCTTCTCTGACTAGAATCCCAAAATCTTGTGACTTTGTTTTGATTTTCTTCTTAAATATGCCATCACAGAGGCGTTACCAACCTCTCTCATTGGCCCAGTTTTGGCCAGCAGCATGTCCATCTTCAGAGCCATCAGCCATTGGCTCTGCCGGATATGGTGGGAAGCTTCCAGCAGCTTCCTCACAGGAGCCATCTTTGTGGTCCCCCTGCTACTTAAAACCAGGCCGTGTCAAACCCATACAATGATGTAGCCCTTTGTTCTTGCCATGTTTCAAACTCTGTGTAAGGTTGAATTTTGCCAATATTCAAAATTTGAAACTTCCTACAATATAACACACTGATTCTGGTGACTCAGTACTATTCCTTCTGAGTCAGAACTGATTCAGCATAGTGGGTCTGTTTAAATTGTGTATTGTTTAATTCATCTTCCTGTCCTGCTGGATTTAACCATGCTGATTCTACACATTGGCAGGCAGCCAATTTAAATCAATAGAAAATAGAAAAAGAAAGGACAAAAAAGCCTTTAACGACTTTTGTTTCAGATCCATGGTTAGGGGAAATTGATGATAAAGGTACTTCCTGTCAAAGAACATGTTAATTCAAGGTTCCATCTATTTATGGGCATTAAAGATCTGAGAAGGCTTTTAGATCTTTATTTTCTGCCAGTTATAAACAGTATTTATCTTTATGTTGAAGTAAAAATGAAACACACGACTTCATTGCACTGTAAGCACTTTTTAATTCTATGCTATATCAGTGGCATATTAATCCTATATTATTAATTATTATGATTTTCTAAATGGAAATTACAACATACATATATTCTGAAATTTCCTGATCACACTTAATATTTAATTAAGTTTCATTTATACAGGCTTAATAATATATACTTATCATTTTTATGTATAAAAGTGTAACATACCAACAAGTTGATAAGTTTACCAACCGCTGGTAACCATCACCTAGTAGGTTCCTGATCTCATGCATGTGTAAAACACAGTCAGTATTCTTTGTACATATATGACAAAATCTACCGTTCTGCTTTTGTTCAGAAGGCCTTTTGAAAATGTGTAATAAAGCTAAAGGGTGTAGTATGATGTGCATGCATATGCACCAAAGAATTTTACAACTTGCCTAAAAAGTCAAGGCTCATGTACCAGACACACATATGGAATGAACGAGTTTCCCTAAGCACAGTAGTCATGCGAAACCTACCTTCAGAAGTCTCTCTTACAACTCAATTTTCTGTTTCTTCGGAGGTGGTTCGTGTAATTAAGGATGCCCATGTTCTACCTGAAACAAGAAGAATTATCTGTCTTCTAGTCAGTCTGTAGATATCATAGGGTATTGTCTAAGCAAATAGCTTTTAAATATTTTTCCCAGGGTTAAAAATTCTGTGTAAAGAAGATAGCTCATGAAAAGCAACCATGAAAATTAATTTAATTTAAGAACACTTCATTTTTGTTCTGTTTTGTTTACTCCACCAATGCAGAAAGAAGTAAATTTTTTCACTTATAAAAATGCATGTGAACACTGTCACCCAGTAACTCCTTAACTATGAGTTAGCATAAAGTCCTGAATACGTACCCAAAGAGGAGTGTTTAAACAAACAGTCAAACAAAACTTTAAAAAAGGTGTTGTAATTCAAATAGCAAACTGTGTCTTCTGGATTCTCCCCTTGGTTCTTTCTAAATACTCTGAAATTGTTTCATGGAAGCAAGGATTTACACCCTCATATTAGTCTGGTTCTCTGTAATTTATATTTTCTCAGGACACTTCTATGGGATTTCTTTGGGAACGGATTTTCAGTGAATATTGTTCCACTCTAGTAAAAGAAAACACACTCCTGTACCATCGTCGGAAGAGGAGACAATCACATCAAACTATTATTTCTGTCATTACAAAAGGTAAAATTTAACATTTTAGATGAAAATTGATTGTAGCCATGTCTTGTTCAAACATTGCTTCAGTCAGTTTTGATCTCAGACAAAGGAGTGAAAGATCACATTATTAATGCACAATCTCTCTCTATTCACATTGTTCACCCTTCTTTTTGGCTCCAGTTGAATATAAAATTATTTTAAATTGAGGTATCGATGAGTTTTGAAATTAGATTTTGGAGAAAATATCCAGTTGCATTTGCAATATATATCCAAATATATTTATCAATATGCTGTGATAGATTTGATTTTTGCAGGTGAAAAAAACCAGGCTTTATGAACCTTTCTATCACATAGGTATGAATGAAGATTGATTTGAAGAATCTTTAGAAAAAAAGATTAGAAGTTCAGTGAGCATCTCAGTGTCTTAAAAGTCGCACAAACATTTCTGACTGATATTTACTCAATATATTTGTCATGAAGATTGACCTGAAAATTCTGCCAATAATAAAAATATCAGATATTGAAGTGTAGTAGAGAATGAAATCCTAAACCAAAATTAGCCCTACCACTACCTGTAATTTTAAATTTTTCATTTTGTTTATGTTTTTTTCTTGTCAAATTGAGTATATATTATCTTCTTTTTCCTCAGTGAGTTAATGAGGTCAATGAGACTTCAAAGTTCATAAAGACATTCCAGTTGCAGCATTTTTAAAATCCTTGCCAATTCTGAAAATGATTCTTAGGTCTCAGACATTTTGTTCTGGACATTTTATTTACTCAAGAACTGAATGTGTAGAGCATTAGACTGACTTGACATATCAAAGACTCACGAATCTGCCCCAAGTCTTTAAGATAACTCCAGAAGCTGAGCTCTCATTACCTGGAATTCATGAATGAAATCCCATGAAGTCATATTGTGAAAAGCCAATTAATGTTTCTGAAGAATTTAAAGCAAATTCACATTTATGGTTTTTATTAGATCTATTTTTTGAAGTTTCATTTTTACATTTTTCCTGATCCAGGTAACAAAATATTATTTAATCTCTATTATTATTGACTGATAGATGGACTGAAACATGTGTCACATTCAGTAAAATATGAAAGAAATTTAAATTCGATATTCATTATATCAAAAACATCTACAATGTATAAATATATATACATCTATATGAAATAATATATTTTATTTAAAGATAAAGAAAATCTCTCTTGCTTAAATTGTTTGTAGTTGCAAAGCTAGTTTGCTAAGGAGCAACTTGGAAGTTTTCTCTTTCCCATTCCATTTATCATGTATAAAAGGAGCATTACAGTGTATCTTCAGACATTCTTTCAAGTTTAGTCCCAAATTTTTTTTATCATGTAGGCACAAATGTCTCATTGTAACTACCATCAAAAGTAGATCTAATCAAAATATAATGAATATTCAAGTTCTTCCGTTGATTTCTTGAGTTGGCATATTATATATTATTAGGCATTTCTACAGTTTTGTTTTGTTTTTAACAGGTTCAAGATGTTAAATTATGAGGAACATTTATGGAATATCTCTCTCTTGTAGCATTTAGACGGTCACACAAAGGTCAGTTATAAATTCTTATGATTACTTTGTCAGAAAACACCCATAAAGCTGGAAGACAAGACTTTAAAATGCTGCCAGTCTTGCAACTTTACTGTTACTTCAGCTGATTCATAATGTAACATCGGTGTTTCATTTCCTGATATTGTATTCCTAGAGCAGAAAACAGAAGATTGGGAAAGAAAAAGACATAGCGATAGATAAGTTGATAATTTGATGCCCTGGCAAGAAGGATCAACACCCTTCTGAGGATGAATGAAGAGTACATGATGCAGATGCTGATGTACTTTCATTTCTGACATCCTTACTGATAAGCAGCACGTAATACCAACAGAAAAAAGATACAATGTAAGAAAAGTTTTCGCTGAGCATGACTTCCACTGCACCTGAGCAGCAATTAGTTTATTTCTGGGAAATATTTGACAAAAAAGCTAAATGTGGTGTTGTTTTACATTATTACCAAATGACAGCTGAACACGCTTATGTGAATGTGTGTGTATATATTTTGAAAGTTTTGCTGGGATTTCATGGGGCTTGGGGTTTTTTTAAGAAAATATTCTTTCCAATTATTTTAGATATGCTTTTAGGCATAAGGAATGTAGAGAAAAATACAATATAGGATAAAGTATCTTTGGGATCACAGAAGCCCTGAAAATCAAAGACTGAAATTCACACTTAAGGCAGAATAAAATTCAGAATTTCTTCTGTTAGGCCTCATTTATCAATTACATTTCATTTCTTCTTCATTTCATATTTAATTCATTTCCAGATTACAATATCCTCCATTTGTCTTGCTGATATGCAGTATAGAAAGGGTCAAGCTGAGCAATTACATGTCACCATCCATTGGTCATCTGTCTTGGATGGGTAAGGTATCTAGAGTAAAATTCATTTATACTCCTCTTAGAAGATCACAGAACTTCAGTAGCTCATTGTTAAGCACTGGTTGGGAGTACCTAAAACACTATTTCTAGTACTCTACATGCTATTCAGTCTATGAAAATACATTGAATACAGGAAGACAATGAAAATATTTTCTTCTCACCTTGAAAAATGCATGCCAAAAATGTTCATAGCACAAGGGGTAAGAAATTCAAAGGTCAAAGCCTACACCTGATCATCTGATCCAATCTTCAAAAGGGAAAAAAAACCCTAGAAGGGACTAGTAAGCAAACTGTTTGATTGTATCTTGAAAACCCCCAGGGATGGGGTATCTACCGTGTCCCTGGGAAGGCTGTTCCTTGATGGTTTGATTGATGGTTTTCATTGTAAAAAAATTCTTTCTTGTATTGAGATGAAACCTTTCTCAATGCAACTTGTACCTGTATTTCCTTGTCTTTTCCATGTGATTCCTTGTGAAGAGAGAGCCTCCATCTTCTTTGTAGCTAACCTTTATGTACTGGAATACTGTACCCTGTGCCTTCTCTTCTCTGGGGAGGAAAAAAGTTAATGGCTTTAAACTAAAAATGGCAGATTCAGATCAGATGTTAGAAAGAAATGATTTACTACGATGGTGGTGAGGCACTTGAACAGGTTGCCCAGAGAAGTTGTGGACGTGTCAACCTTGTGCAGTGAAAGCTGGCCCTACCCATGGCAGGGGGAGTGGAAGTAGATGATTTTTAAGGTCCCTTCCAACCCAAACCATTCCATGATTCTATCATTCTTCAACACTTCCTCATAGGGGAGATTCTCCAGCCCTTTGATCATCTTTCTGACTGCTCATGGTCTTATTCTATTAAGGCCAGATCTAAAATAATGCTGCTGCTATGGATGAAAGTACACTGCCTAACGTAGAATTACATATACCAGTACCTAACAAGCACAGTGCTTGAAGCATGCCTCTTGCTAAGATCTCTAACTTATGGAATTTCAATTCATGCAATTTCCTCATTGCTTGAGGATGGCTGACTAGTGTGTTGACTTCCTACAAAGAAAATGGACCTCCTATATAGAAATTGAATAACTGATTCCTTTAAGTACTCTTCAAAGAGCCCACCGCAAGCATTTGCAAAATCAAAGTCCTAGTCATTTATCAAAACAGAATCATATCCTGGTGTAGCTGTTTCTGTTGCAAAAGCCCTTAATGAATAAGACCTTGAATGTTTAAAAAAAAATTAATATGATTTATAGCAGTAATCCTCTTAAACACTCGAGTCTTTGCCAGCTTTCAGCTAACAAGCTCAGTTATTAATGGCAGCAGTCTTACAACACTCAGGGATTACTGTCTAGGCCTGCTGACAATGCACTGCTAGTGACCAGTTTTCAAAGTGCAATCTGTTATTGTATTTCACAGTCAAATCAATGTTTAAAATTGCTTGAAGCATGATAACCTGCCTCTTCTAGCAAGCCCACTATTAAAAAAAAAGCCAAAAACCAACAGCATTGTATTATTCTTTTCAACTGTGATTAAAGGGTGTGATTATTACCAGTGTAAGTTATCTGGCAACATTTTTTAGTTTGTGGTTTGATCAGGTAAACTTGAAAAGAATATCAAGCATAAAAAAATAACTTTACCTTTAGCTATAAAAAAAGGACAGTTATGTCAGAAACCTGTCTACCTTCTCTTAATTCTTAATATGGAATTTCTGACAAGCATACAGATTTGCCTTAATTATTTATTTATTTCATTGAAACTATTTTCATCTGTTTTAAATTTTTAATAAGTCTATTTAAATAAAAAGAAGTCTGTTGGGATGTTGATTTTGTGTTTGAAAATCTCGAAGGGTTCTCTATTCAGAAAACGTAGGTTTGTGGTATTTGGTGTAACATCCCTTGTTAAAAACTGAGAGAATTCCACAGAAAGATCTCTGAGCATCAGCATGTCTATGGCTAATGCAAAAAAGGCAATAAAGCACATGACTAGTTCTACCAACTATGAACTCTCTCTTTCACCCTAATCCTGGAGACACTGCAATCTCCCAGAGAGTTGCATTTCCTTTCCCCCCCAAAAATAAAACAAAACACGTCTCCATATCTTGTTCCAGTTTTGTTTACTCTCAATATTAGGCAGCATCAACCTACCTCGTACAGACTAGTAAAGATTTTGAAAAAGAGACACTGTCTGTGGTAAAAGCCCTTGATGGTCAAGTGGTCTGGCCTATGTAGAGGTCACTAAAATTTTCAGAACGTGAAAGTTCTGAAGTCATGCATTGTATAAAAGAATTTCAGCAAAAAGAGCCTGTTATCCTTTGCCCACTGACTTAGATAATGCACTGGTTGAGATCTATATCCCTTTTGCATCTGATTTGAAGCAAATTTAAAATTATTCTATGATTAATATTAGCAAAGTAACAAGACAGCTTTTAGTACTGTAAGAGTAAGTGTAGAGTTTTACAACCCTATAGAATTTTTGATTCATTGGCAAAAACATGGGGCTTTTTTCTCTTGATATAGAGATATGAGACATCTTTGTAAACTATAAGAGGATGCGGTTAAAGTATGTTCTTTTGGCCAGGAAGCTGAAAAAGCTGCATGATATGAGACAGATGCACGGAGCATCAGGATGAGTAACAGTAGAATATTGTGTCTTGACCCAGCAAGAACGGATGTCATTGCTAATTTTAAAATGAAAAGGCCTATTCTGCTGAAAGAATTCAACTAGTAATCACTATTTTAAGAACTATTGGAATATTTCATCTTTAGTGATTTAATGTATAACATTACATTGTAGAAATATGCATTATATGTTATTGTAGTGATATGTCTGTGAAAGAATTCTGAAAACTCTGAAAAAAAAAAAAAGAGAGAAGATGCATGGCAGATTATAGAAATACATTATTAGCTATTGGCTTGAAAACACACAGGAAAAAAATGGTGATACTAATTTTCTCTGTTTCTGTGGAAGAAACAAGAATTCCACCTGGACAACAAAAACCCCAAATGGATGCCTGTGATTTTTTTCTATGCCAGCATAGCTTATAGGAAAAGGGGCTTTGTTCTTTGCTACACAGATGGTAAGAGAAAGAGAACTGAAGGCTCTGCAAGACATTTCACAGAGACATGTGTGACAGGTGATCAAATCATCGAACACTTCTCCCTGAAAAACAATGTTCAGATGTAGTCTAAGCATACACCCTGTGACAGCAGGAACATACTTTCCTCTGTGTTGACATTCATTTTAATAATAGAGAAAGCAAGCAGAATTTCTGGCAATGACAACGACAACAAAAAAGTATATGCTTTCATGTTTACTATACAGAACTCATCAATTAATGTATTTCTTTACTAGGGGATGACTGTTTTAATAAGAAACTTTTAACTTTTAATAGCGTATGAAAAACTAGGGACTCAGATGTGGAAACTCTGTACAGCCTGTTTTAGAGGTAAATGGTCTTATTCAGTATTGGATTATAAATGTCGGTGAAAATGCTATTAATGGTGTTAACATGATGGCTTCCTACTAAATCATGTCCTTGATATTCAGAGCTAAACACATAAACAACGTTTCAAGGCTCCTGTCACTCAGAAGCACATTTCTGCAGAATATAAGCATATCTGTCACCCTGAGATGTACACAGAATTTTTTTAAAAAATGCAAAAACATGTGCCTATTTTAACTCTCCATTGTCCAAAAACGACTGATAGAGCCTCCACTATGTCATGAAAATTGTAATCTTAATCTCATAGCTCAAAGAAATAGACTACCAGAAATTATTTTCTTGTAACTCTTGTGGCCTGCATTTGTTGCCTCACTTCATGTTCAATATTAAACATCACAAACGTCACATAACCTATCTTATATGTACTAAGTGCACCTACCATAAATTTACGGAAGCTATCAGTGACAAATCTCTTAATGTGAACACTTAACAAGTACTGACTTCTACTGTGTTGAAAAGCCTACAGGAAAAAATCTTGAGTATTTACTTCCTTCATCTAGTGACACAAAGCATTTCATTCACTCGTTATAGCAGAATGAATCAGAAATTTTTTTAGAAGTGGGAATTAATTGCAAAAATGTAGGACTAGCATAAACACACTAACACAGCAAAGCTATGTCAGCCAACCTGTCTATCTGCAAAACCATATATTTTGTTATAAACTGAAAATCATTGCAAAGAAACAACTTAAGTGTACACCAGCTGAGGATTTGATCTTTCATGTAAGTTCTAAAATGTTTTCACATATATGGTAATTTCTTAGAACTTTGATAGTTTATTTTTATTAGTATGTATTTTGTGAAGAAATTCTATACAACCAGGATAAGACAAGAGCACAGTTGTCTGAATTACCTCTGGTACAAATCCAATGATTTGCACCAAAACTGCTAGTTTTATTATGCTTTGTGCTGTCTTACACTAAGTAGGATTCTGCAATGTTTGGTGTGCTTCACATAAAAACCACTTTCCAGTAAAAATATTGAAGTAAAATCTAACATGCATCTCAATATTGTAAAGCACATGACAGTATTGTTGATAACTCTAACTGTATCAGTGAAAACTCAAACTTTATCATTGCATCACTATATGCGTGTGTGTGTGTGTATATATATATAAAAAATGCATATAGTGGATCAAAATAAATGTCCATATAGCTTGATGTCTTTCTCGAAGCTTTGGTCATTACATTATTGACAGTTTGAGGACTACGGTGTAAACATAGAAATACAAGGAATGATACTTCCTGGCTTTCTCTCCTGGTTTCCTTTATTCCTTGTTGTTTCTGAAAATATGAAAAGAATATTTCAAGGGATAATATGCATTGTTCATTCAACATAAATAATTAATTAGCAAACATGTTTTAAACAAATGTGTGTGTTCTCTTAGGCAGTGAAAGGAACACTTAGCTTCAGTACTCTAGCAAATAGACAACAGATTAACTGCTTATTTAAAAGATGTCAAATTAATCCATCCTAAATTAAAATTATACTTACATTTTCAGCTCTCCTAAGGTTTGAAAAAACAGTTTCTAGGAAACTTTTTCCCCCCCCAGTCTTCTTCAGTTATATGTTTCATTCTAAGGTGCAAAGGAAAAATAACTTTTGGATTTTTCCAGATAGGCACAGGATGGTCCTGTCGCACACAAATAAGTAAACCAATACAACCATAAGGTGGAAGGTGGAAAAGTCTTGCAGTTTCAAGTATTTCATGGAATCACAGAATCCCGGAATCACAGAATCCCAGAATCACAGAATGGGTAAGGTTGGAAGGGATCACAGGGAGATGTTCTGGTCCAACCTGCCTGCTCAGGCAGGGTCATCCCAGAGCACATTGCACAGAATTGCATCCAGACGGTTCCATTTCCATTCAGTGCTTTATTCTAAGCTGGGCTATAGAAAAAATCATGTTCTTAAGAATGCAACATAAATAATGCACCTGACTGCTGTTCTCTCTCTCCATCCCTGCTATGCAAGGAATTTTGTAGAGTTTCAGGCTTGCAGAGTTCAATCGTTCCAGAATTTAATTACTGCAGTCAGGATGAATGAAGGAAGCAGGTAACCACACCTTTCTCTTCACATTTGTTTATGTCAGTTCTAACAATATTCTACATAAAAATTTGATTTTCATATTTTTCTAGAGTTACTTTTCTTGTTATAAAGAAACACATTTGAATGTTTGGAAATTCTTATTATCTGGTATTATCTGCAGAAATTATCTGTGGGAACTTACTGAAATAATTAAAAATTCAGCCCGTAGCAGTTGAGAATGTTCAATCTGACATTTGACTAACTGCGTAAATTTAAGAGAAAAAACGATTATTTCTTTGCAACAGAGGTTTTCTAAAAGGTTTTCTGGATGAATCACTGAAAGGACACAAGACAAGAATGTAGCTTGGTAGCTGGAAGTGTCTGTGGACAGGCTATTTAGCAAACACACAGAGGAAAGATATATTGCATGTTCTGCAATCCTCAAAGCTATGAGCTCAAAGCTGTATCAGAAAAATATGCCAAATTTTGTATCAGGTTTTTGGGGGCCAAAGCTCTTTAGAAAAACACATGAAAACTTTGTGTGAATACTTCTACACAAACTTTCCCTTTTAGTCATTAGAAATCATGGAAAACCATCATCTCTCTTTTTTGTTGGGAGAAAAGTTACTTTTTCTTGATATTACAGACTACAACAGTTTGTGAGTGGTTTCTACCCTTATAACTTTCCCAATTTATGTATTCTTCTCTCTACTGAGCCTGACCGATCTCTTTAAATTTTCTCACGTTTTCTCTACCTAGATGTAATCACTTTCAAGACTGGTCTTCAACCAACGGTGGAGAAAAAAGGCTCAGAGGGAGTCTAATTACCACATCCCCAAATCATTGTGAATAATAGCTAAAGATGATATTTTCTTTCCTAGTGTCTTTAATTCTTTTGTAAAATGCAGGAACCCATAATTTTGAAAAGTTGTAAATATAACTGTCTCAGCGGCAAAGACTGTGTACAATTCCCAGTCTATATTTTTCTGATTCAAAGGGGAGTATGGCACCCATGAAAGAGTATCGCTATATGGGTTTTAAAGTTTTAAAATATAACATTGCTATACAGGATTATATATTATAATTGTTAATGGATATTAATTACAATACCATAATTATCTGGAATAATATACAATTGTGTATATGTGTGTGTGTGTATATATATATATATATATATATATA
>VZTA01026397.1:0-14905 GCA_013398855.1 Mohoua ochrocephala
AGATTAATAGCACTGGATTGTCAGCATTTGATGTCATGCTTCTGCTTACCAACTACTCCTTCAAAAGGCATCATTTTCGTCCAAATCCAGTGGGACCATTTTTAGAGTACTGTTTTTGAGCCACTGTGACAGCTTTAGTAAATGTGAATTTTAATTTATTTGTCTAATGAAGATGAGGATCTTGGCTAATGACTACATAGTCATAAGTGATGATGCTTTTCCTCCTACTCCCTCATTGCTTAGAGCATATATTAATTGTGCAGATGGTAATGGCTTAGCTATGTGATAGTTCCCTTTCCATCTCCTCCTCTCATGGCATTTACACTGTGCAAAGAGGGTGTATTGCCATCTCGTTATTTAGGAGTGTTTGTGATTCATAACCTGCCTTTTAAATCCAATACTATGATCACATCTTGTTGCTAAGAGGCAGAATTTGCACGTGCACTTTCTTCTTTTAAGTACACCTGTGACAAGCTTTGCCTGAAACCTTCAAGCAAATCACAGCCAGGAGCATTGAATTTTCATCTTCATTCCTTCTGATGACATGTGAAACTTGCAGTGCCAGGTTTATGTGGGTAACTGCAAGTCATTCCTTATGTGTTCAAGAGATTCTCAGACTTTTCAGTCTGTAAACTTGCCAGAACTTAAGCCAGGATTTACAGGTATTGAAGTTTCATGAAAAGCATTTTTTTTTAATTACTAGAATTTGAGTGTGATTTGTATGTGACAGGTAGAAAGTAAATACTGTTACTGCTTTATCATTTTGCTTTTCTTTCCTATTCATGCATTTATTTGTTTTTATGGTTTGCAAGAAACAACAGGAGTAATTTAGGCAATTCCTTAAAATTTTGTATCTTCTTTGATTTCATCTGTCTATCATGGCCATTCTGCTCCCCAGATTTTCCATTATTGCTTCTTTCACGCAATAGTATTGACGTTTCTGTGTTCAAACATTTTCTGGGTTTGGTCTCCAAAGAAGTCACAGATTTTATATATTGTACTTATAATTTAAAGGCTTGTTTTCTTTTAAGTATCACTGCTGTGTTCCTGATAATTATTTGCAAATACTAGGGCAATTTGATTTGTTCTATTTTGCTTTTTGTTTGTTTAGGAAAGATCCTGTGCTGCAGGTAGAATCAAAGGAAGTTCATGGTTACTTTTTAAAAGCTACAGTTCTTTTCCTAGCAGAGAGTTCTACCACAGGTGTCTCCTTAGCAAGTACATATTTATTGTTTCTGGCCATACAAGGATGAATATCCCTCTACTTGAAGCTGCTTGCAGGGACCAGGGGCCAGGAGATGGTGAACCTTTGGGAGTGACACAAAGGAGTGATGCTGAGAGAGAGAGAGGGAATCTGAGGGCTGTGTCTGGCATGTGTCAAGGTTTCCAAGATATAAACTGTGGGAAATGTGAATGAAGAAGTGACCTAAAAAGAAGTACAAAGAACCTGAAGGGAACCTGGTTTTCCTCCATACAGAGTTGTAGGCTTGACCCAGAGCATGGTTTCTGTTACGTAACACAGAAAACGCAAAGGTTTTGCATAATATGCAGTTTGCTATCTGACTGAGGTGCTGATATTCCGAATTTAGGGGTGTCTCTGCTATTTTGAGAACAGAGAAATTATTAATACCCTTTTAAAGGCACTGCAGTCATGCTTGATTCTGTTGATAGAAGGAGACTTCGAGTAAATGGAAAGCTGAGACAGATCTAGTTCACCATGAACATACCTGCAATGCTTTCTGCATTCAAATTTTGAGATTGTTACTGATGAAAATTCTGAAAAGTGGAGCCATTTTGAGCAAGATGGTTATTGCCTCAGTTTCTGTGTCTCTATGAAATGTGGATTACAATATAAACAGACTCCCATCTAAATTCCGAAGAATGGTTTCTGTAATGCAGTACTGATGTTCATGTGATTACTCTTCTCTTTTGTCAGCTTGGAGTGGCAGCAGGGGAAAAACATTTAAGGTTAACAAGAGAGTTATTAAACTGCTGGCATTATTCACTAAATTTCTGGTCTGTGGTTAGAAATGAGATTTACCACCTGAGAGAGATTTTGCAGAGTCACTGGCTCTAGCATTAGGTTAAATGAACATAGGTAATGCATGACAGTAGTGATGAATTCCGGTCAGTGCTTGAAATATCTGAAAGTAAATTTGTATCAAAAATACTGAAACTGTGACAATTAAAAAACCCAAACGGACGGATATTTCTCCTAACACAGCATTTAACTACATACTTGAGAACATGTACTGGGAAATGAGAAAAATGCTGGACTGGATTATAGAGAATCATCTTACTCATTTAAAATATGGCAGAGATAATTTTCATGTATCATTCCATACTTCTCTCCTGTGAAACCTGCTTGCCCATAAAAGTGTGGCCATTTTGTTATACAGCATCCTCTCCTTCTCACCTCCTATTGCAGGCAGTGCTGACTTGAAGTCCCCATCCCTGCTAAGACTTTGCTGTTGAGTAGTTATTTTTCAAAAGCTCTTCCAGCATATTTCCCATGAGCACTCTGCCTCATGGAAGGAGTGGCGGTTTTGTTACTGTGCTAATGTTATCCTTGTACATTAAAAAAATTACAAGGTCTTCTTGCCAGGTGGACAGAGGAAACTACCTCTTTTTGACTTTTTACCATGGTATGTGATAGCAGTGTTGACATGTACACCATTCTGTGGTTCTGTAGATTTTGCTGAAGGGCTGTGGCTGGATGGCCATTGCTCACGTGCCTGAGCTCGGGAGTGGGTGAGGATGTGTAGGAGGGGACACAGCAGCAACCAGCCTTCTGTGCTGTGCCTCGGGGATGGCTCTGTGCTGAACCTGCTGTGCCAGCGGTGCTTTTCCTTTATGCTGGTGTTTGCAGTCACCTCAAAGCACCTGTGCATTTAATCAAGTAAATGCTTCCCAAGGCTCTGAATTTGATTTACTGAGTTGCAGCATGTGTTGTCCTATTGTTTATGTATAAATGACTTTTAAGTAAAGCATAGGAGTAATTTTAGAGATTGGTTGGGGGGAAAAAAAAAAAAAAGAGAAAGAAAACTGTGCACTTTCTACAGCAAAATGATCACTTTAAAAATTCCCTGAATTGAAGGAATGGGTCCAGGACAGGTCTGAGATAAAATTTTAATTTCTCATCAGATTTATGTTTGCTGTGTTGGGTAGGAGTGACATTTTCCAGCTGACTTTTCATCTTCCTCAAATGTGGACTGGTTTTAACTTATTTCTTGGAGAAAAGAATGTTCACGTATCAACAAGGTAACAGAAAAATCAATGGGGGACATGTTTTCCAAATTAAATTGTAAAAGTACACAATACAAAGAAATCCTTCATATGTAGCCCGTGTATTGATTCAACTTTCAGTGCAGTGTGACATGTTAAAATGCAGTTCTGGCTGCACGAAATGCTAAAAGTGTTCCCTACTGTCTATGGGAAGCCGAGACCTGATTAAACTCTGATTAGAATCAGTTGAACTCAGACTCTCTTTGAGACTCAGGTCATACCCTATCTGCTAATGGGATTGTGTACAGAGTCTTCCCAGATTCTTTGGCAGGTCAGAGTCACGTATCTTCCAAATCTAATGGCTTTATTGATCATAAATGCAAACGACTTTGACTGCAGAAACTGATGGATCTTACTAGCTTCAGAATGGAAAAGAAGGGACCTTGGTAAGATTTGTGAAGCTTGTCTTAAGGGAATACAGATTTAATTTATTAAAAAGCATATTTTGCAGGAAAATAAGGTAATTAAGAGGAAACTTCTTTTTTTGTTGTTGTTTGTTTTTGAAGTGTATGGATTAGAGTATCTGGAGATATACTTACTGAGAATTTTCAAAGGTTTTATTTCATAAACAGGACAGGACCAACTGAATATTCCCTGTCCAGAGTTTCTATTTAGATTTCCATCATTCAGTGTGTTATATGGCTCATCAAGCTTTCAGTTCTTGCCAGTATGATGTAGCTGATATGTCAGAAGTCTTTGGGATGGTTTTCCTGTTTCTGTTTGGAACAAAATTATGAATGTTCTGCAATGAAGATGAGGAAGAGAAAGGTCATGACTGAGCATCCTAATTTTGGCACAAGAGGAGATGTAGCCCTTGGGAAATGGATTCCAGAAGGATGGCTGGAGTTAACTTAGAAGCCTGTTAATTTTAGTCATTAGATTTGACTCATTGTTATGCTTCTCTCACACATCCAATAAACTCTTAGCTAAAGCTGAGTTGAATTAATGTAGGTACTGATTTTGAAATGTTCAAGGAGAACATGACTTCACATTTTCCAAATAATATTCCTGCTGCTTTAATAATATATTAAAGCAATAAGAGTATTTGCTGTCCCAAATGGATCAGATGTGAAATGGGCAATACAAGCCTAACAAAATAGATGAGGAGAGCACTGAGGCCAGACATGACATGTGGAATGTGATAGGAGGCAATTCTAAGTAATTTATTTTTTCATTGTCAAAATAAAAAAAGAATGCTACTGGCTTGGGCATGTCAGTAGACCTATCTGTCAGAAGACAGAAAAGAGGAAGTAGGATCAGAAATAGCTGCAAAATGGGTTTTCCTCACAGATCTCAACTTGCAGATTAGCCTGAGCGAGAAAAATAGCAGTGTTTAAGAATAAAATGTGCAGAATAAGCTTGTTCATATTTTGCCCATGTCAGACCTATCCTAAAGCATTTATATGAATAAGAAGGATCTTCTTTTCTCAACTCCCCATTACAGCATTTTATATAAAAAAAATCATCTGTAGGTGTTTTTCTTGTCTTTTTTTTTTCCCCCTCTCTGCAGAAGCCTTACCTAAAGTAATTTGATATTAACAGAAATTTGTCATTTGAAACCTTTTGCTGTGAATTAGGCCTAAAAATATCTCCTAAATCTTTATTCATTTCCTCAATTAAATACTGTTCACATGGGAATACTTGCTGAGCTGGGATATGTAACTACAATGCAAACAGGTGATTTGTTCAAGACAGCTTAAACAGCCTCAGATCCAGCTGATAATTGGGCAGGAGAAGTCTTACTGACACTCTGGACACACAGGGCTCAAGTGAAGGGTGAAGATCTGTACCTTTATATCCCTAAGGGTTAATTCTTAGTGTACACATATAGGAGGATTTACATACATGTCTCTTTCATCTATGCTTATAGATAATTTTTAGATATAAAAAGATATATCTTTTTAGATATAAAAAGATAATTTTATACAAATCATTGAATAAATTGTAGCCATTTTTAAGAATTCTGGTAGTCATTTAAGTGAGCAATTTCTCTTCTATAAAGTAAAGGTACTGTTCTGGAATACCCACTGTCTGTATTTGTACTGTCCATCTTTGTCAGATCTTATTTATTCTGTGCAGGATTTGGTGTCCTGGTTGGTCTACATGGACATCTGTTTAGGTAACTTGTAGGATTAAATATAAGCACTGGAACTTTAATTGATAAATAATATATATTTTAAAAAATATTAATTAACAGTATATTCTACTGAATAAATGATGTTATATCCTTGATACAACCAAAACAAATCTTCTGGAAATAAAAACGTCACTGAAACAAAATAAGGCAATTCAAAAGCAATTAGCAGCAGAGTTGCTTGTCCTTTTTTGTTTGCTAATACTGCCTCCCGCCCACTCACCAGTGCAGTGTCAGCCTTTCTGTAGATCATGGCAAGCAGGTGAGGAGGAGTGGTTCAGTTCTAACAAAAAGTAAAAAAGTGAGAGAAGTAGTTGAAAATAGTCTGTGATTAGCCACATTGGACTAAAATATTTGAATCTTGATTGAGGTTGTGACCCTGAAAGTATTCATTCTGTCTTAAAAATGTCTTTATCCTACCCCTCTGCAGTTTTGCAAGGTATCAATATCTGATGCCTGTAATGCACTTAGATACTTGGATCTACAGGTCTTGCAGTTCTGTACCTGTGCAAGAGGATGTGTGAAGTACTCCCTATATGGTGCAGCCTTATCACCAGTATCAAAACGAAATTTTATTATAGGTATATTTTTTGGCTTTTGGTTGGGGTTTTTTTTCATATTCTTGATATCTAACTACTTGGAGTGCTGTTGATCCATTAAAATTCTCCCTGTTTTAGGGAAAAATGCTTTCATTCCTAAGTGATAAAACTCCACACTGTTCAGTAATCACTACTCTATGGACATAACAGTTGCTGCAAAAGAACCGTTAAAACCTTCCCCCAAGGACTTGTCTGTAATTTTACAGTGACTCTTTTAATTCTGTGAGATGTTCTAGGTCGTTATGTATTATGTCAGTTGTACTACTCTAATATCTGGAAATAGGCCCTTGGTGCTGCTGTGTAGACACTCCTAAGGGCATGAATTAAACACACTTTTAAAAACTGGCCAATGATCTCTTTGTGTGCAGTGTGTGTGATCTGCTGACATCAGAGCTGTGGAAAAAAGAGAATAATTCAGTCCAATTATACTTACTATTTTTTTGCAGTCATATGATGGTAACTTTTTGCAATAAAAAGTAAAACCTAAAACTGCTTGGGATAAGGTGATAGGTTTGTTGACAGCAGTTTTATTGTTTAACAGCTACAGGAATCGGTAAATCAAATGATGTAAAAAAATTAGATAAAAACAATGGTAAAAAGTTTGGTTTTTAAGAATGAAAGTATAGGTCAGTGCTAGGTATTAATTGGGGTCTCGTGACATTAATAATGTGGTCAGCTTCTGTTCTCTGTGTTAAATCTAAAAATTGACTTGGGTGATGCAGTAGTGAAGTACGGTTCAGGAGCTAATAGTAATAAAGATTTGTGTAAAATCAAGGATAAAAAACTTGGTGAGATGTCATACTTCCCAATCACTGACACCCAATCCTTGTTAGCCTGTTTGGCAGGGATTGAAAATGGTATTTGGCTGGGGGAAGAAAAAAAAGCAACAAAAAAACCACCAATGAAAATACAGCTGCAGGCATAAGCCCTAAAAGTCAGAAAGAGCATTCATCAAGTATGATTAAGAAGCATATGTTATTTATGTTGATATGTTGTATATATATGTGTGTATATTATGAATATATATATATTCATAACATATATATACATTCATATATTGCGAATATATACATAAATATATATATGAATATATTATGAATGTATTTCTGTTGCTTGTCACTCATGATGAATATGAACACAAAATGGAATTAGTAGTGTTTGCTGGTATGGCTGCACAGTTGATTGAATTGTTCTGTGTGTTTCAAAGCTATTTTTGTTTCCTTCTTTTTAAATCATGCTTTCATATACTTTGAGACCTAGTGTATATAGGAAGACAGATACTTCTAAGTATTTCAAAACAGGATTCCCATTTTCCTTTGAGTTGAGTCCTGAAGGATGTGGTTTTTAAAGTATCAAGTTATGAATCTTGCAGTCAAAAGAAAGGGACAGGAGAGGGGGGGAAGCCGGTTTCTTATTGTTTCCTTTTAAAAGCTTTTACATAGCCTCTGGGAGATGCTGATCAGGTGAGGATATGCAGACATGCTTGCAGTTAGTATTATGTGCGTTGGCTTTGTAAATGCAAGAGAAATGTAGTATGGACAGTCTCATTGTCACTGAAATATAATATCCCTTATGCTACTTTCTGTTTTACTAGTAGCAATGAGATACATACATATATATATACACACACATTTTTGTGCACTGTAGAATTTTTTGCTTTAAAAAATCTGCTGTGGAAATCACAACCTACCCATGGACTTCACCATCCCCATCCCCTTATTGCCACAGGGGGATGAAGCATTATGACCTACTAAATACAAATAAGGGTCATTCAATAAAATTAAAAGTAAACTGAGACAATGGTGTCAGCGTGCTAATCTAGCCAATGGTAGCGTAATACATTAGCATAGCAGACATAAACTCCGAGGGCTGTACTTCAGATGCTTTGGAGCTTAAAGATCATGTGTGTTATTTGTTTGTGTTCTGCCTTTACTGACACTTGATATTACAGTGATATTTGAAAGGATGTCAGTAGGGTAAAATTATGTATTTGGATACCTGTCTCTTACTCTGCCCTACATGTCAGAACTAAGCTGAAATATTTATTTGCAAAGCCAGAGACATTTATCTTATGACAATAGTCAATTAAAAGGATATTTGGGTTATTTTACTGAATGATTACAGGAGATTTAATCAGCTTGTGCAATAGGACAAAAACGGATAGTTTCTCATTCTCTTTTTTGCTTGTGGCACTAAGCCTACAAGATGCATGAGGGGAGAGAGCAGGTGGGGGCAGAGGAGATTTTGGCTACATCATTCTCCTTCTGATGAGCTTAGCAACTGCATGTGCTTCCAGCTCTCATGGGAAATGTTTTAAAAAATAAAATTATTTTCTACAGCTGTTTGATAGTGGCTCACCTCACAGGTAGAGAATGAAAGAGGATGTGTTACCAGAGGTAAGGAGATGCATTTTGCAAGAGCACTTTGTGGCAAGTAGAGAGCATATTACAGCTGCAGTGGGTGAGGTGGCTGTGCTGCAATGGATCAGGTTGCTCAGGATGTGCTTCCCTGGGACACAGATCTGTGGCTCTTACTTTGAGAGGTCACTTGGCATGCTCTGTTTTCTTAAACTGAGTATCTGGTGAATGACAGGTTTTTTTGAGACTTGTTCAGGTAGTAGTAAGGAATGGGAGAACATCATCCTCTTTGACATCAGGAAAAGCAGAACCAGAAAAAAAAAAAAAATCGACATTTGTGTAAGACTTGGTCATGGATAGAGGTGGCCTAATGCGATGTTCTCCAGAAAGTTTTGGTAAATGGGGCACTCAAGACATCCTGGGCAATGGTGGTAACTCCAAGGCACCAGTGTCAGCGCATAATGATGTAGTTGCGGATCTCCTTGGAGGAGGATTTTTCCTTTACTCATTCTCCATCATGGTGAGCAAATCACCCATGGTTGTGTGTACCACATCACTTTGACATGCTACTTAAATAGTTTCTTGATGCATTTTGGGGAAGGTCAGGTTGTCTATAGACAGAAAATAGAAGAAGAAATTAGGAAAAGGTGAGCAAACACTTCATTACTAGCTCTGGTGAAGTTCTGTCAGAGCAGAGTGAAGAGGAAAGCAATTGCATGTTTGTGAGCTTTTCTTTTTTGCTAGAATTGCAAAGGTATATAGTAGATTGTCTAATGGGGGGAAAGGCATAGAAAGTAAATGGTCTAATATAAATCCTACACAGAGGCAGCGCAACTGTCTTTGCATTCCAGTCTGTGTGGATAAAAATTTCTAATAAAAATTGAGTTAGGATGTAATAACCTATGTCTAGTATTCTACTATGCTTCTTACAGCTCACCTTCATGCTGACTCTTGACTGTCTCCCCGTTTGATTGTTTTTAAAGTGCAACTCCTGTTTTAGGATAGGGAGAGTTCATTTTACTTTTGTGTTGGTGTTCTGTAAGAATTTTATGGGTTACTACTTTATTTTAAAGGTTGTTGAAAGAAACTTAATAATTTCAGGTCTATGCTATAAGGTTTTATATAGGCTTGACTTTTTCCCACCTTTTTGGATCTGAGAGTAATTCTGCTTATTAAGACTCCACTTATATTTATTATTTCTATTGACATTTTCCTTGGGAAATCAGCTGTCTTACTCTGACTCACAAAAGCCAGAGGAATGGGGGCTTTGGGCTCTTACTACTTCTGTAAGAATTACTAAATAAGCTGCAATCATAAAACTTCTTACTGAAGATTGTTTTCACTTTCACATTAATTTTTAACTCAAGTAGAACTTTTTTCCTCTGAAACAGCAAAAATACCTTCCACTCACTTTCCTGGAATAGACAACTAACGGGTAATATTCTCAGTTGGTGGTATTTTGTGAGAAGGGAGGATTTTGCAGAAATCAAATACACAGAAACTGTGGATTAAGAACATAATGAAGTGACTGCAGTTTCTGTGTGAGCTCATTATCCAGAACACAAGCTCCTCACTAACAGAGGGAGGTGCAGGTTGTGTCAGCATCACCAGCATCTCCATGGAAGTCAGTTTCCAGGAACCAGCAGTTGCTGGAGGTTGGCTCCTGGAGATGTTTTGGAAGAGAGGGTTGTTGTCTTCTAAGACCCACACAACAGAACATTCAGACACAGGTCCTGGGGTGAAACAAGATACTCTTCTTCCAAAGATGGGCACTGGGCTACTGTAGTTGTCACTCTGTTAAGGCATGTAAAGTAGCCTGTGGGCAAAGTTCCTATTATTTTACCTATGATTATTTGTACTTCCCTATTTCTGTGTTTTTAGAGGCAATATTACCTGCACAATTAGCGCATTGAAGCAGTGCATATTTTGTGGAAAAAATATTCCCTTTTTTCTCTAGGTCTTCAGTTAATTAGGAACTGTATCTTTATCTTCCTGGAATAAAAATTGTTAATATAGGGTACGTTTACAGTCCAATGTACTCATTAGAGCTAAACACGTTATTTTAGGCAGTAAGAACTGATTAAAAACCCACCAATTCATGTGTCTCCTTGGAAAGTTCTAGCTCTCTTCCATAGTTTGAGAGAGTCTGTATTTAATGTGATGTAATATCAGAACAACTGGTTTAAAGATGTTTTGTATATGTGATTTATTTTACGCAATGACTTGGATGGTAACAATATAAATTTTTAAGAGAAAGAAAGTGAAATAATGCACTTTTTATTTCAATGCTGACATTATTTGAGTGAAGTAGAAATGTAATTTTCCCAACCAGAATAAGAAACATGTTTTGCAAAATATTTAAAAGTAACGCTTTCACGTTTTCAGTGATGGTTAGTAAAGCAAAAGGACTATGAGCTCTGGATAAGTGGGGGAGATGTACTAACTCTTTGCTCCAAGGTTGCTTGTTTCATACTACTCATCATGCTCATATTGTTTCATTTTCTGTAAGTCCTGTAGTGTTTTAGCATTCTCCCTTTTATTTATTTCTTTTGAAAGAGAGAAGTGAAGTGAATGCTGAAAGACAAGGATACATTTCTCAGTGATAAAATATTAAAATTATGAAGTGCTCCTCTGAGCTCTTCTGCCATATTATATAGGTGTTATTTTCTAGAGAAGAACATATTACTTCAGAGAAAGGTTTGAATAAATTCAGTCTAAAGCTGAGGTTATTGTAGCAGAAAATTTTACTGCAGAGTGATGTGTGCTTTTTGCAAGGATTTAAATTATGAACATGATGTTATGGCTGAATTTTGGACACAGTAACAGAATAGTAGGAAATGCTGTCTCACTTAAAGAACGATTTCTAGAGCTACATATATAGCAGTATAGCAGAAAATGGAATGGAACTCTGCAGCAAAATTCTGATTCTTCTGCAACAGAGTTCTTTTACCATGAAATAAGAGCCAAATTCTCTGGTTTGCCATTACTCTTCCCTGCTGGCATGCAGATGCACAATGGTACTGCTGTTCTTCAGCAGAGAAATGCAGAACATCTTCCCAAGAAAGATCAGAGGCATATAGATTTTAGTTTCCTCTTAAAAATCTGGTATGCTTCTTTTACCAGCAATCTCAGCAACAACAAACCTTAATGAGGTCAAAGTTTCTGTGTGGATTCTGACTCCCTGTGTTTTATCAGCTACAGAAGTTTTTTCCTCTCTTGTATGGCATTTAAATAATGCTTTAGTATCATATCCTTCATATTCTTGACTTGTGTTATGGTTATGCCTTCCAGCTTTGACAAATGCACTTAGTGCTTTCAGAGAACACCTTACTGCCTAAGGATTGCACACTACAAAAACAAGGGGAAAATATCTGCATGCTAATAACAAGTAGATTACAAGATAACAAGTTCCAAATGGAGTAAGAAAAGTGAGCTGTTGGCACCTAGGTTGGAATACTCAGGAAATGTTGAGGAGTAGTGTTAGAAGAGAGCATATTACAGATTCTGGGTAGCATGTGCATATCATTTCATCTCAAATAGAGACATCAACATCAATAAGACAGCTGTTCTTTTTTTCCTATAAAACTACACTGAGAAACTATATGCTGTTTACAGTTGGAAGATTATAGCTGATGAAAGATTCAGTAGCTGAATCTTTAATGTTGAATTTTTAGAAACGTCACTATTGTTTGGAGTTTGCTACAGCCAACTCTTAACCTATGATCACACAAGGGAAGCTTTTCTGTGAATAAGCAAAAGGAGGAAAAATTCTGTGAACTCTAATTAGCAATAAATTAATTTTATTTAAAAGTAGATCTGTTAGTATGTCTAACAACCTTGACATATGTTTAAATCCAATATTATCATCCAGGAGAGAGATTTATCCCACTGATAAATCTTGTTCCCAGAATTTCCAGGTATTTGAAATTGGTTCTGCTGGCTGCTGCTGTCACTGGTATTTCCAACTGTCATGCAGGAGGACTTTTTCCAAGAAGCAAAGGTGAACAGTGGGCTTAGCTGCAGTACATTATTTCAGTAACTAATTTAGAGAGTTCCTGACTCCCAGTAACCTCACACAGAGAATTCTTATCAAGCCCTCGATAAAAACATTTAGTCTCTTCTCCTTGTGAGCTCTTTGGATTGCTCCTGATGTTGTTCATGAGGAGTCAGTCAGCTTTCTGAAGCAGAATTTTACACTGCTTTCAACAGGATATATGTGCGTACATTTAGAGAAAGAATTAGTCTTTGTATTTTCCTGGGCTTCAGCTCTGTCTTTGACTCCATAGGATCAAGATCTGTTAGAGCTAGTACAGGAGAGGAGAGGAAGGTGTTAGAGAGTTTCTTGTACTACCACTCTACTCAGGAGAGCTATATGAAATTGTTACCCTCTTGCTCATATTTCTGTGTATCCGTAAACCTGTAATTACAGGTCAGGGCTGCCTCCTTCCAGGGCAGAGATAAGTTTCTCTTACTGCTTATTCGCCACAGCTTTGCAAAGCCATTGCAGCTCCAAGAGGGAATTGGGTTCTGTCCATCTCCACATGTCATTAGCATTGCTCTCCTGTCTTCCAATGCTGTTTTTTCTTCACTAGTGATGTCAGAACTGTTTAAGTTGCTATTTTGAATTTCAAATCCCACTTGAACTTGTCAGAAAAGCAAAATCTATAGGATTTTGAAAAACTGTTCCCTGCGTAGAACTCAAAAATACGAGCTAATAGCCCTTCTGGGATAGTATTATAATACGGGTCTAATTTTCTGCCTCACTTTAAGTTTGGAAGTGTTTAAAAAAAGTTCTTTATGGCCTTCACATTTGGCCTGTGAAAGAAGTAGTGCCAATTTCCAGTTCTTATCTGAATCACAAAACCTCCCCAAAGATTTGGAGGTGAGCAGATTTTCAACTTTCTCAGAAATAATAGTTTATCTGAATTATTTTGAATTATTGATGGCAAACTTTACTTTCCCTGCAAGTCAGTTGAGGTGCAGATTTTTTGCAGTGTACTGTGCTTGTTTTAACACATGAAGTTTTCTCTAGGTCCACTTCATAATACTTTATTTAGTCAGTTCAGGGCTTGCTTTTTTTGTGCTTCGTAATCAGTCTACACTCAAAATATAGTTCATAAAAGAGGAATTTTCATTGTTAGGAATCATAAAATATCACAAGGTTTCTCTAGCAACAGATGAAAAGATTAGCGTATGGGAGGGACAGTTCTGTGATGTGTTTCATTTCGTGTGGTGCTTCTCTGAGTCCTGTTACTGTGTATCATCCCTAATGACTGCAGTGCCTTGAGTCAGTGTTGTTTTTTTAAAAGCTTTCACTTTTTCATTGTTTGTTCTCAAGGTTACATTATGCAAAATACAGTATTATATTTTTTGCACTAGTACAGCCTGTATAAAAAATATTTTTAATCCTTCTGTGAAAATTGAAACAGCTCTGCTCTGGGGGAAAGGCTCTGGGCCTGTTTCAAGTGTTTCCAACTTCTAAAATTAACTGCTGTTTCTTCCTGTGTCTGAAAAGTTGTGGGTCATGTCTCTTGCCTTTAAAAATATTCCAAGGTGGTGATTCTTGCACTCTCTTGCTTTGGTAATTTGATATACCTAATCACCATGAATTGCAAACCACTAAGAATTATCCAAAGGTAGTTTTGCTGTTTAAATAATTATGAAGATGAAAGAACTTTTTCTACTTTACTACAAATGTGAGAAGTCAGGCTAAAAATATGGAGGAGGTAGAAGTAGAGGAAAGGACAAACTTCTGATTTTATTTCAATGGATTTGCATTATGAATAAGAAGGAACAAGCAAGTTGAATTAAATACATTATTCAAAACTTCTGGTTTGGCTTGATTAAATCTCTACTCTACCAATAATTTTCCTTCCCGTGCCACTTTTTTTTCTTTGCTTTCTGGTGAGGTAGGGCATTGTGTCTTTTAATGATTTGCTAACGCTCCCTACAGACCTTTTATCCCAGCTGTCTGCAGCATTTGGCCCCTCTGGTCGTTTTTGTTGCACCCAAAAATCCTACAGAAATGTGTGAGAATTGCGAGTTCTCCACTCCATCAGTGTGAACAGACATTTTGCTGAGGGTAGCACAGGCTGGGGGTTGTCTCTGTGTGGAACCCCTGGATCTGGTAGACTCTGGTAGGAAGTATTTAGTGCAGAGAAAGCTATGAGAAAACTTAGTAGTCAACCAGGTTAGCTTTTACCACAATTCTTAAGTGCATTTAAACCTTGGCTGTGAGTCTGTGCTCTGCCTTTTCCTCTGTGAATTACTGAAACTCTTGTAAAACTCCTGACTAATATACAGATAGCTATGGAAATACTGAAGAAATCAAAACAACAAACCTCCCCACAAAAAAACCCAAACATAACCCAACAAAAAATGTGAGCTGTATTTTTTTTCTGGTCTCACTATACCTTTCTTGAAGTTTGCCCCAAAATAATCAGTCTTACATTGATACTGGAACAGGATGATTTCTTTGATTGTTCTTTAAATTTAAAAATAAGGAACTGTAGCGGGTTTAGATTGGTTAT